>VXAV01002364.1:0-10076 GCA_013399715.1 Alectura lathami | reverse complement strand
GAGCTTGCTCGGCAGAGGGGGAGGGGAAAGCCACCACAAGGGTTAGGATTAGTGTTAGGTTTATGGTGATGGCTTAGTGTTTATTGTTAAGGGATACTGTAAGAGTTAGCGTTTGTGATTAGGGTTTGTGTTTAGGGTTAGAGTTAGGGATAGGGTTAGTGTTAGGGTTATTATGTTTAGGGTTAGGGTTAGGATTAGGTTTAGGGTTATGCTTAGGGCTAGGCCAGGAGAACCCAGTAGAAGACTACAGAGCACTACAGAGCCCTACAGAGGCCTACAAATCTCTACAAGATCAGAGTTAGGGTTAAGGCTAGTGTTATTAGGTTTAGAGTTACGGTTAGTGTATGGGTCAGGGTTAGGTTTAGGGTTACGGTGATGTTTTAGTGTTTAGTGTGAAGGGATACAGTTACAGTTAGGGTTTGTGATTGGGTTTAGGGTATAGGGTTAGGCTTAGGGATAGGGTCAGTTGTAGGATTATTAGTATTAGGGTTAGGGTTAGGGTTGGGGTTAGGGTTAGGGTTAGGGTTAGGGTTAGGGTTAGGGTTCGGTTTACACCTGCAGAGCCTGGTAGAGGACTACAAAGCTCTACAGAGCCCTACAGAGCCCTACACATCTCCACAAATCTCTAGAACGACCTACAGAGCCCTACAAGTCTCTACAGAGCCCTGTAGATCTCTACAGAGGCCTGCGAAGTCCTACAGATATCTTCGGAGCCCTACAGAGGTCTACAGTGCATCACAAGGCCCTGCAGAGACCTACAGAGGCCTACAGAGCCCTACAAATCAAGGTAGGCTCAGAGTTAGGGTTAGGGGTATTAGGTTTAGTGTTAGGGTTAGGGTTACGGTGATGGTTAAGTGTTTATTGCTAAGGGATAGTTTTACGGTTAGGGAATGTGATTAGGGTTAGAGATTAGGGTTAGGGTTAGGGATAGGGTTAGTTTTAGGGTTATTAGGATTAGGGTTAGGGTTAGACCTGCAGAACCCGGTAGAGGACTACAAAGCTCTACAGAGCCCTACAGAGCCCTACAGATCCCTACAAATCTCTACAGGTTTAGGGTTAGGGTTAGGATTATTAGGGTTAGGGTTAGGGTTAGGCTTAGTGTTAGGATTACGGTGATGGCTTAGTGTTTATTGTTAAGGGATACTGTAAGAGTTAGAATTTGTGATTAGGGTTAGAATTTAGGGTTAGGGTTAGGGATAGGGTTAGTGTTATGGTTATTATTGTTAGGGTTAGGATTAGGTTTAGGTTTAGGGTTAGGCTTAGGGCTATGCCAGGAGAGTCCAGTAGAAGACTACAGAGCACTACAGAGCCCTACAGAGACCTACAGAGCTCCACAAATCTGTACAAAGACCTACAGAGCCCTACAAAGCTCTACAGAGCCCAGCAGATCTCTACAGAGCCCTGCAGATCTCTACAGAGACTTGCGATGTCCTACAGATACCCTCGGAGCCCTGCAGAGCACTACAGAGCCTCACAAATCCCTACAGAGAACTACAGAGCCCTACAGATCCCTACAAAGCTCTGCAGAAGCCACAGAGTCCTACAGTGTGCTGTAGAGCCCTACAGAGACCTACAAATGTCTACAAGATCAAAGTTTGGGTTAGGGCTAGGGTTATTATGTTTAGGGTCAGGGTTATGGTTAGGGTAAGGGTTACGGTGATGGTTTAGTTTTTAGTGTCAAGGGATAGTGTTACGGTTAGGGTTTGTGATTAGGGTTAGGGTTTAGGTTTAGGGTTAGGGATGGGGTTAGTGTTAGGGATGTTATGATTTGGGTTAGTGTTAGGGTTAGACCTGCAGGGCCTCTGCAGGGCCTGGCAGAGGACTACAAAGCTCTACAGAGCCCTACGTAGCCCTTCAGATCCCTACAGATCTCTATGGGTTTAGGGTTAGTGTTAGGATTATTATGGTTAGGGTTAGGGTCAGGATTAGTGTTAGGGTTATGGTGATGGCTTAGAGTTTATTGTTAAGGGATCCTGTTAGGGTTAACGTTCGTGATTAGGGTTAGAGTTTAGGGATAGGGTTAATGTTAGGCTTATTATTGTTAGTGTTAGGATTAGGTATAGGTTTAGGCATAGGGCTAGGACTGGAGAGCCCAGTAGAAGACTACAGAGCACTACAAATCCCTACGAAGATCTACCGAGCCCTACAAATCTCTAGAAACTCCTACAGAGCCCTACAAAGCTCTACAGAGGCTGACAGAGTCCTACAGGGCACTATAGAGCCCTACAGAGACTTACAAATCTGTACAAGATCAGAGTTAGTGTTAGGGCTAGGGTTATTAGGTTTAGGGTTAGGGTTAGGGTTGATACAGGGTGTAGAATACTAGGAGCTGAATCAAAAATAAGATGTTGTCTACTTGGCCTGCCAAGTTTAAGGAGGGCCCAGTAACTCCTTGTTGTCTATACAAGCTGCATGTTTGGCACAGTTTGAAGCTCTGCAAGGCCGTCTAGCACTTCTGTTTGGTTAAGACCGGCACTGCTGTTTGGAGAACACCCAACTCAGCTTTTTCTGTGCCAGCGGTCAAGAGGCATGGTGAGGACTCCTGACTTCATCCAAGAGACCCCAGCCCACGACCAGCAGATAGCAGTGCGCCTGCGTCAAAGGGAGGAGATATATGATAATGATTTCTTGGAAATAATTATAATAATCCCACCTATTCCTAGAACTGATTGTAATAACCCAGCATATAGTTGTGAATATGTATGATTTTGTGTAATAAATAAGCGCCTGTCGTATGATCTGGTGTGCAAGCATGGAGGAGCGATCCCCCTTGCACCTGGCGGTGTAATAAAAATACGTGCTTTATAACTTCCTGAGTTATAGACTTTGTTTCCGCGCATTACGGATAGGGTTAAGGTGGTGGTGTAGTGTTTAGTGTTAAGGGATAGTGTTACGGTTAGGGTTTGTGATTAAGGTTAGGGTATAGGGATAGGGTTTGGGATAGGTTTAGTGTTAGGGTTATTAGGATTAGGGTTAGGGGTAGGGTTAGGGTTAGGGTTAGGGATAGGGTTAGTGTTAGGTTTAGCGTTCGGTTTACACCTGCAGAGCCTGGTAGAGGACTACAAAGCTCTACAGAGCCCTACAGATCCCTACAAACCTCTACAGGTTTAGGGTTAGGGTTAGGATTATTAGGGTTAGGGTTAGGGTTAGGATTAGTGTTAGGGTTACAGTGATGGCTTAGTGTTTATTGTTAAGGGATACTGTAAGAGTTAGCGTTTGTGATTAGGGTTAGAGTTTAGGGTTAGGTTTAGGCATAGGGTTGCTGTTAGGGTTATTAGGGTTAGTCTTAGGGTTAGATTTAGGATAATTTTTGGGTTTAGGCTTAGATCTAGGCCAGGAGAGCCCAGTAGAAGACTGCAGATCACTACAGAGCCCTACAGAGCCCTACAGAGACCTACAAATCTCTACAAAGACCTACAGAGGCCTACAAAGCTCTACAGAGCCCTGTAGACATCTACAGAACCCTACGAAGACCTACAGAGCCCTTCGGAGCCCTACAGAGCACTACAGAGCCTCACAAAGCCCTGCAGACACCTACAGAGCCCTGCAGAGCCCTACAAAGCTCTACAGAGGACTACAGAGTCCTACAGAGCACTACAGAGCCCTACAAATCTCCACAGGCTCAGAGATAGGGGTGGGGTTATTAGGTTTAGGGTTATGGTTAGGGTTAGTGTTAGGGTTGTGTTTATGGTTTAGTGTTTAGTGTTGAGTGATAGTGTTACGGTTAGGGATTGTGATTAGGTTAGTGTTTAGGGTTAGGGTTAGGGATAGGGTTTGTGTTAGGGTTATTGGGNGGGTTACGGTGATGGCTTAGTGTTTATTGTTAAGGGATACTGAAAGAGTTAGCGTTTGTGATTAGGGTTAGAGAGATTAGGGTTAGGGTTATGGTTATGTTTACACCTGCAGAACCAGGTAGAGGACTGCAAAGCCCAACAGAGCCCTACATAGACCTACAGATCCCAACAAATCTCTACAGGTTTAGGGTAAGGGTTAGGATTATTAGGGCAAGGGTTAGGGACAGGGTTAGGATTAGTGTTAGGGTTACGGTGATGGCTTAGTGTTTATTGTTAAGGGATACTGAAAGAGTTAGCGTTTGTGATTAGGGTTAGAGATTAGGGTTAGGTTTAGGGATAGGGTTAGTGTTAGTGTTATTAGTTTAAGGGTTAGGATTAGGATTAGGTTTAGGGTTAGGCTTAGGTCTACGCCAGGAGAGCCCAGTAGAAGACTACAGAGCACGACAGAGCCCTACATATCCCTACAAATCTCTACAGGCTCAGAGTTAGGTTTGGGGTATTAGGGTTAGGGTTAGGGTTATTAGGTTTAGGGTTACGTTTATGGATTAGTTTTTAGTGTAAAGGGATAGTGTTACGGTTAGGGATTGTGATTAGGGTTAGAGTTTAGGGTTAGTGTTAGGGATAGTGTTAGTACTAGGATTATTAGGATTAGGGTTAGGGTTAGGATTAGGTTTAGGGTTAAGCTTAGGGCTAGGCCGGGAGAGACCAGTAGAAGACTACAGAGATCTACAGAGCCCTACAGAGACATACAGAGCCCTACAATTCATACAAAGACCTACAGAGCACTACAAAATTTTACAGAGCCCTGTAGATATCTACAGAGACCTGCGAATTCCTACAGATTCCTTCAGAGACCTATAGAGAACAACAGATCCCCACAAATCCCTACGGAGACCTACAGTACCTACAGAGCCCTACAAAGCTCTACAGAGCCCCACTGAGCCCTGAAGAGCCCTACAGATACCTGCAGAGACCAGCAAAGACCTATAGAACCCTACAGAGCCCAGCAAAGACCTACATAGCCCTACAGATCCCTGCAGAGACGTACAGAGAACGACAGAACACTTCACAGACCTACAGAGCTCAACAGATGCCTGCAGAGCGCTACAGAGAGCTACAGAGCCCTGCAGAGACCTACAGAGCCCTACAGAGCCCTGCAGAGACCTACAGAGCCCTACAGGGCCCTGCAAAGCTCTACAGAGCCCAACAGAGCCCTACAGAGCCCTGCAGATACCAGCAGAGCCCTACAGACACCAGCAGAGCCCTGCAGAGACCTGCAGAGCCCTACAGATCCCTACAGAGCCCTGCAAAGCCCTACAGAGACCTACAGAGTCCTACAGAGTCCTACAGAGCCCTGCAAAGATCTACAGAGCCGTACAGATCCCTGCAGAGACCTACAGAGCACTACAGAAGCCTGCAGAGCCCTACAGAGACATACAGAGCCCTGCAGAGCCCTACAGAGCCCTGCAGAGCCCTGCAAAGCCCTACAGAGCCCTACATAGCCCTGCAGAGACCTACACAGCCCTACAAAGCCCTGCAGAACCCTACAGAGCCGTGGGAGCCCTGCAAAGACCTGCAGAGCCCTACAGAGACCTGCAGAGCCCTGCAAAGCCCTACACACCCCTACAGATCCCTGCAGAGACGTACAGAGAACGACAGAACTCTTCACAGCCCTACAGAGACCTGGAAAGCCCTACAGAGGCCTGCAGACACCTGCAAAGCCCTACAGAGAACTACAGAGCCCTGCAGAGACCTAAAGAGACCTACAGAGCCCTGCAGAATCCTATAGATAATTCAGAGACCTGCAGAGGCCTACAGAGCCCTGCAGAGCCCTACAGAGACATGCAGGCACGTGCAAAGCCCTACGGAGACCTACAGAGCCCTGCAGAGGCCTACAGAGACCTGCAGAGCCCTACAGAGACCTATAGATAATTCAGAGACCTACAGAGCCCTACAGAGACATACATATCCCTGCAGAACCCTACAGAGCCCCAGAGAGCCCTGCAAAGCCCTACAGAGCCCTAGAGAGCCCTGCAGATCACTGCAAAGACCAACAGAGACCTACAGAGTCCTGCAAACCCTACAGAGACCTACAGAGCCCTGCAGAACCCTACAGAGACCTACAAAGTCCTGCAGAGCACTACAGAGCACTGCAGAGCCCTGCAAAAACCTACAGAGCCCTACAGATCCCTGCAGAACCCTGCACAGCCCTACAGAGCCCCACAGAGCCCTGCAGAGCCCTACAGAATCCTACAAGGCCTACAGGGCCCTGGAAAGTCCTAAAGGGCCCTACAAGGCCCTACAGACCACTACAGCACCCTGCAGAGCCCTCCAGAGCCCTGCAGAGCCCTGCAGAGCCCTGCAGACACCTGCACAGCCCTACAGAGCACTACAGAGGCCTAAAGAGCCCTGGAAATCCCTACAGAGACCTGCAGTGCCCTACAGAGCCCTGCAGAGCCCTGCAAATCACTACAGAGCCCTGCAGAGGCCTGCACAGCCCTACACAGACCTACAGAGCCCTTCAGAGACCTGCAATTATCTACAGAGCCCTACAGAGCCCTGCAAACACTACAGAGACCTACAGAGACCTTCAGAGCCCTACAGAGCCCTACAGAGCACTGCAGAGCACTGCACAGCTCTACACAGACCTACAGAGCCCTGCAGAGCCCTACAGAGAACTAAAAAGTCTTGCAGAGCCCTACAGAGCACTGCACAGCCCTACACAGATCTACAGAGCCCTGCAGAGGCCTGCACAGCCCTACACAGATCTACAGAGCCCTGCAGAGGCCTGCACAGCCCTACACAGATCTACAGAGCCCTGCAGAGTCCTACAGAGCCCTGCAGACCCCTACAGAGCCCTGAAGAACCCTACGGAGCCCTGTAGAGCCGGACAGAGGCCTACAGATCCCTGCAGAGACCTGCACAGCCCTACACAGATCTACAGAGCCCTGCAGAGCCCTACAGAGCCCTACAGAGACCTACAGAGCACTGCAGAGCCCTGTAAAGACCTACAGAGCCCTACAGATCCCTACAGAGCCCTGGAAATCCCTGCAGAGACCTACAGAGCCCTACAGAGCCCTGAAGAGCCCTAAAGAGAAATGCAAAGCCCTACAGAGCCCTACAGAGCCCTACAGAGCCCTGCAAAGACCTACAGAGCCCAACAGGCCCCTGCAAAGTCCTACAGAGCCCTACAGAGCCCTATAGAGCCCTGCAGAGCCCTGCAAAGACCTACAGAGCCCAACAGACCCCTGCAAAGTCCTACAGAGCCCTACAGAGCCCTATAGAGCCCTGCAGAGCCCTACAGAGCCCTGCAGAGCCCTGCAAAGACCTACAGAGCACTATAGAGCCCTGCAGACCCTGCAGAGCCATACAGAGCACTTCAAAGCCCTTCAGAGCCCTACAGAGCCCTGAAGAGGCCTACAGAGCCCCCCAGAGCCCTGCAGAGACCTGAAAATCCCTACAGAGCCCTACAGGTCCTTCAAGGTTCCTCTTGAAAAGTAAGTGACACCTTTCTGTGTCAGACTGCAAATCAAATTTAGTGTGATCCATTGAAGCCTTCCGGTAATAAAAGATCCAGTTAACACTTCCTTGAATTCAGATGACTTCATAGACCGTGCTGAGTCCTGAGTTTCCTGAAATGATTGGACCGCACCCTTTCCTTTTCAGCTCCATGCAGTTTCTCCCTTCCATTAGTATTGCTCTGAAGACAGTGAAAGCACAGGAAAAAATATGCAGGAGAAAACTAATAGGCTATCTGAGAGCAGTGAGGGATGGGATCCCCGGGCAGCAGAGGGGGGTAGCACATGGAGCAGGGCGGGCCCACAGGTCGGAATCAGGTTCAGCAAAGGATGCAGATAACCAGGCCAGTCCCTGACAATGAGACAGGTCTAAGGCACAGCTGGGAAATCAACCTGCAGGTCAGGGTCAGGTCTAGTGACTCCTGGGCAGGTCTGTGGCAGAGGCTGAACTCACTGGGCTAAGCTTAAACTGGGGGCAAAGGATGTGGGTGGAGATCCCAGGAGAAGGACCTTTAAGGGTTACCTGTGGATGCTGATACAAGCCTATACACCCACTCTGTAATCTTTTCTCCAAAGGAACATCAGACAAAACTATCTTTCTAAGTAATGTTTCGATTATTCATTTTCCTAATTTTTTTTTTTAAGTGAAAGAAAAAAAAAAAAAAAAGTGGAGTGGTACCTTAAACATATCTTTGTTGCAAAATCCCAGTAAGTTTTAGGATATGGCTATTCTTTTCTATGCTAAAAATGTGTTATATGCCCCTAGGCAGGAAGTAAGTGAGTGTCATGTCTGTTTACTCATATAAAAGAAAAATAAACAAAAATTAATGGGGTCTTTGAGGGATCGTGTGTAGTAGTAACTAAGGTGGTTTTACTTCTAGCAAAAATTTGTTCTGCATGTGGTCTCCTGCTCTCTCCCATGTTCTACAACTGCTGGAGAAACTGTATCTGTTTGAAAAATCTTTTTCTAGAAGGATTGATGTAGAGTATTCAGCATATCTGTCTGAATTTCTTCCGTTTGTTCCTACGCCTAAACACATGTGGGGATACAGATTGTGTTCTTGTTCGTGTTACACAGAGACTTCACATCTGTTTAGTTTAGACAACGGGAACTTTAATTGTCTCTCATCAGCAGCCACCTAACTTCAGCTTTTATGGTTGATCACTTTTTTCTTTAGCTGGGTCACTGCCTCCTGTCTCTTTGCCATTTTTACTACAATCTAATATCCTAATGAAAAAAACTTACCTAACTTGTCCACGCTGTGTTTGCTGCCCCTGACAGCCATAAAACTGTCTGTTGGTTTACCTTGCCTTGTAACAGGGTGATCTTACTCCAATGTATCCCTGGAGGCCAAAATTACAGAGGACCTCTTGCTTCTGTTTCAGTTGTTTCCACCGGAACCCTTCCTGCAGTGATTTTACATTATCACCCATTTCCTCTTTCTTGGTAGAAAAACTCCTCTTGCTTGTAAACAAATGTTACACCTTCCGTAATCTCCAGGTATCACTGACAGACTTGAAGTCGGTAGAACAGAGACATTTACGCTAGCATGCTTTCTGTTCTCGAAGCACATACGTAGGCAATATCTGTATATGCTGGCAGAGTAACTTGGGGCTCCCTTCCTTGGCACTGATTGGATCCTAATGATCATGATTTCTGATGTGGCCTGAATTCTATGGTTGTCAACAGCACAGCTTGCTGTTAGTATCCTCTGTAAGTCCTTTACGTCTGTTTGTACAACTATAAATGTCTCTTCCCTTGGACTAATGTTTCAGTTGTGTAAGTCCTCGTGTTATAAGGCTGGTATACAAGCTTCGTCAGTTCTGTTTCTTCAGTAGGGCAAGTTCATGCCCACTGTGCTTTGTGTCCTAGCTTTTTTGGATTGCTGCCCTGCTCTCGTCCTCTGGAAGAATGTTCTGTTTCAGAAGTTAATGATTCTGTGGCAAAGGTTTATAAATGAGATTATAAGACATTTGCTCAGGATTTTCAGCTGTAAGTGTTTGCTGTGGCATAGAATAATTGGATAATTTACGTTGGAAGAGACCTCAAGAGGTGGCCTGGTCCACACTACTGCTCAAAGCAAGGCTAGCTTTAATATTTGTCATCCCTGAAGAATTATGGGTGTTACTCAAACAGTTCTCAGAAAAGTCCTGACTGTGTTCACTTTCCAGTTGCAGGAGAGATTCTGCAGAGACTGATACCTCTAGTTCTGCCGCTGTCTAGCATTGCCTGTTTGGGACTGTGTTTTGGATACAAGTGATATTCGTTCAGTTTGTGTTCGCTCTGTTTCATGGTTTGTTGTGAAGAGTCGCGAGAAGGAAGTCACACTTATTTATCAATAATGCAAAACTGTTGGGAGCCGCCAATATTGTAGAAGATGTAAAGGCTTCAGAGTAACTGAAACAGCAAAGTGCTGCAGTCATGTAGTGATTTTCAGGTAATGCTGTTTTTGCGAATAAGTAATTCTAGTTTGCCTTTGTATTTTACTGTTACTTCCTACATATTGCTCATTGATTTACACATTTTTTTGGTTCATAGCGTGTTTCAAACTGAAAGTTGTGACTTGGTTGCTCTGACACACTAAGAGGGGTTTTGGCTTCATTATTTTGTGGTAGGGCACTTGTAGGCTACCTTCCATTGTTCCTTTTGTTCCTGTGTTGTATTAAAGTTCAGTTAAACTGCATTTTAGCTTTCTCCTTGGTAGCATATTCATATTTCTAGATTTTTTTAACTATATATTTCCCTCCCACTTAATACCATGTC
>VXAV01002363.1:102431-137529 GCA_013399715.1 Alectura lathami | reverse complement strand
CCTGCCTGCTGCCTCTCCCTGATCTTCTGCACCAGCCCAGAGCTAGAAGGTGACCTGCCAGAAACTCAGAAAAAAAAACATTGCTGTTTTGTGTCAGCTCAGAAAACCGCAACAGGGTCAGGCAGCGGGGGGAAGGTTGGAGTGGAAATCAAGGAAATTCACTTTGGCAGAAACTAGCAAAGCTTTTTTTCTGAATGTTAATTACCTAATTTAATGAAGTCTAGAGATCAGTAGAGACAATTGTCACTGCCAGCTTTGATGCCAATCACAGCTCCAGAATAGAAGCCAGCAAATGCATCCAACATACAAAGGGGAAAACAAAAACA
The DNA here is from genome assembly GCA_013399715.1 of Alectura lathami. Classification (NCBI taxonomy): domain Eukaryota; kingdom Metazoa; phylum Chordata; class Aves; order Galliformes; family Megapodiidae; genus Alectura; species Alectura lathami. The sequence continues at coordinate 137,203 of VXAV01002363.1, read as the reverse complement.
AGGCAAGGATATGACCCTTTGCTCTTCCTTTTACAAAGAAAGATCACCTTTCAGAACTGTGGGGAAAAATGTCTTCCCGATCAGAACAAGTCAGCAACAAAAAGGAGAGAGAAAAGTCCCAAGACAAAAGAGCACAGGATCATAATTTCTCTCTGTTGGTCTGTGGTGCCTTTAGGGCTGTCAGTGAGAACATTTGCAGGCTGAAAACTTCGATGCAGGCTGGGGAATAGGGAAATATTTCTGTAACCCACATAAAGGATCAGGTCTGTGCTTCCCAGCAACCTCTGTTCTTAGGTTCTGTAAGTAAAAATGCTGCACATCCTGGGAGCTTGGAAAGTTTAGGAGTAACTACCAGTTTCCTGCACACACCAAAGAGCTTTCCTGAAATGCGTCTTCCACATACACTGCTCTGTCCCTGCTGCCTCCACAGGCTCATGCTGCATGATAGAGGGCAGCAAATGTTCTCTATCTGTTCTGGGCATGGAGAGAGGAGGACCCTGATTTTAAGGGCTGCCACAGGAGTGCAGTGCTTGGGTGTGCATCAGGGCACTCAGCCAGCTTCATCACTAGACAAGATTTCCTCAGGAACTTAATATAACTTCCCCCAAATCAAACAAAGCTACAAAGACGGCCAAACAATACTGTTTGGATGATCATTATTTTACCCACCAGGAAGGACTCTACCTAGCACTTGTAGCATCTCAACTCCCTCAGGAGAGTAGCTGGTGACTTCCACTCCTTTCCTGGGGATCCAGAATTCCCACTCTTACTGTTAAGCATTGTCCAATGTAGTGTTCTAGACAATCTGCTCTCCCCAGCCCAAAGACTGAACTCTTTCTTCCACTGTTCATTTGATGCACCTTTATGCTCTGAAGTTGTGTTCTGGGGAAGCTCTGTAATGGACAGCAGCATTTCATCACTCCTCCCCAATGTCAGGAACTTCAGGTGTGCTCATTTCTGGCTTTACATGCCTTTTGCCTGCCTACAGCCATATTAAAACATTTTACAAGTGGATCATGAGAAATTCTGGTGGTACTAAAAGTGCCCTTAAACTGCAGTATTCCACTGAGAGCTTTGCATCAAGTTCCTATCAGGCATGCAAGCTCAGAGCAAAAGTTGGGGATGGGATTTTCCATAGGTATAGTCCTTACCTTGTACTCGGTTTTGAGGAACTCTGTCACAGTGTACAAGCATCCCTTCTCTCTCCTGCATGCTGGGAAACAAAAGATCCTAAATTCTTCTGTTTGACTGTCAAACATTCAAAGATTCTCTTCTGTCTCTACGTCCAAGCTGAAGACCCGACTTTAAAATCATATTGACCTCAAATGCCAAGGTCAGGATGGATGCATATAGAGAGCCCATGACTATACAGTTCAAAATCTCACATTTCCAACCTTTGCCAACTTCCCATGTGTCTCATTAAAGCAGCAATGACATCAGTTACCAAACTACACCAAGATTCACTGCACACCAAATAGAGATAGCCCTTGGCAGACAATCCCATGTGGGTCAGCCACATGTTCTACACAGAAGCTATACAGAAATGGCTCTTCTGTGTAGGAAGACACTTGTTTCCATTACGTGTCTTTGCAGAACCCAAGACTTCGTGAAGGAGGAGCTGAACTTTTGCCTCTTTCCTCTCAGTGATGAGGCTTCTGTCTCAGGATGTGGGTGTCTGGTTTGTTGTCCTGGTGTAGGGACATTTCCCCTGGTGCTGGTCACCAAGGCTCAGAACTCAGCATTACACACCATCAGGGAAACCTTCCAGACAATCTAGAGTATGGTCCTTAACAAAATATATCCTTTCCCACCTCTCCCAAAGTTTCCCCCACAGGGGGGCTTTAGAAGTCAGGTGTTTGATCCCCAGAGCTTCAAGGAGGGGAGAATCTAGCAGAGACGCTCAGGTCACACCTGTACACACCAGCCATATGACGGTCTCCAAGTAATAAAGAAGCCCCATGGCATCTGATGGCTTACAACACACAGCACAGTAACTCAAGGACATGGTAAAAACATTACAGAGGAAATCCAAATCCCTCCTCTGACTGATGGGATCCTGTGCCCCTCTAGGAGCACACCTCAACCCAGAGCTTCCTGGTTGCCCCAGGAGGGGACATTTTACTGCTTCTAATACTCTGCTTAGGGGAAAAATAAAATAAAATAAAATAAAATAAAATAAAATAAAATAAAATAAAATAAAATAAAATCGTGATTTCTTTAATTAAAAAATACAAGAGTGATTCTGATCCCTGCTGTAAGGATAGTTTACCTACTATCAACCAAGAGTTCAATGTAAAGAGTTCAGCAGAGCACTCACATACCTTGCTGCAAAAGACCCTAAGTTACTTGCAAATAACAACTTGGATGTTTTTGACAATTCTGTCATTTTTTCTATCTAGCTAATCCATTTTTTAATTCAACTGTAAGTCTTTACCTCCATAATTTATTGTGGCAGTGAGTTCCACAGATTAACTATATGTGACATAAAAGGGCATTTTCTTCCCTAGTTTTAAATTTATTGCCTTTTAATTTAATTAGGTATCCTCTTGTGCCTCTTTCACAAGACAGGATAAATAGGAGCACCTGCTGACCTTCTTTGTGCCATACATTATTCTATATACCTTTGTCATGTCATTTCTTATTAGAGTCTTTACTAAACTAAATAGCTGCAATCTCTTTAATCTCTTCTATTATGGGATACTCTCCAACCTTTAATCATTTGGTTTGTCTCTCTGAAAAGTCCTTGGGTATTCAGGTCTCTCCAGGAATTCATTTAGAAGTAACATATAATTTATAATAATTTAATTTTTAGAAGGTCTGGTACTGTTTAGACAACTAGGTTCCTTCTGCTACCTATCCTTTCTGAACTGGTACAGATTTATCAGGAAAACAGTGACTCTGTGAAAGAAATTCACAATGTTTGCAAACAAGAGTGACCAAGTTCAAACTCAAAGACATGAAGTATTTGGGGCAAAACTCTGGGGTGTAGCCCAGCTCAGGGCAGGGTTTACGTTCACAATTAGTTCCAACCTTCAGTCAAACCCATCCCAATGTTTCCTCCCAATGACTGTGGTTGTGATTTAATTTCCTTCTTGTGGAGGTGGGTCTCAGCCATCAGATCAGTCTCAGCTGCTTCTGCTGCTGTTGATGCAGATTAGAAGAGATAATCTCCAGCTTCAGTATCTCTGAGTTATCACATTTGCTGGACAGATACAAATTCTTGCAAGCACTGAATGGATAGATCGAGCTTGGTGTGGTGTCAGTGCCAAAATGTAGTACATGGTTCATGAGTTTCGAAGCTGTTAGATCTCTGTCATCTTTCCCAGGTAGTTTTTGGGTTCATAACTGTGGGTTATTTTTTAGCAGATGGGGGGACTAGATGAGCTCAGGTGGATTACCAGCCCTAGCATATAAGGCATTCTACCACCAGCACACAGCAGCATAAAATGAAGATGTTCTTCTGATATATCACAGCCTTGGCTCAGAAAGAAACAACTCAAGCTCCTTACACAGCTACTGGTCTGCATTCCAGAAAGAACTCACTGCTACCATCGTACTTCTTTTGGGGTTCAGATTTTATTCCTGAACACAATTTACACATGATAATCCCTCTCTTTGATGTACTTACATAGATTTTTCTCAATCTTCTTCCTTAAAGGTCAACAACAGGGACCCACCTTCTCAGGGCATGGCATACATGCCATGCCAGGACATCCGAGCTGCTAGGTCCAGAGGAAAAAGCAGCATCCCACTGGATATTTAAGTTTCACTAAGGATGATCAGTCTCAATGCCAATTCATCCCACACTAACAGCTTCTGGATACAAGTGCTAATAGGAAGCTGAGCAAGTGGCTCCATCCTGGTTTTGAACAACCACAGTCATAACTGATGTACAACTAAGGACAGGGAAACATGCCAAAAGCAACTCAAGCTAAAGTAACTTGGAGTGGGACACTGTTGTGAGGTGGGTTAAAAATCCTGTTTCAACAGAACAGAGAGGAAATTGCAATGAAATATTACAAAATGGGAAAAGGATCCAAAGTGTTTTGAACCTGAAATCAGCAAATTAAAGCGTCAGCTGAAAGTTGGCAGCCAGAAAATTCTCCCTCCCTTCTTTTGCTTGAGCAGAAAGACATCCTTTTTACAAACACACACACACAAAAATGCATTGAAACTTCGGGTTCATTCCAGTTGCCAAAACCCAGGTACCTCATAACACTGGAGAAGCTGTAGGCAGCACAGAATCACAGAGCAGGTTCAGAAAGGTGAGGCAGAAGCTATGGGAGACCCTCATCCTTCTGGTCAGTACATTGATACCAGCTGCTGCAGCTCAAGGCATCTCAAACAGTCGTTCTTACTTGGGCTGAGCCTTTTTCCCGAAATTTTTGTCCAAAACCAAGCACCGAAAACATAGTTCTGGGGGAAGTGGTTGACTGGTTACAGTGCAGCTAACTTCAGAGCTGGTGTGTTAAAGAGCATCTGATTCCAGCCATCGGTTTCTGAATACCACATCCACTGGAAGGAGAAAAGGAAGACCTAGCATGGTGTTGTTTATATGGTATTTCTAACAGCACTTCCGAAATTGTGTAGGAAAACAGAGCCACCTACAGGTGAAACTATTTGGCTTGGGAAGGACACGGACTGGAGAAAGCAACGCGTGATCCTGTGTCACCTACCAGCACAAGGGCAGGACCAGCCGAACACTAGTGTTGCCAGCACCATGAGGGGGGTTACACGGAGATATTCTGTATAACAGAAGTTCTGCATATGAGAATCTCTCATTCTCCTTTCTGTTAGTTTTGACAAAATTTTTCCATCAGCTTTCAACCAAAGTAACAGCTAACCTTTAGTTTACCAGTGACTAAATCCTCACATTAGTTATGAGTAACTGCTAGAAGACACTTGTATTGGTGCACTCCTCAGTCACGGACCCAGCACACAGGCTCTGCCCACTTGAATCGCTTCCATCAGGCCTCTGCCCCTTGGGTACCTGGGCATGCCCATGGCTTACTGGTGACACACAAGCTGTACCTAATATAGTTGGCTACCTGCTGTACAACGCAAGTACTTCTGTAACTTTAAAGGCAATGTCTAGCACTTTTTCTGATATTTAATTCCCCAGTGGTGACTACATCAGCCAGTGGCTGAAAATCTACAGTCTCGGCAATGGCAACAGGAACAACTGCCAATTTGCCATTCTGCCTCCCTGGAAAACTCTCAGGACTGCAGCCTCATTAATTAATTTTCCCATTGTTTAAGTGTTTCACTATCTGTCTTCAAAGGAGAAGAAGGAGAGCGAAAGGAAGGAAGAGAACATTTGGCTGACAATGGTGACAATTTTGACCAGAGTATCTTGTAGTATTAAGAAACTGTGGTGGAGCAGCTGCATAAAATGCCATGTTAGGAAAAACAGATACGTGCCAGGGGCTGCTACAACTTAGGGAAACACCTCTAAGGTTTTCCCCATGGCCAGATGATAAAGGATGTTAAGTTAACACAGGGGCCTCCATACTTAGCTAAATTAAGCCAATTAAAATGGCACGAAATCAATCTTTCTTTAAATACTTAAAAGCAGAGCAAAAATTAGGTTGAGAGAACTCTCCCAGATTGATTTCCACTTCTGTAATGACTGATTTATGTGATATATAAAGTTCAGCTTCATATCTAGCTGGACTTCTAAATGTTTGTATGTCCTTGCTTATTCAATCATATTCTCGTGTAGGATTATTATTTTAAACTCGTCCAGACTTGAGCTTTGTGAATTATTAGAAAAAAAAAAAATCATAGGCTTACCTTTGGCTGAATTTAACAGTAGTTTTAATTCGATTGACTCTAATTGAATTACATTAAATGCATCCTGCAATTTTATATGTACTGACTTAGCTCTACAGTCAATGGAACAAAGTCATCAGTGTAACAGTACAGCTTTGAGCTTTGATGTTGTTGATATAGGTCATAATATAGGAAACTAGGACTTTTGTGGGTAGAGAAGGCTTCCCCTGGCCTACACAGTCTGGAGTTCTGTGTCAAAAAGAACAATGGGTGTGCCTTGCAATTTATGGCTTCCATCTGGTTCAGATATCACAAAAAGAGATACCAAACAATGACCCTCATGAAATGGCTATGGACTTCAGTGGGAGCTGGGTGGTGTAGGAAGGTTAGGAAGGAATGGGTTGTCTGGAGCCTTGCTAGCATAGGGCAATTTGGGTCCACCATTCTCCCCGGCCAACTATGTCTGAAGACAAAAGATAGGTAAAGATATTTTTGATTCCTTTTTGAAACAATTTCGCTGCTACTAAACTGTTCCTTTTTCTGTTTTAACAGTGAGTTTTAATGAAAAATACATTGCAATCAATTAGATGTGGACTGTAAGCTCTCCCAGACAGGGGCTCTATGTATGTGTATACATACAGGGTGAGATATGTTGCTGTTAATTTTAACTATCTAGGAGTTATGTCTTGTCCAAAGCAGTTGTCCAGACTTCCGCTGAGCTCCTTGCAGAAAGCTCTTCAAAGAAATCCACCCCATCTATCTTTGGTGATGTATATCGTAGGGCCATGGAAAAGTTTTGCGCTGACTCATACTTTCACGTGGCCTCATACAAGCAAAGGGGTTGTTTTAACCCCATCACCTTGCTATGCCACCCATCCACCCTCTGTCCCTGGTCACTAATTGCCTCATCAGGCGCAGGGGAGAACACCTCACCTGTCAGGATGGCATTTTTTTTGCATCCCTGCTACCACTTGCTTCGTTAAAATCAGTCCACCAGGGGACAGAGCCTCTGGGACACCCAACAAAGGGACCTCAGGGAAGGTGGAATGCTGATCTCCAGGGGCTGACACTGACCAGAGACACAAGGAATGCTTGGCAAAGGAGGTGCAGATGGCAGCAATCAAACAGGCATCTTTCAAAGGGGGGCTGGACCTGGAAAGAAAGGTGACGTATATAGATCTTCATCTTCAGGCAGGTAACATTTACATTTCTGTCAAGCCCTTCCTCCAGCATGTCTGTAGCCATTCCCAGCTCCATATTCATGAGTGCTCTTTCTACTCTGTCACCCAAATCACTACTGAAAATGCCAAATACCACCCAAACCTGAATAGAGCCCTTTGATACTGTCTTCCAGCTCAGCAGCCACTCACTGGAAACTGTAGTGTTTCCACACAGCCGCATACCTAAAGGGCTAGAACTTCTCTCTTTCTATTCAAGATGCGTCAAAAGAGTCTAGAATTGACATTTTGCTGAAATGTGGAATAAAATCAGGTCTTGCCAAAAGCTAACAAAAAAAAAAAAAAAAAAAAAAAAAAGGCTGAAAGAAAGGCATTTGAGTAGTAAAAGTTAAGCAAATGGGATTATCATTTAGATTTCTGTATGCACATTTATGCCTCTTTTGTGCCTATTCTCTGCCAACAGTAAGCAGCAGCTGTTTTAATCACTACAACAGTACTTCATTCTCAAAAAACTCCACTGAAAAATTGTCTTCCAAAGGCATGAATGTGTGAAAGAGGACAAGAAAACAATATTGAATACCAACAACTTGTTTCACTCAGCATCCTGAGTCTGGTTAAAATACACAAGTTCCCTTGACTGTTACTTTTTTCCTAAAGGGATAAGCATAAATCTAAGTTATGTTTCTCTCTCTCCCTCTCTCCTTCTTTTTTTTTTTTTTTAATAGGATGCTGTGTAATTTTCAGCTCATTGTAAAATATTCCTTCAGGAACAGACTCACAGTAGATAGGCTTGATACTTGCCTCTGATTTTCTGTAAAAAGACCACGTAACTCCTTCAGGTAATGCAGAGATGGAACCATTTTCTAAACAAGTATCTAGTTAATCAGCTAAATTAGAAAACAAAGAAGAAAAACATAAAAAAGGAAGTCAGCCACATGGTAGACACATTGCCTTTATGAGAACATACATGTACGTTTGGGATAAATGAAGGCAAAGTGGCTTCTCAAAGATATTTCTAGCAAAAAGAAGAGAGAGAAGAAGTAGTCTAAGGGATTATCTGAACCAGATAAAAGCACTTGAATAACTCCCATGCCTATTAATAGCTCGTCTCCAAGAAAACATAGTGGAGCCCATGAACAGGGCAAAAATTTAACTCTTAAAAATTTCCCCCAGGCTCTTCCACTACGAGGAATAGAAGTAGATGAGGAAATATGTGGGGAAGAGGTCTGCAAGGCTGTCCTTAAAACTATCATTCTTCCCTCCCCTGTGCTCAGCGAGCACATGTAATGTTCTCCCCATTTGTGCTTTGCTTTGCAAGCGGAAAAGTCTCGAGATGGACCTGCAGAAAGTTGTCAGTGGTGAGAGAAATGACTGTGAGATAACTTTTTTTTTGCCTGTCCTTGGCTAGGCTGCCTACTGCTCACTCTGACTTTGAGTCTCAGGTTTTCCAAAATGTCAGGTAAGCTCTTCATTCAAGCATACAAATCTCATCTTCCTTCTACCCAGAGAAGCTGTGGATGTCCGTCCCCTGGAACTGTTCAAGGCCAGGTTGGATGGGACTTTGAGCAGTCTTACCAAGTGGCAGGTATTCCTGTCCATGGCAGGGGGGTTGGAACTACATGGTCTTTAAGGTCCCTTCTGACCCAAACTGTTCTATGATTGCTACTTTCACTGCCAAAACCTGAGAAGATGCCTCTTCATCGCAGCCTGAGCCCATGGCTGACTCCAAAAATACTAACCAACTTTGTGTATGGAGTTTGGGAGACTCCACCTCCCTGACAAATTTCTCAACACCAAGGAAAAAGTGAGAAAGAGATGATTTGCAGCAAATACAAGTTTGATGCAAGCTGAGCGTAGCTGAAACAGATCCTCACAGACAATCGAGGCAGGGCAAAAAAAGAAAGTGAGTCCTTACAAGGGATTTCTCCAATCCCAACCAATCTCAGGTTGGGAGACCTCCCAACCAGATTTCCCTCTTCCAAGTATGTTAAGGCAAAGTAGCACGATAAGAAGACACACGCATAAAATTTGGCTACTAGGCAGTTTCCTCACCGCACTGCTACCGCACTGGGTGGGACTCCATGGAGTCAAGATGCGTAGGAAAAAATGCTTATAGCTAAACATACTTAAAAGGACAGAAACTCAGCTGGGATAAATCAGTGCAGCTTCAGCAAAGTATGTGGGTCTGGCCATAGCAGTTTACTTTCCAATGCCATAGCTCAGGCTTTGGGGTGGAGAGATGCATTACCCTACCACTCCTGCTTTGCATCTAGGCAAGCTGCAGTAATCAAGCGTTTGGGTACTCCACACTTCAGTAGTACCTGCCAGACAGGATAGGAATTTCTCATTTAGTTTTGGGGTTGATACACATTACTTGGATAGCAGGATTCCAGAACAAGCTTTCCTTTAGGTTTTTCTCTGTGTTTGATTCAAGGTGCCTTGAATCAAAAACTCTCACTTCAGGCAAAAAGGGAGAATTAGTCTCCTGTTGGTGTAGAATGGTTTTATATGGGACCCCTCAATATCAACTCTAGGACTGAACTGAAATTATTCCTAAGAGTAAAAAGAAATGCCTACATATACAAGCACTAATTCTTGATCTGTTTTGACTAGTCTCTCTTCCAGGTCAGAGACCATTCCTCCAGTAAGTATCAATTCTGTACCTTAAGAAGCCTTCATATAGATCTATTAAAAGTTCTGTTTTCATTCAAAGACTTAAGGTTTCTGCACACGTACCAGCTAGAAAGAAAAGCAATTTCAAGGCAAGTGCAAATCATGAATGCTAATGATGTACGAATACATGCAAGTCTTATACAATAGATTACATACAATTAATTACATTGCTCTTTGATGAAAATGTACAAGTTTGAAGAGTTCACTGATGCAACTCATGTTTTGTGTGTTCATCTCCATTGAATACAGTCTTAATTTATATGAAAGCCATGCTATTTTATGGCCAGATGTGTAAGTCATATTGATAGCAGATTACAAAACTAGTTATATTCAAACCACAGAAGGTACATCCAAATCCCAGCACCACTTCCATCTGTTGAGGCTTCAGTCTGGAGCTCATCTCCCCCATTGTTTTCACTGTCTGCTCTCAGGGTTTATTGCAACTTCAACATTTCCAGAGAGCAGCAAGGAAAAAGATTCTATTTCTAGCCAGTTACTCGATTGCCAGTATTCTAGGACTTCATATTGATTTTCTTTCCTCAGCTGGTAATGTGGTGCACTTCTGTCTAGTATTCTCCTCACAGGTCACTAAGATTTATGGCTGATTCTGAGTAGCTGAAACCAGAAGGCGCATTGCTCACACGCACCTCCTGAATGCTTGAGACCACCTCAAGACCTCTACTGGATGTTTTGCTTCTCATGGAGAACAACTTGGCTTAATCATGCTGTATTTTCTTGCTGGCTAATTCACTTCATCCTCATTCTAACCAAATTTTACCTTAGGTGTTAGGATAAAATGCAGTGTATCTGAAAAAACAATCTGCTTTAGAAAAGGTAGGGTCTTCACCAAGACATCTCTTAGCAAGGCTTTGCTTGTTTAGAAAGGTGTCTCCAAACTGGGTAACCATTGGTTTTTCATTGTGCTTTCCTTGGAGTAAAAAGGCCTCAGCATATTTGAACTGGCTTTCATGGAATCTCACTAAATTAACTTTCTGAGAGTAAATGGGGAGAAAATGACAAAAACCTACATTTACAGGGATAAATGTAAGTTTAAGGGATTCTGAGTAAGAGATGCACAGAATAAAGGATGGGCCGAGGTTAAGATCCTCATCTGAAACATAAAGAGGTCTCAAGATGAAGTACAGTCCCTGGCCTACAGATCAGTTTAGGGTTAGGATTAGGTTTCCTAGTAAGAAAGCCATCAGCAACAGTGCTTGTAAGTGAATAAAAAAAAAAAAAAAGAGCTTACACTGGCCGTCTCCTCTAACTCACAGTGGAGTAGGGTCCTAGCTTGTGAATCAGCCTAGGGTTAGGGCTGGGGCTGACAGAAAGTCCAGGGCTACATATGGAGCAAGACTGAAGGGGCCACAGGAGGAAGCCAAGGGTGGCCAAAATAACAGACCCTTGAGGAATGCTTAGACAGGAAGGGGACTGGGCTGGCCTGTCCAAAGCAAAACCCAGCTTTTGGGTGAGGGTTTGAAAGACTGAAGGAGAAAATCCATAGGATTCTCCAAAGCAAACTAAAGGTTGAAGCTACAAGTCTCCATGAGTTATGCTGAACCTGTGGGTGGGAAGTGGACACTAGCCAAAGAGTCAGCCTGTGGCTAAGGTTAACTTTAAGGCCAAGGGAGAGAGAAAAATTCCAGAACTATAGCTTGAGCTGAACTGGAAAGCGGCTACCCAAGGAAACAGAGGGCTGAAGAATGAGTTGTCCTCTGAGAGCAATGTTCCACAAAATTTTACTACCAGGATCCAGTATATGATTTCCAATAAGATTATAGAGAATCCATAGCGACAGGAGTCAATATATTAATGCCTTGCTTTTCCTTGTCTGGCCTCAGTCTTCCTTCTTCCTTAAAATGAATGTCACCCAGAGTAGATTTATCACACTGAACTGTGGAAATAGCCTCTCCTGGAAATTATTAAGAAGCTATAATGGTTTCATCCTCATGTGTACTGAAATAATAATAATAATTCTACCACAGATTACTAAATGCTCAGAAACATCATCCAACTGAAAAAAAAAAAAAAAAAAAAAAAAAAAAAAAAAGGCAAGATTGTATAGTTGGAAGCTGGGAGAGCATTTGGAAGAAGTGTCAATCTTTCTGTACTAAAAATCATGTCCAGATGAGGGGAAGGAAATGGGTCCCCTGGTTACCATAACAGACCCCCACTCCACTGTGCTGTGGATGGCCCTGGGCAGGAGAAGGTGGAGGTCAGCACCTGAATCACAATGACTTCGTGTGGCCACAGATTGTGGAGAATGGTGGGAAACGAGGAATAAAATGATATGGTGCCCTTGAACTACAGACACTGGTGGGTGCCACTCTTGCTGCATGAATCAGGGAGCATCATTACTGCACCATAAGGACATCTCTGGGTGCTACACTTCTGCTTTTTGGTCATCTGGTCAACCCTGAGCATAGGACTTTGGGTGGAATACATCCTCAGCTCTTCTTCCATTCCAGGCATGCCCCATGCTACATCTATGCTCAGAGAGGAGGCAAAGGAGGTGCTACACTCACCTTCCTCTTCACCTTCCTCTTGGGGTGAGGGTTCTTCAAACTCAAACAGCCTCCAGATCTACAGTGGCAGCCGAGTGGCTCCCTGAGAGCCATTCCTCTGGCCAGGAGCTTTCCAGACACCCTGGCCTCAGACTACTGCACCCTGCAGCCAGCTCAGTCCCACCCAGCTAGGTCCTCCTGCAGTATCCCCAGTACCACAACAGCAATGGAGGGAGAAGCATTTGGCTCCTGCCTGGCAGCCTCCTGGCTGCTGGCAGCCTGACTTTCCTATGCTCCAGGAGCTAAGGGAAAGAAAGGGAGAGATGGCAGCTGAAGCACCTTTAAGGTTTTACTGAAGAAGTATTGCCAATGAACCTATGCAATTTGGTTCTGTTCAGACGTTTTGAACCCATTATGGCTGAATGGGTCCTGAAAGTCCCCAAACACATCCCCATTATCTCTAATGAAATTAGTTTATTGAGATCATCAATGAAAAACATTATACAATTAAAACATTTGCACTCAATCAATTTTAATTGTATTCACTACAACTGCCTGTGCCAAACCAGATGCCTTCTGCTCTTGAGATAAGCGAAGGGAAAGCAATTTTTAAAACTCTCATTTGCTCGAGTTTGTTCTGATCGCGTGACGCAAGAGCCGGTTTCTCCTGGGAGAACTTCGCCGGTGCCTCAGTCCCCCGCGCCCCCTGCCCAAGGCGGGCCCCAGGTTTGCCGCAAGCCCCTGCAGGGCCACGGCGGGCCCTCCGCCGGTGTGCTGGCACCACCTAGTGCCGGCGGCAGCAAATGGCGGCGGCGGGCGGGAAATGGCGCCGGCCTGCAGCCGGAGCTGAGCCGAGGCGGCTGCAAGTGCGGTGCTGTCCGTGCCCCGGCTGCTGACAGGGCGCTTGTAAGCGGGTTTAAGAAAGCAGAGCTATCGAAATAGAGACGTTACACTGTGAAGGTCTGCGGAAGGACGCAGCAGAACCTGGGTACCGAAACGGCACATCCGAGCTTCACTTCCCAGAGAGTCCTTTCGGGCCCCCTCCGAATTATCTCACACCACTTGAGCTGAGGTCACGGATCAAAGCTGTTTCAGAGCCCCTCCCAAGTGACAGGTCAAACACCCATCAGCTTTCACCTCCATCGGTGAGTCTTAAGCCAGCTTGCCCTGCATTTCCCTTGGTCTTCGCACATCAGTGCGACTCCAGACGCACTGTAACTCACCCTCATCCTGAAACCTGCAGGGGAAGGGGAATCTGGCTCCCCCCACCCCAGCTCTGAGCAACAACACACAAGGATGCTTTGCAAATGTTTCCTCTACTTGCATCCCGTTCCTCACAGTTGAAGGTCCGCACAGGAACAGCCCAAGCCACGGCTCGCTCTCAGAGTCGTAGTGAGGTGTCTGTTCTCATCCACTGTTTGTTTAATGCAAAGAGTCCTCAGCATTCAGCACAGAGCAGGATTAAGCCTCTGCCCAGCAGGTCACAGTCCTGCTTTCCTCTGAGTTCAGCAGGTGTGATGTGCTTTTTCACCAAGCTAAAGAAGGGGGACAACCAACCCTAGAAACCTTATAAGCTGCATGTTATGACCTTCTCCAACACATGGATCTGAATCAGGCAGAAAAGGCTGGCGAGGCTTGGGGTCGTGCTCCTTCCAGCAGGCTGGAGTTTGTCGCCAGGCAGATTAGCCAGCAAGGGCGGCAGAAAGCATCGTGCCCATCACGCAGGCACTGACCCTCGGGAGGCAGCACCAGGATGGAAAGCCCAAGTGGGAACCAAACCCCTCAGTCCCCAGCCTAGGAGCTCAGAGCTCCTGCTGTTAGATGAATGCTTTCACTGCTAGCTTCAGTAACAGTAGCAAGAGACCAGACTCTCTGGTATTACATATTGAAGGACCATTGACTGTAAGTGGCATGCCCACTGCAGATGCATATATGAGGGTGAAAATGCTTCATTCACATCATCTGTTAAGGCATAGGTTGTTCCTAGCTGTCAGACTATTCATGACAGACGTATTCATACATGCAGAAACAATTTTCATATATCTATGAACTTCTGGATTAAAGCTTATGGCTTTTACAGATTTTCAGTATCTTCAAATTAGAGGAGAAACTGTCAGGAGTCTGCATGTGGAGGAATTTGGGTTCTTTTTCTTACCTAAGTGACTAAGCCTGCCTAAGTCAAACCTGAGGTAGGACACAGGAATTCTGGCTCCCCTCCTCATGCCATAGACTTGCAAGGCTTGCTCTAAATCTGAGATCTTTAGGCTAGTTTTATACAAACATCCAACCTCTCTCTCATATGAGCACTAATTTACCCTCAAGCTATGTTTTGCCACTTGTGGTTGAAGATCTCTAATCTCCTTTGCCCCTGTCTCCAAATCCTTTCCACTGCAGTGACCACTAGAAATAGCAGTAATTGATAGCAGGTGCTTGAGACGTGTTTACTGCTCTGTGGCACCGCTTGCCTCCTAGCTTGCCATATCACTCTCTGTTCCAGCATCATGAACTTATACTTGCTGATCCTGAACAGTTGTACAAGAAGATTGATTTAGAGATGGATTAGTTTGCAAGTATTCACTGCTTCTCTTAATAATCAAAGAAACTCAATAGATGTGAGCACTGAGGAAGCCAATACTAATTTATTTATTTATTTATTTATTTTGCTACAGTTCAGAGCAAGGTTTTACTTTCCTTTCAATAAATTCTAAGGATTATAGTGTTTCAATTTCTAATTCTCTTCTCATGCTCTGAACAAGTCCATACATACTGCAAAATAAAACAATAGCCCAAATATACTAAAATCATTTGTAGATTGTTCAAAATATTCCATAATGTATAAGCTGTCTTGTTGTCCAGCCTTCTCTGTGCTGTATCCCCCTATGCTTGGGGAGAAATAAAGCACAGAGCAACAAAAGACTGAGAACATCCAGGAAACACATCATGCCAGAAAGTGGAGGAATTTGAGTTGGATGGACATAAAGCAGGAGGAGTCTGCGGAGAGGAATTAATTCTGAAATAGTCCTCCAGAAGATCTCTGCAGCAAACTCAAGAAGGCATAAGAGGGGGTTCCTGTTCATTTTGACTAGTTGCTAACAAGCCAGGCACCTAGCAGGGGAGCTACTTTTGAATTCACCCACAAGCATTTGGAGCATTCTGGTGTAGCCATGTGGCAGAGGGAGGTTTTCTCCTGCACACTGCATGTTTCTCTAAAAATATTTCAGACAACACCATCCTGGTTGTAAGTGTGCCTCATTTAAGAGTGAAATTGCCCCATATTCCTAAGATCTAATGTGAGTTACACAGCTCCATACCTGTTCTTCATTGTGCACACAAACCCTGTATTTCTTTTATTTCATGATGCATAGGTGAAGGCCTTACATGTGCAACTCCAAATCCTATGTGAAACACATCGTTAGTCTTTCCCTGCTAAGCACCCCTCTTATTTGCTGCTACAAACACAGCAATACTTCCGCCGTGAAGTACCATTGCTCCTCTTCACAGGAAGGGAAGAGATTCAAAGAGATATTGCCTTACTTCAGACAGCCAGGACCCAAGCTATCAGAGGACCGTAACGTGGAATATTCCCATGCAAATCAGGTCCCACTGCAGGTTCCAGCCCTCTCAAAGGCTGGTCTCCTGTGTCTCACTGGAGAAGACACCACAAACCTCTGCATAGGATGAAGCTGAGCTTGTGTTACAGGACTGCTCTCTTGAGAGCAGCTGAAGGCATGAAGGTGTTGGCCCAGGGAAACCTGGCTTCTGTTAGGATGAATCACCTGGCAATGGAAACATTTCCACCAGCTGGTCATCCGAGTTGGTCTTTAGACCCTATTTTAAAGGAATAGTGGCACTGGTGGAAAGCATCCCAAAGGGACAGATCTGGAGACTACTGTTACACTTGGAACAGTGTGAGACTGATTAAAGCAATTTTTGTCCTTTAAGAGCAGAGGTTTGATTAGTCTTATGTTACAGGGCTTTTAGTTCTCACTTTTAAGCCCAGGAAGAGATAAAAAATATTACCTGATATGCAACTTGCTTTCCAGTTTGCTCCATTTGCTTTTCCCCTTTTCCTGAAACATCCAAGTTAGGTGCCAGGTAAAGATGAGATCCTTGTAGCAGTGAGTCACCCCACTACACTTCTGATTTGCTTTCAGATTAAATCAATCTCCAAATTTAAGGTGAGGAAAAACAAAATAAATAAATAAATAAAAACTTTCCTCAGGGAGGCTGGCAGAGTAAAGGGTGCAATGTGCCTCTCTTCTGTAACATGGCACATGAGGTCCTCCAAAGAGTACAAAAGGGCATATTTCCCTACAAATGGCAATGCTCTTGGCCTCCACTGCTCTCTTCCTGTGGTTCATGAAGCTATTGGGTTTTATGTTGGCTATTGAACAAGTTTCTTGTTCCCAACTCCCTCAACCTTTCCTCATAGGAGAGGTGCTCCAACATCCACAACATACACAGGAGCACCTGTCTCTAAAACCAAGGTGCAAAGTGTACATGGCTGGCACCAAATGTTGGGTAGTGCAGTATCCTCATGAACAACACTGTGGTGTCCAGCCTGAAATAACGAAACCCCAGATTCAGCTGGAGCCCAGTTTGCTTTCAAAGTGGAGCTGGAGCTGACTTCACTGTAGCACATTTCCAGTTATGATCCTCCACAGAATTACAAATTCTAAAGAACTTTGATTAGGAAACATCAAAACAAAGTGTTGTAATATTTTTCAATTCAAAAAGAAACATTTGAGTCTCAAATGCTGATATTTCACTGTTTCAAAATGACAATCAAAGATGTTATATTTGAAGCTTTCCATTTCAAAAAGAAATCCTGAATAAATAGTCAAAGCTAACATTTGCTGACAAAGAAAAAATATTTCAGCTAGTCTAAGAGATGGCATTTTGCATGGCCAAAATATTTCAACAGCGCTTTCCTCTTTAGCTGGAAATTGGAACTGCCTTCTTCAACCCTAGCCAGCCCAAAAGCACTGGGCAAACACAAATTAATTCATCTTTTTGCCAGTGAGGGAAAGGAAAAGAGGCAAAAGCGATTAAGTGACACACCTGTGAGAGAGAAGGAGGTCTGCTGACAAAGCTAAGCAGTGCTCCATGCCTTCACTCCTAAATCACACCTGTCTGCATGGTGCAGGTGCCTGGCTGTGAGTGCCAGTTATGCTCAGCAGCTAGGCCAGTCCCTTAGCGTCCTTGTTCCCCCACAGCAAACCACACTAGGCAGAGAAGGGCTGTAGCAGAGGGAGCAAAATAGTCCAGAAGCTGCCTGCCATTAAACATGCTTTCAAATCTCAGTCTGGCAAATCTGCCTGTTTGTGCAGTCTGGCTATAGAGAACATCCTGACTATATACCCGATGGCTTTTCTTTATCCTCCTTTTCTAAAGGGGAAAGAAAATGAAAAAAAAAAAAAAAAAAAAAAAAAAAAAAAGTCAAAGAAAAATGTTTTCTTTATGAAGCCATCCAAACTTTTCATTATCTTTCTTTTTCAGGGAAAACTAATAATGAGAAACCACAGAAAGACACACTACATTGTCTCGTCCTCCCGATGTTACAGAGAGCAGAAGAACATGAAACTAAATAAAGATGTTTACTGACAGACTAATAAACAAATGGGCCCATTTTGATGTAACCTTGATGAATGGAGCATCCAGGTGTTTTCAATAATGGCAATAAGCACTACAACTCAAAGTATTTCTGATTCAAGTATAATGCATTATTAGGCCATTAGAGGCTGAGCATAGAGGGCCATTTGTGCTCAACCCTATCAATAATGCTCCTTCCCAGCCTACATTTATGCCAGGGGAATTAGTCATAGGGATATTCTATTTAATAAAAACCTAAAGAAGACGCATCAAGAATCGCATTACATTTTAACAGGGTTACAGTAGTCCAGGAGGACCACAAGTTTAATTTTCATAAGAGCATTCATTCCTCAATTATGTCAAACATGAAAATGTAAATGGCAAATTTAATGCTAACAATATCCCTCAAAGCACATTGGCAGGTAGCAACCATTATGTTGAGTGAATGCTGACTGCATAACAAGCAGCCCCAAACTAGACAGGGGGGATTAAAATTGCCGAGCTGAGCTCTGCTGATTACATGCTGAAAATACCCTTTGTAATATGCATGTGGACTAAGGGCAGCTGCTCTCCTCCCAAAGAATTTGCTGACCACGCAAGAGTTGCTATTAACACTGGACAAAAGCAGTAGCTGTGAGATGCAATGGGAGCTACCCTTTGGGTTCTTGGAAGCAAATGCAATGAGCCAAACTCTTCCAGTTCCACCAGAGAGGAGGGAGGTGCATGCAGGAGTGCCTGCATGGGGAGGAGAAAGAGGCTGGGCACTTGCGTCATGCTTCGGTCTCCTAGATGGTGCAAGGTGAAAAAGCAATTTAAACATTCTGTGACAGAGCCAGACTGTAATCCTTCAAGGTACCTCTGCAATATCTGCCATCCAAATCACAGAGCAAAACACAAACAAGAGGGATACCGTCACAGATCACACCCTGTGCCTCCTGAGTACGGCCCAGATCTCTGCCTCTGTGCAAGTGTTTGACTTCACTGTCATGCCAAGAGCCATCTGCAGCTCCAGATCTGTTCCATATGAAATAATGGAAGCAGGAGCTGGACGTGTAGTGCACAAAGCACTGAGCCCCTGCCAGAGCCCTAAAAGGAAGATGCGTTACTTAAAGTGCACCTTGTTATTAGGTGGCACTGCTGAACAAATGGAGCAATGTATTTTGGTGACATTTGCAGTACAAACTGGTGAGCTGCATTAAGCCACAAAGTGTGCTGAGGTCCCACTGGCTAACATCCCTGATGGCGGAGCAGAAAGTATCGCTGTCACTGCAGTTTGCTCAGCATGAACCAGATTTATCCCTCCTACTGATGTCACTGGAAGTACGTTTCTTCATTAAGGTCACTTCCACTTATGGTCTTGAACTTCCCTCTGCAGAGATATTAGCAAGACCACATAAATGCATAGGGGTGTGCATGTATAGCAGACAAATTTCATGAAAATATTAATGGACATTTTCATATACCCATTAGTGAAGTCTGCCTGTGTAGCAAGGAAAATATTTTTTTTTCAAGATTTACCAAACAAAATTTTAATTCTCGACAGATATTCTGTTTTTTTTGGTGTAGAAAATGCTACTCGGATACATTATTCTCTTGACATCTCCAAACCTATTCACAAAGCCAAGTTCTTTTGAAACTGAGCAAGAACAGGGTGCTTAATAAAATCATATTTTTCAGTAGCTTATTAACAGCAAGCATAAATTCATATATGATGTTTTATTTTCCTAATATTCTTGGGCTTTTTTTTTCATGGAAGTATCTAAAACAGAGAGATCTGAGGAACAGACTTGTATTTTCTCACAGACATAGCATGAAAACCTCAAAATGCAGCAATGGCTTAGTCCAAGTGGGAAATCAGCTCACTGCTGTTATGCTGCTTAGTTTATACCTAGATTTGCGTGACCAAATATCTTGTCAGACATCACTACTGAAAACCATGCAGCTGCTGCTACAACCATAACAAGAATCAAGGAACGCTTATACAGCCCACAGCTGAGAGTTACAGAAGATAGTTTGGTTTGTTATTATTTTAATGATTTATAGTCAGAAGTATAATCTGATCATGTGTCTCAATTCAGTTTCCAGGCTTAGAATAGGAAGTTAGCTTGAAGAAACTCAAAGAAACCGTCCCACAACTGCTTCTACTGCAAAATTAATGTATTTAGTGTAACTACAAACAGCAAGACAAGGTGTTACAGTATATTACACCCATTCAGCACTTCATTTTAGCTGATTCTAGGACTTCCACTGTGCTTGACAGCTCTGTGTGGGGTAAGTCTGCCCCATCTGCCTTGCTGGGACACACACCTGGCTTGAGCTGCATTGGCCAAAGGTCTCTTGCACTGGTGCTCACAGACCACCAGGAGAGGAAGGAATTTGTGTAAAAGATTGTTCCATCAGGTGATCTGTATGAATAAGACAATACCGAACAACCTTCAACCAAAGAATAACCAGTCGGCAAAGTACCTGAGGAAGAACTATCAGCGGTTAGCGTTGAGGTCATTTATTTTTGTTATGGAGGGTCTGGGGTACTCTAAATTATACTAGCACTGTGGCTCCTGCCTCCAACCCAATCTCCACAGACTTTTCTTGGGACATCATCCACCATGCTGTTCCCACCATCAGACAGAACTTAGAGGAGCTTGACTTGTTACATCCAGAGACCAGCACCAACCTCCTCATATAAAAATAATGATTCTGATACCAAACTAACTCATGCACTAATTACTTCCAAAGCTTATGCAGCACAAGCAAGAAATTTGGAATAAGCAAGATACAAGTGGGATTTTACTATCTGCAGATTTATCCTTTTGACAAGTTGGCAATGAATGAGGCATAACAGCATAACCAAGATTTCAGAGATGCTAAAATTCACACAGATTTAACTTCCTTATCTCTTGTATGCCTTCCTACTAAGAGAGGAACGATTCTGCATCTCGGCTAGAAGTGTGAACATTTTCCTTTGTATTTTACCATCTAAGAAAGCCGTTTCCAACATGTCCTTCCACTTTGTAACCTAACAAGCAATCATTTAGAAAATACTGAAGATAAGGGAGATAAATACTGAAGATAAGGGACCACAGAATGGCTGAGGTTAGAACGGCCCTCCTGAGTCACCTGGTCCAAGCCCTGCTCAAGCAGGGCCACCTAGATCTGGTAGTCCAGGACCATGTCCAGGTGGCTTTTAAAGATCTCCAAGGAGAGAGATATCAATCAGAGACTAGAGGCAAAAGGCAAAGATATATATATAACAGTTATGGAAAGTTACTTAATGAATAGAAACATTATAGAAGCACTTCTTATGTGATAATCCATTCATAGGCAACTACATTTTTTTTTGTATGTACATTTTTGGAGGAGTTAATTAGGTTTTGGGAGACCATTCCTCAAATTTCTGGAGCCACAGAGAAATCCAGTGTGTCTTTATTTTTTCTTTGCATAACTGAATATTTCAAGGGAACTTGGTCTTCCAGCACTGTAGAAGACTTTGAGCTTTGTTTAATAGCCCGTAATAAGCAGTCACACTTTACAAACACACTCCAAACTCAGCAGATGTGCTTTTGTGATGATGACTTCTTGTTATTTCAGTCTCTGTGCCCCAGCTTTTCTCCGAGAACCACTGTGGGGACTGGCCCAGAACAAGTGAGCCATGAAAGCTGCAGTGTGAGAGCTGCTCTGGCCAGATGCAGTTGTGTCATTCCCAGAGTTCGCCAGTCCCAGGTGAGGACTGGTTCTCATGCCAATTCTAAAATGAGTTGTTTTACAGTGGCTTCACAAAACTCTAAAGCCACTTATTCCTAAGTAGCATATGGACAAGCCCACAAGCCCAGGTGCTGGACCTGCAGCACCAAATGCAGTCTGCTGGTGGGTTAACACCTCGACCTTGACTCCCAACCAGCCAAAGGGTGAACGCAAGCATCAGCCTCTGAGCTCAGCTGCCACTTACCTGAACTTCTTCGCTTGGGGGCAGCCATGTTTTCTTTTCCGATGTGGGTAATTTTATGTCAGATGCTGTCAGTCACCAGCTTAACAGAACTGCTCAGACTCCTGGCTTTGCTTTCGGTGTCCCACGAGGAACTTCACAAGCAGCCCACAGCCTTATTGGCATACAGCTATCACCACTCCACTCCCCAGACATCTTAGGCAAATAAACTGGTAATTGAAAGGCGAGTTCAGTGCTGCTGTTTGTAGAGAGCCATGATCGCTGAATGATTACCCCAGCAGGCAGTGCTACGGAGGTGCTGAAAGAGTCTATTAGTGTGCTTAGTCTAAGGTGGTACAGAGTGTTAGTGCAAGCTCTCTGCAAATACCCCATACAGATGATGAAAGAAGAGCAGCAGCTGGGGGGCTCTTTTCTGCACTCTCATCTGTGGGGTTGTCATCAGAGAAGCATCACACTTGCCCAAGACATGCATAGAGCTAGGTGACAAGGACTGGAAGTCTAAGCAGGGAGAGAGCAATCCTTGTACCCTAGTTTTAGGTCTCATGATGGGGGAAAGGTGTAGGAAGGGGAAGACTGCTGCTGCTTGCTAGCAAGGAGCTGCACCCATCCTGTAGCATGGTGTGCCTCCAAGACTCGTTCCCACTGACTAATAGATACCCATGGACACAGGCCATCCTCAGAAAGAGGCGAAGATCACCACAAATATCGTCAAATATCTAGCCCTCAAACAGTATCTTGCAGAACACATTGGAAGCATTTTAAATAGTTGTAAATCATTGCACAGGATGCTTTACCATATCCAGGTTGGCGCATTCAAGTAGACTCTCTCTCCTCTCTCATGTCATCGTTTTTCTCATCAAGAGGCTGACCTGACATCATTCACAAGTTTGGAATTAACCTTGTTTCTGTTATATCAGTTTTTCTGTTACCATGGCTCTGGAAGAGAGTTCAGGTCACCTTGCTGCTGATTGTTGTGACACAAAAGCAACAAGACACCGAACGCTGCTTTAAGAAAAAGAAGCTGAAATCTTAAAGATCAATAAATAGTGCAAAAAAGTAATCCTTCGAATCTGAAGGAAGAGATTTCACTGAAATTATACCTCAGGATAATATTTTTATTGGGAACCTTGGTTACTCAGATGGAGAATCTGGCTTTGGGGAAGCTGGAGTCAAAGTCAGACTGCTTCAGTCCAGCATTCCTCAATGCAGAGAAACTTGTGTAACCCAGTCCAAGTCAGAGCTGACAAAATCACCGATTATTCCTCATTTTTCTCCTGCTGCTTCTCAGGTGCCATCCACGGAAGTTAACAGAGAGATGCCAGTTGGCATCACAGGAAGAAGTGGCCCTTAAGACACAGCTGAGGGGTAAATAAAGGCAAGTGCTGTCCAGGGCCTTTAGGAGCTGCAGGCTGGCCATGCGAGGTCCTGCTCCTGAGGCCAAGCTGGTGGGACATCTGGAGGTGGTAGGCCCTGCCTGAGCCTGGAGCCACCCATGGCAAACCAACATCACCTCTACACTTCCTCAGAGACCAAACCACCACAGGGCAGTTGGGCTGCTCAGACTCCACTCCAGAGCACAAGATCCATCTCTTTACCCTTTCTCCCTGCAGAGTTAGAAGTGCAGACTGCTGCAGAACCGCCCCCCACTCCCACAGCAGTGTGGCTCAGGGGTTGTTTCTCCACAGCAAGGCCCCCTCACTGCTGTCAACCCGAGTTATGGCCTGATAGATCCTGCCTTGTGATTCTGCCCGGCGAGGAAGCCCTGTGGCATAAGCTTGTCATATGACTGCACGCTGTGCACATTGGGGTAACCATGTGGAAGAGCTAATTACAAGACAGGAAATTAGAGCACAAGCTCAGAGGAAGCAATCTTTCAGCATGCAGCAAACCCAACAATGCAGTCCTTAACAATCGTGCCTTAGGTAAGAAAACTTGCTGCTGCGGGAGTTAAAAACCTCTCTTCCCCTCTCAACTTCTGCTGCTGCTGTAGCACAGCTCACTAGAATTCTAAGCAATGCTAAGACAAACAGGAGCCTCCCTCATTAACAGTTCAGCAGGACACTCAAGCCCATGCTTAAATTTAGGTGTATGGGTAACCTTACTGACTTCAACAGATGGCTTGCATGCTTTTCATTAGGTGTATGAGCGAGAGCCTTGCTGAGTCAGATTCAGAAGGTTCATATTTTCCTCAAGATCAAAGGCAACACGCTAGCTCCTACAGCCAAATCCACATGGCTGCAGTTTATTTGCTTTATGCTGACTACATTTGAGTGGGATGAAGTACAGTCTGCAAGCCAAATTAAGCTCTCTCTTGCATTTTGTGTGGTTTTTTTTCTTTTTTTTTTCTTTTGTTGAGTATGTCAGCAGAAGAAGTTGACTTTTGACAGCGCAAAGATTGGCAGATGAAATGCTGGAATGGTTTGCAAGTTGCTGTAGCATTACAATACTGAAAAGACAACCTGCAATAGTGCTAAGTGAGATGTTAAGAGAGTTAGAATAATGTTTGCATTGGCATCAAAACACCTATGATCCCCCACCCTGAGATTTAGCGAGATGGAAGTATGAACTGCCAGATGGCAGTTCGTTTTGACTTGGGAGTCTCCATTTATTATTATTTGCTTTGAAATCTCTACACCAGGAGAACAGAAGAGCAAAATGTCTTTGAAATATCTTCCCCTTCTGACCTGTCCCCCCATCCAAATTATCACCAAAGCAAAGGCTGCAAGTGTCACCCTCCCTAGCTAATAGAGAAGCTCAAGCAACGTCACTGTCACATGAAAATGGGCTTGGATAGAGATGGCTGCAAATAACAAAAGCTTGCTTTTGGCCTGCTAACTTTGCAAACACAGCTCTAGGTCAAGGGGTGAAAACACGCAGAGCTGTCAGATCATGTTGGGATCTTGGTGGATCAGCTGCTACTTGGGGAGAGGATCAAAGCACTCACAGCCTGCTGCCTACTGCTGGCCTGGGCAGCAGATACACACAGTACAACTCACCAGGATAAACCTCTAGGAAAGCCAGGGAAGCAGCTAAAGCAAGCTTACAAGCAAGACCTGATCTCCCAGGAGCCGTACAAATAACCTGAAAGTAGCGAGATATCACAAGGACAGAGGCAGCGCTCGGAACAGGACACTTTGGTCTCCAGCATCAGTGGGGTGACTGTACCCACACTGGGGGCTGACTGGGAGTTAGCTGAGGACAGTGCAACAGCTAGCAACACAGATCTACTCTGGGAAGTGCGCTGGCAGCACTCACACAAATAGAAATGCATGCCTGCATACAAACATACCTATCTACCCTTATATTAAATTCTCATGCTTTTTGGTACAGGTTGAAAAATAGGCAGTAGTCAGGCACAACTGACATTCAAGAACATTTATGAGACATAAATGACGGTCTTTCTCAGAAATGTGATTAATGAAGAAGAAATCCTGTGTGGGCTTCTTGCCATCTCAGCAATTCCCAGTTCAAATTGCCTTATTTAGCATGCACCAGCCCTTGTGTTCAGATTTCTTACAATGCATACTGCAAAGTGAAACTTGAACGCAGAAGACAAACTCTTGTATTTCCAATGCATGTACCATCTGCTAGGCAACAAAAACACTCAAATGCTTCAAATCAGATCCAAGATCACAGTCAGCTGGAGACAACAGATTAATAGTGCAAGAGAATGAACTGGGGCAGAGCGTGGGTTTATGTCAGTGCTTGCTGTCTCACTTCACTGTGGGTACCCAAAAGCATTGCAGGACCCAACTAATCCCTAAACATAATCAGAAGGGAAAGGCAAACCACACGTTTTGGACAAACTATCAACAAGGATCAGGTTTGTTGAGTGAAAGGTTTTTGCACAGAAAGGTCACTTTTTCAGTGCTATTTCACTTTAACCTTTATCCCCCATGTTCACACAGATTGACTGAATAACCGGAACCAGAGAAAGTTTTCCACTAACAAACCCACAGATGTATCTCTCCTCAGCAGAAATGGAAAACTTTTAAGGCACTTAGATGTCATGATGATGAGCATGGCATTAAAAAATGTAGATAGATAAGATAAGGCAGAGGGAATTGTCTGGCAGGAGTCGGCAGCTGTAATTTGACATGATGATAATTCCCCCTGTGAAGGCTGGGGCAGGGGCAATGTGGCTCTCACATCTTCCATTAGCAGGGCAATGAATAGAAAATATTCATCAAAGAGTCCTGTAAAAATCACCCTATCTCTCCAGCCAATGTCTAGAGCCACCAGTAGAGTCAAATGTTCTTAAATGGGAGGCTAAGGAGTGGATGGGGCCAGCATCAAGAACTGACAGCTCATCAGATCTTAGACACTAAGTGAAAGCAGGGCTGGTGCTTGAATTAGGACATTGGTGTAGAAATGCAGCGTGGAAAAAATAGGGTTGAATAAGGAGGAAAAAATAAGTCTGTTAATAAGTACACGTATTTTTTAAAGAAATAATGGCAGCAGAGCTTGTGCTTTACTCCCAGGTAAAATGTGTACCCTCCCTCCAAATTTAGCCAGTCATGAACAACTGAGACATAGTATCGACTGTAGAAGGCCTTGTTACAATTTATCATTACTGCAATTAATAAATAGTGCTGTGGACCTCACGGCAAAACGCTATGTCCTCCACTGATCCATGCATAACCATTTCTCTGCATGTTTCAGAAATATGGACACATTTATTTCTACAGGGTTTCTTTACTCACTGAAGGAACGACATCTCTGCAGCCACAGCCACAATCCATGGAGGAACACAGTTAGGCAACTAAAACCAGAGAACACTCATCGCTCAGCTCCTTCCAAGCACCTTGCCTTGCTGAAACAAGGATCTTCGGTGTTTATGCAGTGATCTGACTGAATTCATCTCTTCCTAAGCCTCACCAAGGTTTGTTTCACTTCCAGCCCCAGCCGGCAGCGCTCAGTTTCCCTTCGCGAGGCCCTGAGGTGGGTTGGCAGCGTGGCACAGATAAGCAGCCCAGCAGACCCCAGGCTCCTCTCATCCACAAACCTTCAGTCCCATCTTCCCACCAGCATTTGGACCTGAGCTTCTTGCTGGCCTGCAGAAGGTGTGCAGTGCCAGGGAACTGTAGCCACAAGATGCCTGGACACACAGAGAGAAGTGGGAAGCGCAGGTGCCGATCCAGGTGGTGCTCAGGTACATTGGTTGCCAGAAGCAACAGAGTTCCAAATGCAGATCTTAATAAGGCTCCAAACTAAACCAAAGTAGCATCTTGATAGAAAAACCCCATTTCTCCAGCCTATACCAAAATGCACTGGACCTACCTCCTTCTCCAAAATCAGTGCTCAGGTTCCAAGGGAAAGCTGTCATGGGGCAGCACCATCCAAGACAGCCATATGAAGGGAGGTTAATACTTAAAAGTGAGCTGAGCTCAAGGTCTTCAAATAAAAGACCATTCTACCACAGAATCCCCCCTGGCTGGCATTGGTATCCTAGTGCACAGCAACAGATGCTGTTCAGACCTCCAAATTAATTTCTGCAAAAATAAATGCAGATATAAAATATAAATGCTTCCACAACAAAACTGAGGCAGAATTCACAGTACAGGCACAGCAGAATGTTACAAGAAAGATTTTAGAGATTTTATCTCTGTTCATACATATTTTATTTATAAAAAAAAGGAAAAAAAAAAAAGCATTTTACATTAGCAAGAGGTTTTACTATGTAAAAGAAAATCTATCTTACTGGGGTAGAAAGGTCAAGGTATTTTAAACTAATTTTTCCACAATTTGTGTCTGACAGAAACTGATGCTGTCTAGGTAAGTACCACTATCTTGGGATGAGCTCAGGGCCAGCAAAACAAGGTGATAAGGAAGGGACATCATCTCAAAACCAATAAATCTCCCTCCCAGATGGCATTTTTATCTGAGAGTGCCAAAAGAAGCTAGACAGGAAATTTGTGGACCTATATCATGGTAAACTGATTAAGAGTAAGTGAGTTTCCGAAAGACTAGAAGTGAGTTAATCTGGTGCCTCTGATTAAAAAAGGACCTCAGCACTTCAGCCCCACCAGTCTAATGTTTGCAGCACATAAAATAATTTAATCCAGAGTATCCATCTCACGAATATCTGTGGAGGAGACAGCATAACTAGCTTCCATTTTAAAGAGGTCCCCAGATGATGTGCTAAAATCAACACGCACAGCAGCATAAGCACTGGGACTTCCCTTCATGGACTGAAAGGGTTCCTGCTCAGAAGATCTTTGATTATCCCCAGAGCTTAGCTTTAAGGCAAAAATGGGGTGAGCACTAAAGCACAGGAGCTTCTCTAAAGCAGCCCAGTCCTTCTGCTGCGTTTCAGGGGGTGAGACACTGGACCCCTCGTGGAGATTCTCTCACTCCACTTGGATAGTGGAGCAAAAGGACAGCAGGAACCCACAGGAGACAGCAGAGCCATGGTACAGCAGGCTGTAGGAATGCACAAGGGACAATGTCAGCTTTCAGCCCAGCTTTGGCTCCAAGATCTGCAGTGGAGAACCGCCATTGCCCTGCTCAGACATTTCAAGACAACCACAATGTAGCCACAGGTCATGTAACTCAAACTAGGAGCTCACCCCTCAGTTCTCACAGAAGAATAATCTCAAGCATTTTTCAAATTTCCTGGTATTATTATTGGACAGATTCAAGCAGCTATAATGACCACCTATCAAACTTACAATGCTGATTTTCCTTAGCAATAGGAGAGAGTAAGCAAATATTTACTCAGCTATATTTTCTGAAGACAATAAAAGCCTTTTCCATGTACTTTTGCAATTGTAGCCATAAAGTATTTGTACAAGAAGGAGCATATCATTGGCAGAGAAAGCCTATTTTGTTCTTAAAACTGACATTTAACTAATGCTCAGAAACGGTTTTATGCAATCTGTGCTATGTTACACTGATGTATTAGCCATGAAATTGCAGCTCTTCAAGTAAGCAATGAACATTAACAATGGAAGTGGAATCAGAATCCTATAATGCAAGAAATACTGCTGGGTCAGCTGGATGAAGAAGATGCATCAGTGATTTCAGTACGAATGTGAAAGGACCATAACAATAATGACTCATGCTGTATTTGCATCGTTAGTGTCTTTCAAAGAGAAAGTTCTCCCTGGACTTTATAAACTCTCAGGCCAGAAGATGTCAAGCTCTGGCATGAGGATGGTTCTAACTCTGAATAAGGAGTTAACTGGGTGCACGAGGCTCTGTAAAGCTGGTATACAGGTATGACATAGCAACAAATCTTCTTCCCAAAAAGTGCTAATCCTTTTGGCTCCTGTGAAGCACACTCAGAGTCTGGCCACAGCTACTATGCAACTCCATGCAAGGAAGAGCATGGTAGCCTAAACATATAAATTCATTAAAAACAAAACAAAACATATCCTATAAAGTCTTATGCACTTCATTGTAATGCTACCTGTAATTTTACAGACTAGGGAGCTTATTAGTGTCTGCAATATTAATACTGAAAATGTTGTTAACCAAAAAAAAGGTAGGTTGAAGGGGATCAATGGTCACAAATAACTAGAGATCAAGAAGTGTCAGTATTTTTAAAAATCACTACTGACTTAGAACTTAAATCATGAAACCCAATATAAATATTTCTCATTTCAGGTTGCCAGAGGTGAGTGGGCTTCCTATGTCACAGGACAATAGCAGATCATGAATCTTCCTATACGATACATTGTATTGAGGAGAGTTTTCTGGTAGCCTGGAGTTTATTGAGGCTTTTCTCCTTTCTCTGTCTCCAAACAGATCCTAATCTT
Organism: Alectura lathami; assembly: GCA_013399715.1. Taxonomy (NCBI): domain Eukaryota; kingdom Metazoa; phylum Chordata; class Aves; order Galliformes; family Megapodiidae; genus Alectura; species Alectura lathami. Next base: position 107,781 of record VXAV01002363.1, on the reverse strand, counting down.
CTTTGATTTTCCATGCATGAGTGGTCAGGCTGAATGAGCAGATCTGTTATCAGCTGCAAGGAGTCTGGGCTCACAGCTGTTGACTGATAACTCTCTCTGCAAAACCCCCACCCTGTGCACCAGGTCTTGCTTCTTTTTGCTTATCCTCCTGCAGGATCCCAGGCCCAAGTTGTATGTGAAGGATTCTCTTCCGTGGTGCTTGTTCCTCTCACCAGCATCTCCATGCCTGTCCAGCAGACCTGGGGTGTGATACCATGCCAAGCACTGGGCTGCAGTGCTGGATTTTGCTGAAGAGTTTCACGTCCTAGGGTGGAAATATAAGTTACTTGCTGGCATACAATATCCATGATTTCAATTCTTGTACTTCAATGAGAAGAGCACCAGATGCACGCAAGTAATAAAGCAAACAAGCAAGCAAGAATACAGCTTACACTGCTACTCTTTCTAGCATGAAAGCCCTGTGTTTCGGATGTACAGCCTGGGACTTGAGACAACACGCTGCCCTGGTGGTTTGATTTCCCAGATTCAAAAGGCAGTATTTCCCAAAAAGCAACCGAGTGCCATCCCGGGAGAAAGTACAGTGGCAGAAGAATCTTGCACACATGCACAAAGCAAAATCATGTTTTGTGTCAAGGGAATAATTGTCAGCTAAGACCCTAGAGATTGTAAATTGAATTGTCTGCTCTGCATATACTAACAGGACTCAGATGTTAAGTCAAATAACAGCCCGAGACCATGCAATGTTGAAAAGCAAGTTGTTAACAAGGAGAGGGACTGAGGATGCTTCTCCATTTAGAGCATGCTTCTGTGCTTTCCTTCCAGACTCCAAGGATTAGGGTGATAAAGGGACAGGATTTGCTAGGAGTATTTTAGCTGACTAACACATGGAAACAATGCAGATTGCTTGCATCCTGTTTGCAGATTAATCATTATGGCTTCTCTTTTGTTTGCCTGCTGGTGAGAACTGTGCTGTTAAAGAAAACTATGATTTTCCCAGAACTGAAGTTATCCCTATAAACTTTGTACCTCATTTCTACTTAGGAGAAAGAAGGGTAACTCCCCATTTGCCTTCACCATACTTGAAAACTTGATCTTTAAACACAACCATTTAAACTCTCTTGTTAGTAGTCAAAGTGACTGTGAAAACTGAAGTTGCAAACTCACAAAATGTCTTTCTTCCTATAGACAGCAAATCTTAGAGTGGCCATGCATAACTTTCAAAAATACTTGTCAGAAAACAAGAAGTGAAGGTGTTAAGCCTAGGAAATGAGAAGATCTAAAAAATATTAAGTATTAGAGGTAGAAAGTTTCCACTGTAAAAATTATTTTTTTTTTTTTTGTCCTAGTCCTATTGAACTTAGTAACATTTTAATAAGATTTGGTGGGAATTTAACAATTTTTTAGCTTTTCCTCTGTATATATTTGTCTTTGATCAGTGGAAATGAGCTGATGATGTGCACTTCGTTTCTCCTCCGTTTCAGGTACCAGCTCTTACACACAAGGACACTGCTACTTTGTTGGAGATCAATTATTTTCTTTGTAAGAAACAATACACCAATCATCTAAACTGGAAATGTGAATCTTGCACAAACCTGTTCATCCTGAAATGAGCATCAGTCAAAAATATTGATATATATTATTTATATGTAATGTATAAGTGCTGAAATGCTATATATTTATACCTAAAGTTAATTTTGATCATGGCACATACTTTCACATATTTGAGAATGTGCACTTGTGTTTACAGTACTTACACATAGATTTCATAAACATTTTTGCAAAAATCAAAGCACAGGCTTCAAGCCATGGTGCTGACATTTAAGCGCACACTCCAATGCAGCCCTAGTCTTGTGGGCAGCTCTGTCTGCTCACCCTTGTCCTATTTGCACTTCAAGCCATCACCACACATTTATTTCACATCTTTGTCATTTAAAACACTCAGATGAACAGGTCCTGCTGAGACAGCAGCCACCACAGGACATCTAGATTTCATCCTTGGCCCTCTGCATCGGTGTAAGATGAGAACAGGAACACAGCAAACACCAGTCTAAACTCTCAAAAGGGGAAAGGAAACTGAGGCATCACTGTTGCAGCACCTCCCCTCTTCTTCAGGGCTCAAGATGACTTTGAAGGGTGCCATGAAAGAGAGCTCTGTGGGATGCTCCCACAGAGACAAGGAGGGACATGCAGGGTCCTGTCGCATGCTGGCCCTGCACGGGCTGGGAAACATGGTCAGCCACTTCTGAAGCTGCAGCCAGGGCTCCTCATCAGCAAATATGCGCTTTGTTGCTTGGATGATTATACCCCGAGGAAAGCTTCCTGCTGCTTTAACAGAGCTTTTGGGCCACCCTCCCAGCATAAATCCCTGCCTTGCTTGTCAGGAGGGGGAAGGCAATTGGAGGCAGAGGAACAATGAGAGCCTCAGACCACCTACGCTGAAGGCAGCTATCCTTGCGTGATCCAGGGAGACAAACACTGCCGAGGCCCTATACAGGCACTGATGCTAGTGAGGAAGATTTCTGATTTCTAGCCTCTGTTTTCACGCTGGAGCTCAGCCAACAGCCATCTTGTCTGAGGCTTTTCTCCAAGCCAGGTGCTCATTTCACAGCTCCCCTGCACTCCAAGAGCTGTCTAGTTAAGGTTGGCAACATTGACTGCCTGTTTTTATTTCTACTTTGTTACAGGCAAGGCATTTTGCTTCAGCAATACTCACATCATGATCTTCCTGCTTTTCCATTGACAGCACTATGCATAATTCTTTCACAGCATCTGCAAGGCATTGATATCGAGACCCTTGCATGGGAAAGGCTTCTCATGATCCACCTGTCTCTTGGGTGTTCTCTTGCTCCACTTGAGCTCAATGGGGCTTTGCTGGTAACATCAGCTATGGTCTATGGAGCAGAGCCTTAGACTGCAAGAGATTAACACATCACAGCCCAGAGGGCAGCTCCTTTTAGTTCACTCTTAAGCCAGTGATGATTTTTGGGAACAAAAACATTCCTGCTGCAAAGCAGAGGCTGCTGCTGTTCTCCCCACCGGATTCAGGTTTGTGACAGCTTCACAGTTGCCACCACTGATGGTGGATATGACATCCATGTTGGGGTGGTCACTGGATGCCAGGGAATACACACAGAGTAGAAAGGCTTCTTGTTTTAGCTGTCCTCCTTCCCTTGTTCCTCACTGAAAGAGGGGAAGTTGCAAACGCATCTGATGGGTTACACTCAAGCTAGAAGCAATATCAGAGACAGCAAGTGAGCACTGTCAGCAAATAGGATATACATTATGTTAAACCTCACAATACTAGGGTCAGATTTCATAAATGAGTGACCTAAAATCAGTTGCCTTGCTTTGCTCTAGTTCTTATGCAAAGCCCATTTCCTTCTTGCTTTGACCACTGTTTTAATCAACTCAATTTTTGCAAAGTAAGGTAAACCACACAATTTTATTTTTTATTTCTTAACATATAAATACTGCACAGGTATGAGTAAAAACATATGGGAAGTCAAGCTCCTCAGTTTTATCTGCTCTTAGAATATTTTTGATTAGTGTCTCAGACTGTCCAAACTGCTCCCCAGCCTCTCCCATCTATGCACCTTGCAGGTGCTGCACAACAACAGCTGGACAGCCATCACAGGCATTTTTCATAGCGGTGGTCAGCACTGCTCCTAAACCTTTCCAGAGGAGATTGCTGATGATTGCAAGTCATGACTTTAAAGAGGACCAAGAACTAGGATAGTACCCTTTGCATCCTCCAGCCCCAAGGAATCTCTTTGGTCAGAGCCCAAGCAAGAGGAGGTCTGCAGTCTTCGGTGAAGTCTTACAAACCTCCCTCTGCACAGGTTTCAGAAAGTGATGGTGTCTCCAAAGGGAAGCGTAAGCATGCAGCTTGGCTGACGCCTGTTTGAGGGCCTCTGTGGTATCACTGTCCCCCAGAAAGCTGCCATAGATCAGTCAGCATTTCCCTTCCTTGTAAATTCTGACGTTTCAATACTGTTGACTTCCTTAAGTGTAAAAACTAAGCACTTTGACTATGGACATACTATGTCCAAGGAAGACCCTGCTTATTTTTTTTTCATTTCAACAGCAGATCAGTGGGAAACCTTGGTGACTAAATTAAAGATATGTTAGAGCAGGTGGAATTTAGCAAACACCCAGTCACCTACTGGGTCTTAACAAAAGCTGTCAGCCACACATCGTTTTATTCTGGGGAAATCAGGGGACTTTTCAGTAGACCTTTGCATGACACACTTGAGTGAGGGCTTTTTTAAAATCTTATTTTTGACACCAGTGGCAGGACAGCGATCAAATACCAGCCTCTTGTTAGTGGAGGCAAGGACCACGTATCCCATTTCCCACATGGAACATCAAACTTTCCCCTAGATCTCCATGGGTCAGTCAAATGGAACAAACAGATAAGAACCTTTTAACAGACTAACTGGAACGTATTTTCTTCTTAATAAAAAGATGCCAAGTACTTAGTGGGTATGGGGAGTCTGTCCAGACCAAACGCTATGCATCTATCTCATTTTATTTTTTGACAAGACAATGGGACAAGAACCCCATTGCAGAGCAGCATCTCACAGAGGAGCTCCATCTTCAGCCCATCATCGATCTCAGCTGCATATTAGGATCTTGCAACTCTGTCATCAGTCACAGTGACTCTGCCTCCAGAGTAAGCACTCTTGGCTCAACCTTCCTCTTTCCTCACCACCCGTTCGGCTCTAATGTTTTCCTCCTGTTATTTTTTGTTGATCTTATTCACTCTGCCAGGAAAGGTGTTCTATTACGTACTGAGAGTACTACCCCTGCAGTGCCTACAGATCCAACGGAACTTGGTTAGAGGATGCCAACTGTTCTCAGGAGCTGAGAATTCACAGAAGAAGGCTTTCACTCAGCAGTGCTAAGGCCAAGGTTACACTTACCAAAGTCCTGGGGAGTAAATGGTTGTAGGGAGGAGGGGCCAGGAAGCCGCTTCTCTTACACGTCAAGAAGCCACATTTCTCCTGGCAAAGACAAGCTGCAGGGCAGCATGAAGAAGCATGCTCCAATACAGAGACCTTGCTACCACACCCCAGACAGTTCTGTAAGCACCTTGAACAGAGGCATTTTGACATGCTCTTTGCTACTGTTTTTAAAATCATCCCCCTCGCTGACATTTTACCATGGACGCTGCTGAAATTAGCACACATTGTAAGGGACCCCTGCTACTTCATGGCTACGTAAAAAGCAAAGTGATATAGAAGGCAGAGAAAACGAAAGCTTGCCGTTGTACTGGTCCTCATTATAACTTTAGAAGGATCCTCCAGATACCATCCTATTCTTGGTGAAAGAGCTAACAGGCTGGAAAAAA
>VXAV01002363.1:68697-98487 GCA_013399715.1 Alectura lathami | reverse complement strand
GCCTGTTTTCCTTCAGTGCATATAAAGTACCTGCATTGGCTCTTTACAGCCCCTTGCTCAATTCCAGAAAATATGAGACCATATTCCAATCAGTAGCATACAAGGACTTTAAAGAGAGACAGTCCTGCATGCTCTTCTGCAGTCTAACACAGATCCTACAATGTATTTCATACCAGTTGGAGACTAAAGTCCATTTCACCAATGCCCTTTCCAGATTCTCCAGCACCAGTTGCTGCCTTAGTGTCTTTCTCTTCCAAGCATCAATTGATGCAAAACATTTTCATGACGGAAAACAACTGGAAAGATGCTGAAGTCAGAGGACATCTCATCACACTTGTTTAAAGTCATTGAAGGTGCTTGTACCACCATTGACTGCATTTGCTACTGAAGGAGGTGACAGGATTAGATCAGTAGCCTTTATTTACCAAGAGGAATAGCCTACTGGCTTCAAGAGGCTCAGTCACTTGTACTCACAGTACAGTAATTGTCTTATTTGCTTAATGATTTCAGGAAAATAAATATCTGCCTTGAGTTCTCTAGGATCTGGGAAACTGAGCAAGCACTGGCAGCCAGCACACACCATGCCTTGCACAATGCCAGGCCCCAACAGACAGGAACCAGAAGTGTGATGCGATACTCAAGTTTATCTATCAATTTGCTCAACAGAAGATGCTGAGAGGATGGTCGGAACTGCAGATCATGCACATTTTTAAGGGAAGCATGGCTCTAAAGAGGTCAAAAAAGTAATTGAGCAGTAATACAATTGTGTGAGATCATATTAAAGCCTACAGTTATTCGGTTTATCATATTTTGCAGTAAGCCCCGAACCGATGATCTATCTAGGTTGAAGTTTATTTGGTTAAGATTAGAAATGCACGGCAAATGAACATTGCAGTGCCATCTTTGGCTTCTCTTACCTAAGGCAGAGTTCAGGATACTCTAGGCTAGATTTCAAAGCTACCAAGTCTTCAGGATGGAGTAGTTACCGAGGTGCCCCGAAAACCTAAGGAAGGACTATTCCAGTTAAGTGTTTTCTTTCCACACATCCCTAAGAGGACTGCTGTGTTTTTACAAAAGCTCCTGCTCTCTCAGGGAGCTGCTATGGTTTGCTGCAAGATCCAAGCCCACACTGCACTTTCCTAGGGAGGCCATTAATTCCTATAGACAGGCTCCACAAAAATCATCATCCAGCCCAAATCTAGATTGCTGATGTCAAATTAGATATTTCAGCCTAAACAGCAGGACTATTTCATGGCTAGCACAAGCAGTCTGCTCTACTACTATCATACAGTGAAGGAGAAGAGGAAAGGAGTGTGAAGGGTCAGGATACACTGAATTACCTAGATGAAGTTATCAGGAATTTTATTTAATATTCAGTGTTCTGGTGCTTGACTATAACAAATATTCAACTTATTTCTAGGAGACTTAGCAAAAGTTTGGCTCCATTTCACTCATCTGTCTGAAAGCTTACCATAAGATTAACCCAAAGTTCCATTTTTGGGTCCACCAGGTATTCATTTACAGTTGCACATCAAAGCCATATGTTCAGAAGCAAGGGTCAGATGAAATGCAAGTTGTTTCAACTGAACATGCTTTTGAGCACTGCATTCACTAAGGGTTAGATGAAACTAAAACCATTATTGACTATGAATTTTACCTGGTTACGACTTGAACCTCAAAGGAGAAGAGGAGCTAGCTGTAACCAACTTCCTGTGGGCCAGACACACTATTATTTCTTTTCATCACAGGATGTTCATCCTGGCAAGTCTTTGCCCACATCATGACATTTTTGCCACATCCAGGCTAGTCACTGTCTGGAATGGCTCATGTTAGAGGTGGATGCCTTCAGGCCAGCACCCAGATACAGGGATTTAGCAGAATGCACTTGGACAAAGTCTTCTACTCCTGTCTGTCCAAGTCTCTCATCTCCTGCTATCCAGAAGAAGCTGGAAGATAGTTCTTGCCAGGATTAGACAATCCTTATGCTGTTTTTCAGTGCCACACTTCCCATCTCATAGCAAGTACTGAGAGTGTGTGGCACAGAACAAGTACCAGCTCCCAAGCACCTCACTAGCCTGGTCCTGTTATTATAGCAGGGGGCTAGGAACTGCTCCACAAACACTCACTGCTTGCTGCAACAGGTGTGCAGATACTTCCACTGAGATAGTCAAAGTTATTCCCTGACGGAAGCAGTAAACATTCTTGCCTACTTGCAATGGTTGCCCAGCTTTTTTGCTCCTTCTGTACAACAGCATTACTATTTGCTACAGGAAAGCTCTAACACAATTTACTGCTGATAAAAGTCTGGTAGAAAATCAACAGGCACAGGTTTACCACAGCGATGTTTTGCTTTTCAGTGCAGTCCATTCCCCAGACAGGCAAGGGACAGCTTTTCCCTTTCCATTTCCAGGATCACAGTTGCACTCATGCACCTTGTCCCCACAAGGATTTTGCAATGGGAAGAGTCAGCTCGGAAGAGCGAAACAAGCCACCTGGTTAATCAACCGACTTCCTAGAAGCCCTAATTAGAGCAAGCCCACAGATGCTGATGGGAAGCGTCTCCCAGTCAATCCACTAACAACTGGATGTGATGGGGCAAAGACAAACTGTCAGGAGGTGTTCAGTCACTGATGATAGCAAAGAACTGGCCACATGCCACTATCTGTATCTATCTGAGCTCTGCCGTAGTCTGTCTGCCATTGGCAATACATGGATTTACTCAGAAAATGCTAGTTTCAGGTGACATCATTGCAATGAAGGAAACCGGTGGACAAGAAAGTTAAGACAGTGACTAAAGAGCAGAATATTTTTCCATACATTTTTTTCTCCCCAGCTTCAGAACACAAAGCTATGTCCTGTTTCCAGGGAGGCCTCCATTTTTTCCCCCTCAGCCTTTGCAAACCCCCTTGCTCTCTAAAATCCACAGATATGCCATTAGGCAATAAGCTCAATGATATTAAAGAGCAGGAAGTTAATGTTAACAACCAACCTTACCTTCCTTTTCTTTCAGGATAGTTGTTTGTGATCTTCTTGAGAAGACTTCAGAAGAGACACGGAAGAAACTGAACACATACCAATAAGCAATAAATAATCCATCTCTAAAAAGGGAAAAATAGGGTCAGGCAAGGCTGCAGAACATTTTACCTGCCTCCAAGAAGTAGCATGGCAGTAGCTATTTGCCAGCTTTCATACACACAGGTCCTGGTTACTCCTGACTACGTATATTTTTCTTTCATATCATTATGCTGAAGGCCAGGACCTTGGCCGTGAGCTGAGGTTCAACATTCCAGACCTCAAGAACTGTGTTCTTGTTAGAGTGGCTTTTATAAGGTGCAATATTTTCTTCTTTAAGGACGCTGTCTAGAGTTTAGGAGCAGTTATGCTGTCCATCACTCATCAACAAGATTCTAAGACTGTTACTAAAAAGTAGGAAGTAGATAGCAGAGGTTATTTGGCAGAATTAAACCCGGCAGCTCCTCTCTGATCTCCCTTCTAACAAGGAGGGGATAATTCTGAGACAGTATGAAAAATGTCCCTACTCACTATATACCTTGTCTTCTAATGGAATACTAATGTTTTCACCATGTGAAAGTTTGGAGAAAAAAAAAATGCCTCAATAAAAAAACTGCAGGAGATTCGGGGAGGTGTTATGCATTGTCATGAAAATATTTTGCCACTTTTTCCAGTCATCCTATTTCTTTTATTCACACTGAGCCATGTATTAGCAGGTATCCTGTTCATCTGCATGCTTTGCCTGGAACATAGTTGCAATACTGTTTGGGAAATAAAGGCTAAAGAACATGCTCAGCAAATTCATAGGCACGCATAATCAGCAAACACACACAAAAAAGTAAACCAAACATCTCCGTGATGTCCTCTGTCATCACTCAAGAAGGAGATATGAAAACTTCACTCCCAGCCCTTTCCACAACGATGACAGGAGTGCTCACCTTCTGTCCCTGGCCGGCGGTGATTTATAAGCCCCGAGCAACAGCCCTGTTACCGCACACGGAGATGGGCTCAGTGCTCCAGCTTGTGCCAGGCCGAGCTCCAGCACCCCAGAGGGCTCTCGGGTCCCTGCACAGTGGGAGGTAAGAAACCAAGCGAAGGCTGTTTCTGGCAAGAAACCACCGTGCCGCACTGAAGAAATAGGTTAAAAATTAAATCTACCAAAAAGAACACTTGGTGTTGTCAAATCAACATTTTAAATACGTTGTTCTTTGAACCTGGAGGTCAACCTGAAACAGAAGTACATGCTGAGCAACACCCTCCAAACAGCTTCAGGCTTCATAATGCAAGCCATTCAACTCCTGTCACCAAGCAACCAAAATTAAAATTAAAGCTCTGGGAATAACAGCCAGGAGAGAAATGTGCAGCACGAGCCCTGCCCCATTTGTCTGATGGCTTAAAGACAACGAGAAGCAAAAGTGAGTGTCCTGAGCTCCAGTTTTACTACACAGAAGTGAAGTTTTTATGCAAGTGCTGCATACACACAACTATTGAAAAATAACAGCATGTCTCTGGAAAGAGCTGTTGCTAAGGTAAGATTTTGTCTCTGAGACCAGACCCTCTTTCTCCTCTCCCCAAATAGCCAAGCCCAAACTGCTTGGTGTGAAAACAAATTCTTCCAGTGTGGCCACAAGCTGAGCTAACACAAGAAACATTTCCTCTTGCCCAACTTCTGCAGATGATGGGAGTTGGTCCCAGGGCATTGTATTTAGTTTCAGTCTAGAGCTGCAAATCAGCCTGAGGCTGGGAATCCCACCCTTGCCCTGGTATGAAGGAAACACTGTTGAAAGGAAAGCATTTAGCTCCAAGAGGGAGGATGATTTTTAAGGACTAAACATTTAGCTGTTTAGGGTATAAACTGTGTAAAGGAATTTAGCCAGAAGTATGTATTAAACTAGAGGAATAACACATAACTTCACTAAGTATATTTTAATTGCTTTTGTTAGCAAAATTTAAAGAATTGGAGGAATGTACTGGCATTTCAAAAAAAAAAGAAGAGGCCCATATTTTAACAGAGCAATTCAGATCTGATGAAGTGTATATGCATTTATTTACTTTTGTCTGGGTACATCACTCAAATTCATCTAGGCAGCTATCCTTCTGGATAGCAGTTCTGCTGTGGAACAGGCACACACAAGAGTTCATGCTGAATATACAAAAAAGGCACTGGATTTTGGCCAGATATGAACCATATTCAAAGAGATCTGGTTTAATGCCCTTACTTCAAAACTAAAGACAGGATTCAGTGCCCAGACAAGACTCCCCACATACAATATTTGGTATCTCCATGGCATTGCAAGCCAGAGACACATTCATCCTTGGGGTCAGCCACAGATAACCAGATCTTTGCACTCACTGTACGAACACTCACACAAAGTCCGAGCAACAAGATAAGCACTTAATGTTCTTCATTCATACACAGAATATTTTTGCACAAGCCTAAATTACTGTGGAAAAAAAAAATACTAGAAATGCAGAAGACACCCCAAAATCCCCACCCTCGTGCACTGAGGGCCAACAAGCAGCAAAGCAGCTCTGCAAAAGAGGACCTAGCAGTCCTGGTGGACACCAAGTTCAACATGAGTCAACAGTGTACCCTTCTGCTAAAAAGACTCATGGTATTCTTGGCTGCATTAGGCAAAGTATCACCAGTCAGGGAAGGGGATCCTTCCCCTCTGCTCAGCATTGGTCAGGCCACACGTGGAGTGCTGGGTACAATTCTGGGCACCCAGTACAAGAGAGACCTGGACATACCGGAGATAGTCCAACAGACAACCACCAAGATGATGAAAGGTCTGGAGCACCTCTGCTGTGAGGAGAGGCTGAGACAGCTGGGGCTGTTCAGCTTGGAGCAGAGGAGGCTCGGGGGGATCTCATCCATGTCCATAGATATCTTAAGGGAGGCTGCAGAGAGGACGGAGCCAGGCTTTTTTCAGTGGTGCCCAGTGCAGTGGGCAAAAACGGGAGCACAGGAGGCTCCCCGTGAACATCAGGCAGCACTTCTGTGCCCTGTGGCTGACAGAACACTGGTACAGGCTGCCCAGAGCTATGAAGTCTCCTCCCTGGAGATCTCCAAAAGCTGCCTGGACATGGGCCTGGGCACCCTGCTCTGGGTATCTCTGCTAGAGCAGAGGTTGGACCAAATGGACACAGAGAGCCCTTCCCACCCAGCCACTCTGTGATATGCAGGCTTTTCACTTTAGAAGCAGAATATACATTGAATTTGAGGACTTAGAGCCTTGCGAAGCTTTGGGGGGACTTCAGAACACCACAGCTGTAACATAAAAAGCACCCATACAACTTAAATACAGACTTGGAGAGTCTGTATTTATCCCACATATCCCATGCCTAATGGGATATGTCTAATTGCATAATGCCTGCAGTGCAGTCACTACCAAAATTGCAGCTCAGTGCAGAGGTACTCTGATACAAAATTCAGCTCAGTAACAGAATTTCACCATTCAGTCTTCGTTGAGCTCAAACCTAATTTCTGCAGGTACACCTGGGTAGGCAGTTTACAGCTCAAGTACAGTTATAGTGTACTTGAAATACAGCAGCAGTTTCAAGAACGTTATAGATGGGTCTCAGCTTCCAGTTTCTATGGAGTTGTGAGGCTCAGCTTAGAGATCCAATTGGGAAATGGGCTGGCTGCAATAAGGAGGATGATTTCTCTGCACTAAACATTTAGCTGCTAAGAATATAAACTACACAGCAATCCAGCCAGCTGTATGTGCTAAAGCAGAAGAATAACATTAGGAAGTACCATACAACTTAGGTAGGTATCTGTCTGTTTAGTAAAGCTTTAAAAGACCTATAAGGAATATACACTGGGGAGGCTTACTTGTAAGTTTTTGAGAATCAGGCACCAAGCTGCATAGTTCTTAGTTTTCCCTTGTGTTAACTGAGCTAAGCAAATGAACTAAGGGCTGGAGGGAAAATAGCAAAACTTACACTTTCATTAAATCTACACATACTCTTTCCCCCCCACTCCCCCTTCGCCTTCTAATAGGGAAGATTTCTACTCCCAGCATTCTGGGACATGTGATGGGAGAAGCAGGACAAGTCAGTTCATACTGTACCCAGCGCCCATATACAGAGACTCACCAGACCAAAGTGGGAGGCTGGGATCTGCAGGCAAAAGCCTTCATCGCTTACTCTCCTGGCACCAGCCAGGAGTCTAGACCTCTCAGAAGTTTATTGTTCTTGCTCCCCGGTACATAGTATCTCACGGACGCATTTAAACAACCTCCAGCTCAAAAAGAGAGCAGGCACATGCTTATCACTGTCATGTCAAACTAACACCAGCCAGTTCTGCAGGAAAGACTGCGCCTGCAAAAGCGGAGGGGAAGGAGCGAGGGAGAACCACACAACTCTCAGGGCAGGAGGCAGTCAGAACAGAGCTTGCTAAAGGCATTTCTTAGCAGCCTGTTCTGCTGAACCAAACCAAACCACCTCCAGCAAAGCTTTATCAGCTGTCCCTTTCCACATTGGTTCTGTTCAAAGTCTGAATGCTTAAAGCATTTTCTAGCTGCCCAAAGCATTGTGGTGTGATGGCAGACATCCAGGTGCCTTTAAGAAGCCTTAGCAAGTGACTTCAAGCTTAGGCTTTAGTTCTGCACTGTCTAGTTCCCTGCTCAGTCACAAAGTTGTTAGTTGCACGTTATTTTTACCCCACTGGTTCCAGGAAAGCACTTATTCCCCTACCTCACAGCAGTCTCCACCCCAGCCAGTCAATTTTCCTTGTAACCTCCTAGCTGTGGCTGACTTCCCTGGCAGCCACACCGGCCTGCCCAGGCCAAACGATCGATGCCCACCAGAAGATGGCACCCAACACTCCTCACCCACCCTTCATCACAGGCCTCCCAGGGTTGCCCTAGGCACACAGCCCTCCTGCAGCCTACAGAGGTTTACTGCCTGTTCTGCAGCCCTTTTGCAAATTATGTTTATTAGCACAGTCCTCGAGGACAAGGGGCCTACCGAGCCACTCACACTACCTCAGGCCAAGCTGGCCCAGCCAACTCACCAACCTCAACTCCCAAAGTCTGTTGTAGGCTTAGCAACATCAAATCCCCTCCTGTCAGCTACTCAAGCCCCACAGCTCCCTGGCTACTGGCCTTCCTACAGGGTCTTGCCAGGCTCACTAATTTCTATCAGCTGTAGCTGGGACCTAGCTTTCTCCCAGCTGGAGCTTTTTCAAGCATTTCGTTAGATAACAGAGCTTAGAAGATACCATTAGTACTTTCAACTAACACATTTCTTCTTACAAGGCAAAACAAATGGTGTCACCCTTCTCGAGAACCTTCCCTCGTGTAAACCCTGCACTGCAGGATTTTTGGTCTGGGACCCTTAAAGGAGCCAAAGCAAGCACTAATTCCTGTTCTAGGACTACACCGTGTTCCTCCTTACAAAGAGCAGAGAGGAAAGACTCCAAAGTCTCTCTTCCTCCCAAAAGAATGAGTTGACTTGTTAAACAAATGGTCCAGGGTGGGGACATATCAAAATTCATCCCAAATGAGCAAGACTGCTAAGCCTACACCAAAGGAAATAACTTGATCCCACTAAAGTCAATAGGATGAAGGTGTGTAAGTTTCTCTGAAGACGACAGCTGAGCCCATAAACACAAACCTTTGCATATCCAGTGGTAGAATTTGGATCTGTGTAAAGCAACAAATACACTTGGGTCAAAATTGGGTCAGAGCTAAAGGAAATCCTCAGAAGCATTGCTAAGAAAGGGTCTAGATGAGTGAGATTTAGTAATGGATGGTTAGAAAAACAACATAGCACTTCAACAGCTACAATAGTGCCCTTACATTCCCAGGAAGAGTAATTCACGTTTGTGTGAACCAGTACTAAACAAAAACCCTAATCCTGCATTAAGGATCACTCAGTCACCATTAATATACAAGATTAAGCTTTACATTTTCCATGACAGAACATGAACTATAAAGATAACTATTTTGTGCTAGGATCACTGTACCGAGAAGTTACTTTTCACCTATATTTTTTAAATTGTGTTTACCCAAAATCATTCATGGAAGGGGAAAAAAAAAAAAAAAGGAATGGTTAGTCAAACACATTACTTAGTTGCAAAAATAATAGGGAATTTTGAAAAATGGAAGTACTAAATCGACTTCAATTTATTTGACTTGATTTTTCTGTTCATATGGAAAAACAAATGAATATTTACACATTGTAAATTCAAGTGTCTAGCCACCAAAACAATGTCATCAAAAAGTCATCAGGAGAAAAGGTTTTATTTGGATAGTTACTCTTTTTCCTTCTGTGGTTCTTTCTTCTTGAAACCTAAATAAACACTAAGACTGCAGCCACATTCCATCTATTAGAAGTTCAGGAAGGTTGTAAGCCCAAGTGTTTCATGTACAAAAGCTCTCCTTTTGGTGAGCACCATGAGTACCAAGGGAATCCCCAGGGAATCAAGGGAGAGACTTCCCAGCCTCAAACAACCACCTATTCAGGCTGATCAAGATGAGACGCTAAGGGAAGACATTTCCAATCCTTCCCAGTTGCAGCTGGAGAAAAAATAAGCAGCCACCAGACGGTACAGGGACATCCACCCATTGCCCTTATGTGATGCACACCATAAAAAACATGGCTGGGCTGCAGCTACAGCAGGATACCCACAATATCACCTGTGAGGTGCCCCTGACAAGTCACAGCTTCGGCAAAATCATCAACAACCGCAGCTTTTCTTCTGATTCAGAATTGAGTCAGGAAGTACCCATTATGCCAGCAAAACCTTGCGTGGCCAGCTTAGCTTCCAGGCAAGAAAGAGCTTGGAGCTGCTGCTGACTTTTATGCAGAACAAGGCTTGGGGACTATAGGACAAATGGTAAATGTCTTACTGAAACTTCTCCTTAATTAGAAAATTTCAGTAGGATTTTTCCTTCCCAGCGTCAGCTAGATATAAATGTTGCAAAACAAACCCTTTCAGACATCAAAGCAAGAGCGATTGTTTCTCAGTTTCAGGCCAAGCCTGCAACCGGATCCAAACAAGTACTTAGACACAAGCTCTTTCAGTTTTAAGAGCCATTGTCCAATGTAATGTTTCAAGGCCTCAAGTCTAGGTTCATATGAGCTTTGTCCCCCATGTTCCTCCTGGTGGCCAGTCCATTGTTAGGGAGCATCTCCAGCAAGCTGTTGTAAATACTTTACACAGCCCTCAGACACAGCAGAGGTGGTACCACCATGGCCATGTGAACAGTCATCTCGAGTTATAGCTGGGTTACTCCACACATTACATGAAAAATAAAGCTGTGAGCATTCCAGTCATACCAAGTGCTCTCCCGACAGCACTTTAAAACAAATCTCCACTGTTCAAGGGACAGAGCAGAACTGGAGTCTGTCTGCTTTGATTTAAATCTGTCCCTGAACGATGTCCATGAGTTAACAGGAAGAATTACAAGGAAAGGAACAAATAAACATTACAAAAAGAAAAAGAAAACCAGACTTTTTAAACACTCAGAGGCCTGGACAGTTCCCAGGATAGAATCCATATGTTAAATATATATACAAATATAAACTCAACAGCATTCAAGTATTAGCTGTGTAGTTTGTGAATAAGGTATAGATTTACCAGAGATCCCTGCCACATTTCTATCAGCCATGCCTTGGAGCATACGTGGTGTCAGGTGACAGGGCACTGCTCCTGTGGGCAAGCAAGCTGTCCTGTTGGATACAGTTTGTCCTCTCCAAGTTTTCAGTCAATATGGGCAGTACCCATGGTGGTTTGGTCAAATGGAAAGAGCTTGAGCTACTCTACATAAGGGAGAAGTCTATCCACTCGTCATTTCTAGGAATTTCTGCCCTTCCTTTATACTGCAGCAGGGCACAGACATAGTGAACTTTGTTCTGGATGTACCTCAGCTAAAGCCTTTCTGGTTTTAGGGGAACAGCCCCATGGTTCTCAGGTAGTGCCTGTTCTCATGCTACTGCTAGCCAAGGAGAAAGGCTATACAGTCCAATATTCCACTACAGGAGACACTAGGACTCCAAGCTTGGAAACCAAGGCAAGGAGCCACCAATCACTCGTTGGTGTTAATCTGCAGTGCTGAAATACAGTGATAGTATGTCACTCCAATGGTGTCTAGTTGGTTCCACAAAAAGCCATCTGGATTCCAATTTGGCCCAAATCTCATATTTATGTGGTTCAAATTTATGCCATATTTAATGCAGGAATTTTAGAGCTCTAGTGCAACTTCTGTTTGTACTTCTAATAGTACTCTAGAAAATATTAAGACAAAGCCAATAAAATGAAAAGCTTTCCTCTGTCTCTCTCCTAAACCTTCTCTTCAGCTTAACCCAATTTTCCAAGTCACTTAGAGGCCTTTAAATAAAATGAAATCCTAATGATGTCGCTGCCATGAATAATTAATTGTACTAGTACAATCTCTCAAACAAAATCCATTCTCATTAGATTAGAGGTTTTCTCAAGACACACGAGTTCATTACAGCATTTTTACATCCTTCTTGTCTCTTACATTTCTTTGTCCTTCCTTATCTGTGTCTTTTCTTATTTGTGTCTGAGATCCAGGATTCCATCACCTCAATAAGCCTCCAAGCCAACGTGCCAATGCCTGGGGAAGAGGTATCCTGTACAACCACAGGCACACAGTGGCAGGATTGTGGTAGTAATTGTGTCTGTAGCTCACAGGCAGCCTAGCTGGTAAGCAATTGCACTGGACGCTCCTGTTCCCAGGTTCAATAACTCATTTTATAATGTTTACTCTCTGCTAAAAGCTCTAACTTGGAATAGTTTAAGGAACACATTTCAAGTTTTGTGCAAAATCTTTGTGAAAAGATTTTTCAGTGTTTAAAGTGATTGCCATATTAATAACCACGTATCAATTATTTTTAGCCTGCTTTGTAGATTAATAAGGATAACAGGTGAGATAAGGATAAAGGGTCAAATCTACTGCACACAGGAACTGATTTGTCTGCCACCATTTTAGTAGGCAAAATTTCCAACACACTCTGAGCTGAATTTATCCAGAAACAAAAGAAACTGTTTTAAAGTATAATACCATTATTCATATTATTCTTAAAAAAAAAATCTGTCCAGACACAATCCAACTTAAACCGCTGGTAGCTAATTTTTGTTTTCTATCCAGTGCCAGTCCAAAGTCTTCTTCGGACAGTAACAATAGCATAAGGAATGAGAGTCCTCAAAGCAACTATGATTAGTTGTTTGGAAGATGCATAAAAATAAAATCCAGATCACCACATGTCTTCAGGATTCTAACTTGATTTTTCACAGAAGCAATATTACTTCTGGTACTGAGGACAGATCCCAAATTCCGATAACCACGCTTCAGCTTTCACATGTGCCCTGTGACATATCAGTGGGATACAGTATAACTGGTACAATTTCTCACAAACTGCATGAGCACTAACTGGTGAGAGGACACTAACACAAAGAACTGAAAGGGACTTCTGCCCTGTCACAGAACTTCTCAAGCATCATCTTTTACCTATCTACAGCCTTCACTCTCATCACTCTTCTTGGGATGATACCACATCATAGTTTGGAATCATCTGCTGGCCCAAATTCGCATCTTGGAGGTCATATCCATTTCTCTTGATGCCAGTTTTGTCCTTTATACTGAAGAGCTGTTTTCCCTGCCAAAGTTTATTCTCTTGATGTATTCACAAGCAACAAGCATGCCATTTCTCAATCTCCATCTCACTAGATGATTTAAGCTTCTTAAGTCTCCCATGGTTAGTTGTCAAAGTTCTCCTGATCATCCATGTGCCTTTCCCTCTGTGATCATTCTAGTTTCGAGGTTACCTGTGGTGAAAATGGGTGGCTGAAACTGTACCTGTCATTGCACATTAACATCCTGACTAGTAGTGTTAACAATTCCTTCCCTTCTGCCAGTACCTCATCTCAGTTGTCTTAAGATAATGGGATCACAAATACTTTTTTCATGGTTACTTCACACCTGTGACTCCTTGTGAACACCTTGTGATCATCTAATAAGTTCAGCATACTTTGCAGATTTCAAGTGATATGCTTTTGGCTTACAAGAGTAATTCTTGAAATCATCCAGTAATTCTTCATTCAACTTTTTGCATTGCTGCATTTTATCCCTTTTTCATTAGTCCAGTCCTCACTGAATCACATCACCATTTTTTTGATATCGCTAATGCTCATAACATCATGTTAGGAGCAAATTTCATTGGCACTCCAGAGCACGGCCACAGATGTGCTCTGGGTAAGACAACTGTAACTGCAACATAGTACGTGGCACCAGAAAAGACAAAGGGAAAGCAATGTTACCCCATTATATCTGCCCATGTTAATCTGTCCTTCAAGATGCTGCTAGTTTTTACGCAAGATCATGAACTGTTCAATATGACTTTTTTCCTCAAGGCTGTGTTTCAAAACATGTCTCCAGCCCTGTAATCCCCCTGTCAACAAAACATCCTGTTATCTCCTCTTTATCTAGCTTTTGTGTTCATCCCTATCTTATCCATCTAAACTAATAAATTCTCTCAAAGCACCACAAAATCCTCTCTGCCAGACATGACAATTCATGTTCCAGTTGTCTCTGCAGCACTTCCCTATAAGGCTTTTGTCTTCATTCAAAGTCAAGAGAAGTTCTGCAATTTTGCTGTCAACAGTTTGAATACTCCTCTGCAGTCAAGTCCTCAAGCCCAGCAGCCCCCTTACTCCACTTGTTACTACCCATAATCTTGCAAAGTTTGCTTTTTGCTTTTATCTGCCGTTTGGTTTAAAGGAACTTGTCTGGCAATCAATCAGTCCAAGCAGTTTGGTTTGATTTTGATGACCAGTTCTTTGGCAACCTCTTTGCTGCTGAGCATGACTGAGTCTGCAGTACCACTGACTCCTATTATGCCAGTGTACACTCAGGGAAAAAATCTGGCAGTTACAGGACATGACAAGACCGAGATCCCACTAATCCTACCTACTGCTCTCCCCTACCTAGCCCTTCCAGCTCAAATTTAGTTACAGACGTCTACTCATTTCTAAACCTAAGCCTGGGGATCTGTAAGACTCCCAAGAGTACACCAGTAGATTTTTATTTTAACTATCCTCTCATAACACTTCAATGCAAAGTGGATCTACTTAACTGGTGTTATCCTTATTTGCTTATCATATGCCATACCATGAACACAACATTATTGATACCTTTACCTTCACTAATCTTTCCTGAACAGTGCACCTCTAAATACCTGATCTTCTTTTATGACCTCTGTTCCCCAAATGCATTTGCAATCTCACCAAGATCATTTGCCGGTAATTCATATGCCCGTATCGCAACAATGCTAACTACATGTTTGTGTTAGTACCTTCCACCCTCGACATTGCAACTGTATTTTTTAAAAACTGAAACATTTTTGTAGTTGTCAGTATGCCCTGCTCCTTAACACAGATGCACTTTATTCTTTTTTAATAATCTGTCACTTCCCTGACTTCGCTCTCACCAAAATTAGCCCTTGCATACCATCCGCCCCAGTATTCCTTTATCTCAAACTATATTCACTACATCTCATTTTCACCTGTGTGCACACACCACCAGGCCTCCCAGAGGCTGCACTCACAAGCTCAATTCTGTTGCTCACTAGCATCTCCTCCAGTCAGCCACACCCCGTTTCTCAGAGCAGCATCCCAGGTGGAGATGTGTGGTGGTGGCCAACGCTCACAGAGTCTATGAAAGCTTCCCCATGGTTACATAACCCTGCTCACACATGTGTACCATTGGGCCACCAGCAACAAAACTAGCTTGCTCTGCTTATCCATCCCTCTAGAGTCCACATGCACCTGCTGCAGACCCCAGTGCTATGAATTATTAGCAATTTATCAGCCCATCAGTCACCTTGGTCCACTCTACTGGGGAACAGGTGTGCAACGGTATCTGCAAACTTTGACTGCCCAGTACATCCAACCCATGTGTTAACTACACCATTACATCCAGCCAATTATCTATCTTCTTAAGCAATACTTAACATACATTAAAAAAAAAAAAAAAGTGCACCACCCTCACACAACTTCATGGCTCTGGTTGCTGGGCTCCCCTGGTCTGTAATGATTTGGGTTTTTTGCTGAGGTCAGCTCCAAATCTTCATTGAAACCCTGTTCATTTACTGGACAGTTAATTTACTGCAATTGAGGCAGAAAGTCTCTCAGTCTAAGCCCTACAATTCCTCTTTTGTTAAAAAAAAAAAAAAAAAAAAAAAAAAAGAAAGAAAGTCACTGCATTTTCTGCTAATGTATGTGAGTAGACTATACTGAACTAAACAGTAGCTCCTTCAATATACATGTAATTGAATGAGTGCACATGTGTCTACGTGACTATACAGAGTGAGTCAGTCTCTTATCCCTACAAGGAAGGTCACTGTAGCTATTAAATTACAATGGGGAAAAACATTAATGTAGCCATTAAAATCAAAACCAAATTGATTTTAGAGATGATTGTTACCCTTATTTGCAATTACAGTTTTTCCTCTTAAAAATGGAAAAAATATACAGATGTAGTGAAATAAACTGGAGTTTTTCTGTTAAACTTGAAAAAAAAAAAAAAAAAAAAAAAAAAAGATAGTTCACCCTTAATGTTCCTTGACCTAATTTCTTCCTCTTTTAGCATCACAGAATCCAGAGATTATTAAACAGTATCATCTGTGACGTGCGTACCAAGGAAACAAGCTCTCAGATTAAGGACAAAGTAAAATTTCCAGTACTTCTCACGAGTCAGATCTCTCCAGAACTTGTTTTGATGATGCTACTTCTTGCTCTCGAATACCAGATTTAAGAACTTACTTCTTATTCTTCATGCTGCTGGGACACTGCAGACTCTGAGTGACAGGCAATTATACAATATGAACTGGAATACTCTCCCCAAGAACCAAAGTTACAGAGTTTAACCTGATATCTTTCACAATCTCCATCTCAACCAGTGGCATTCCATATTGCCAAATTCTTCACAATAGCCCTGATACAATTTAAAATCATTGGCAAACCCAGATCTTGAGCTGACAGAATTGCTGGGAGAGGAGAGAATGGCAGAGGGAGAAACACAGATTTTTCCAAGAGATCATTCAGTGCTTTTATACTCCACAAGAGCCAGCTCCCAACTTTTCAACAGCAGCTTTGAATGCAAAAAAGAAGCCAGGATCTTTGTCTGCATTAGGAGAGGCCCCATGCAGAGCAGCATGAAGCACTACACTACCCAAAGAGAAATAACCCTGGATACATGCAATGGAATAGAAATGGAAGGACCACCATTATTTCTTGTTTATCATGGCAAAAAAATAAAATCACTATTGTGATCACCCTGGGCAGCCTGATCTAGTGGGTGGCAACTCTGCCCACAGCAAGGAGTTGGAACTGGATGGGCTGTAAAATCCCTTCCAACCCAAGTGATTCTATGGTTCTATAATGATGCTACAATAACCTACAGTTTCTCCCACAAGTTTTTCAGCTTATCATAGAATGGCTTGGGTTGGAAGGGACCTCAGAGATCATCTAGTTCCAACCCCCCCTGCCATGGACAGGGCTGCCAACCACTAGCTCACTAGATCAAACTGCCCAGGAACCCATCCTGCCTGGCCTTGAACACAGCCAGGGATGGGGCAGCCACAGCTTCTCTGGGCAGCCTGTGCCAGCGCCTCACCACTCTCTCAGGGAAGAATTTCTTCCTGATGTCCAACCTAAACCTCCCCTCTTTCAGTTTTAGCCCATTCCCCCTTGTCCGACCATTATCCACCTGTGTAAAAAGTCGGTCCCCCTCCTGCCTGTAAGCTCCTTTCAAGTATTGGAAGGCTGCAATGAGGTCTCCCCGGAGCCTTCTCTTTTCCAAGCTAAACAATCCCAACTCCCTCAACCTTTCCTCACAGGAGAGGTGCTCCAGCCCTCTGATCATTTTGGTGGCCCTCCTCTGGACGCGCTCCAACAGCTCCACATCCCTTCTGTACTGGGGGCCCCAGGCCTGGACACAGCACTCCAGGTGAGGCCTTACAAGGGCAGCATTCTGTTTTTTGTTTACCATGCTGAAAGACCAACTGTAGACGCACAAACAGACCAAGGAAGAGAGAAACTGAAGAATATACAGTATTATATATTTCATGTACTCGCAAAGTCAGGTATGTCTGTAATGTTTAGACAGTATTAGCTCAATTAACCTGAATTTTGCAAGCCCAAATCCACAGTTTATTAACTGGTGCCACATGATGCACATGCACCAGCTGAAGAAGAGGGCCAACAGTTCTAGGATTCTGCCTACAGTTTACTCAGATGCATTTTGTTTGAAATGTGGAACGAAGATATTGCCCAGAAGAGTTTAATGCCTTAAGAATACGCATCCCTTGTTCTGGAACTGGACTTTGGAACAATGGTTTTGGTCTCTGAGATAGCATCTTTGACAGCAACATCATCTTAAGATATTGCTGCTGCTGAGCAGTGTTCATGCCACGACCTTCTGGCCCAATGGAGGGGGCAGCATAACTGCTGTGTGCCCATGATCAGAATTACACCAGAGAATCAACTCAGCCTTTGTAAACACCATGAAAAGGACAAGCTCTACAGAACTCAGCCCCTGCCCGGTGCCACTTTGTGACACTGGATAACGTCACCTCTATTACGTAGCACAGTACTGGATTTCTGTAGATGGTTACCTTACTCTGCAACGGACCTCAAGTGCTCTGAATTCTCTCTCTCACTAAAGAGATACAATTGGCAAAACACATTAAAAACGTACCAACTGTCTTCCAATAGATGTAGTTTATTTAGGGGGAAAAGTTATCTGTATGACTTCAGACAAATGTTTGCTTCAGCAATTAAAAAAGAACTGTTGCACCAAAGAGTCAGACATCATCATAGCTGTTTGCTAAAAAGACCCATCCCATCTTTTGCATTATAATTAAGATGAATGAAGTTTAACTTAAGACATACCAAGACCAAGTCAGATATAATCATCCTAATGATGTTCGTGATACAATTTATGTTACACCCTATCCCTTTGGCAAGAAGAAAAAAAATAAAAAGCAGTGCTAGAAAACCAGCACACAAACCAATAAACTGATCGTTCCAAATTACCCAGAGCCAGTTCTGTGTCACAATCTGGAAGCTGTTCTTTTTCAGTCAGATGAAGACAGCAGGGTGCCTAACTCGCTACAGCGATGCTTCACCAAGCAGGAGCATTACAACACCCGTTTGAATGGGAGAGTCCAACCAGTCAGGGACAGACAAAGTACAAAAAGGACTGCTCAGAGACAGCCTTGAATAAGACGCCCTTGAGCCAGAAAGGAGATACAACAATGGCAGCAATTTCACAGCTCCCTTGCAATACTTTATGCACTTATCTCAAGTCAGACTTGCATCTTTTCACTGTGAAGGAATGGTCAGCCTTCATGCCAATTAAAATAATTCTCTTCTGCTGACAGTACCCCAGAAGGGTTTGGTTGGTGGTTCTTTTGTCAAGGGAAAGCTACCCAGCCTTCCCTTCAGGCACCAGCTATCTCATAAAGATGATTGCCATGCACAGAAAATATTTTTCAATGCACAATGTCCACTCAGTACACTTACTAACATCAGGGACTCTCTAATGCAAGAGAACTGCAAATGCTGGTTAATAATTCATTACTTTTAATTGCATGGAATGCATTGCTGCTTTTCAGAGACCTTCAGAGTTTTACTCTTGCAATCTAATTCGTATATAATGGATTTTTTATGGAAAGGAATTGCTGCAGGTCTTTTTACAATTTACACACATGCAAAAAAAAAAAAAAAACAGTGATTACTTCCCAAAGTTGTTAATATCAGTCTTCAAGCTTAAATGAAATAAATTACTTAACAGGTTTTCCTTCTATTACAAGAGTAGTTACAATGAACATGGGAAATGGAAGTGTACAAAGAACACATGCTCCTGTCACAAAAAAGTGACAAGAGTCTTTGATATTAGAGTCTTTGATATTAAGAGAAAACCTTATCCCTGTATGAGTTTCATCTTCTGCAGTGCGTTAGGCCAGTAGGACTCTGCATCACTTTGTTCCAAAACACTGCTCTCTCTACACATATTACAACCACTCTTGCTGACTGCCATCCAAGGCCAGACTCATGCTGCCATGCTGTACCTGCCTGCTATCAAGAACAGCCCTTGCATAGTCTAAGGTGTTCTTACCAACGAGACTTTAAAAAAAATAAATAAATAAAAAACACATACCGAGTGCTTTCCAAGGACTAAGCTTGTCTGGTAGCCCGCAGCCTGAATGCAGGCAGCTACGGTAGCAGGGGCTGTGCTGTGCCACCACCTAGTGGGGTATTTGAGAAGTGCCGCCGCCCTCGATCAATGCACTTCCCGTCTCAGCCAGGTTTCTGTAAGGTATGTTGCATGCAACCAGAAAAGAATGCGGTGACCTTAACATCTCCCCCTCAGGAAAGGCTCCTGAGAATTATCCCATCACACATGACATGTTCTTATTTTGTCTTATTACTCATTTCCTTAATTATCTGGTGAACAAATTAGAGTATCAGGATCTCATTGGCTAGACAAATTGCTCATTTATTTTTACAGTAGTGTTTTTTCATATTACTGTGGTTACTTTATCACTGCAACTTAACCTCACACCAGGTTACTAACCAAAACATTTCACATGTTAACTAACACAAATACCAAGGTTTGGCTTTTCTTTCTAACTAGCAGTAAAGGTCAGCAATGTCTTTCTGAATAAACCACCACTACCACAAACACAAAACCTGGATTTTGTAAACGAACACACCCACAACTCAGTTTACTTTTGTCTCAGACTCCTCACATCTAGACTCTCCCTCACAGGATTTCTGTGAAACTGAGAAAAATCACCAGCTTTCTGGAGGCTTTACCCTACTTACATACATACGCCTAACCACTGAGATTTAAGTTACAGATTGCAGCTGCCCTAGTATCACTTCCCTGCTCCATGACTTTTTTTTTTTTTTTTAACCTTTTCTTCTAGAACAGCTAAAACTATGTGAGGATAAGAAATTGGTATTTTATGGAAAAAAAAAAAGTCTAAAAGAAACTCTGGGATTATAATCCTTCCTTTCCTTATTCTCCCACAGCCTTGGAAAATTTCCTTAGAGTAAGGCTCACAGACCAACACACTAAATGAAAGCTTAAATAAAGACCAGCAGAGTTAACTAGTCCTCAGCTTCCCCATCCCAGCTCCTAAAAATAATTCTAGCAGTGAAATCACATCAGTATCATGGATATGCTTTGCTTTACAAACAAAAGAACAGCTATACAGCAACATTTCCTCACAGTGTTTAAACCAAGTATAAAGCATCAAATCAAGTACAAATTCATGTATTGGTAAACAAAAGGAGAACACTGTTTATGTAGTTTGGACATTCTCTCACTACACACTGCTTGCCTCTTTATATTTTTAAGAGAAAAAAAAATGTTAAACCATTCTGGAATTCTTAAGGGTAGTTCTTCAGGTCCAGTATGTGTGTCCCTCTTCTCAACAAGTGCTGCTGAGCAGATTGTCCTGCAAGTAAGTATAAACTGCTGAGCATTCAGATTGGTCCCCTCATCAACCTCCAAAAGCAAAGCCTTGTGTTAACAGCTGCCAGTGAATAAACCCAGCTGAGAGCAAGAAACTGTTACGGCTGCTGAACAGGCACCCTAGGGACCAGCACTCATGTAGAACCACTGCCATGCAGAATGGCTGAACTCTTGTGTTTTGTGGTTTTTGGTTTGTTTGTTTGTTTGTTTTTTGAAAGGGAACCATGAGATTTTTATTGCCTGCTATTATCTTGTTACTCAGATCAGCTGCACCTCTGAAGCAAAGGTGTATGATACAAAGAAACCATCCACAGGTAAGGCCACACTTACATTAGTTAACTCTAACACAGCATTAAAGCTTTCCCAGCACAAGCAATACAGCGTCACCCTGGATCCTTTGGCAGCTAGCTTGCACAGAAGTAAATGCAGTCGTGCAACCTAATTATCACAGGCACATCTAGTTTGGCTATAGTTGCACCTCTGACTGCCTGCCAGAACACACCCAGAAAAATCAACAAAGTTCACAATCACAGCAGCAAAGGCTGCCAAAGAAAAGGCTTACAGGAGAAAGCTTTTAGATTGTACAGAATCAAGCAGCTGAAATGCTATCATTCACACCATATGGTAGAACTACATCATTTCACCTCACCTGTTACTGTTATAAACTTCACACACACTAGTAGATTTTTCCCTCTGCTGCAGCAATAGAAAGAAGGTAGTGGAGTACATCTGAGATAAAAGCTGCTTTCTGCAGAGTTGCTCTGTGGGTTACATAAACATTAGAGCAGCAGGGAGCACTGGGATACCAATGTTGTCCATATCAAGGTCTCCAAACCAGGAAGTAACACAAGGAAGAGTTTGTGATCTCATAAGTTAACAGAAGCAAAAAAGATCCCCTTGACCACTGTTTTGAATTGGAGAAAACTTGGGTATATGCTACATGTTTGTTAAACAAGGGCTTTGCTGAATATGATGAAAGTTGCGATCCAGAAGTCATCATCGGTATATAGAGCCACCCAACAATCGGGCAGTGTTGTCTGAGTAAGCACAACACTAACAAAATCATACAAGATTGCTTTACATATGCTTTTCTCATACACCTCCTGCATCAGTACTGGTGATCTCACCTGACTCTCCACACCAACAAGTATCATTTGACCTTGTGTGTCTCTCTACCCTAACACACTATGAAACGGCTGAACATGCTGGCATACACCTGCTAGTAGATGCTCGATGTTTAGAGGAAATCCATGCATCTGTCATTTCATGTCTTCCTGTAAGGTGAAGGAAAGACAACAAACTTCGATCATTTCCGTATTCACAGACGGCAGGCGATGCACTGACACACTGCAGCATCATTAATACCAAGGCACATCCTATCTTGCCTTAACCCTCATACTGCTTGTTCCATATCACACTACAGATTTACTACCATTCAGCATCTACCTTTGCCTGCAGTCATGCACTATATAACTGAGCTTGGTTTTATGCCATAGGACAGCTTCTACAAGGATACAGAGAAGTAACTTTTCATAGGTTTTTCACCTCTATTCTGTTGCCACCTGTTACACAGAATCATAGAATGGCTTGGGTAGGAGGGGACCTCAGAGATCATCTAGTTCCAACCCCCCTGCCGTGGACAGCACTGCCAACCACTAGCTCACTAGATCAAACTGCCCAGGAACCCATCCAGCCTGGCCTTGAACACAGCCAGGGATGGGGCAGCCACAGCTTCTCTGGGCAGCCTGTGCCAGCGCCTCACCACTCTCTCAGGGAAGAATTTCTTCCTGATGTCCAACCTAAACCTCCCCTCTTTCAGTTTTAGCCCATTCCCCCTTGTCCGACCATTATCCACCTGTGTAAAAAGTCGGTCCCCCTCCTGCCTGTAAGCTCCTTTCAAGTATTGGAAGGCCACAATGAGGTCTCCCTGAGAGCAGCTCTCCACAGTAATGGGAGAGCAAAATACCATATTGAACATGACTTATTCATCGTTACTGCCTATTCAGCAAATAATGGATGCTTTCAAGACATTTCTACTTCTCCTTTGATGAGGGATTTGTTAAACAGTGTTATTTTGTAGCTCAGAAAACATTCTCTAAGTTGTTTATATTAAAACTATGGTTCAAATTCCTTTTTTGATTGAAATTCAACCCTCTTCAAGGCCTAGAAATCCTGACAAATGTTTAAGAGTATAAAAACCACACAAGTTTAAATCTTCACTGCACAGTTTCAGAACTTTGTCATGAGCAAGCAGAAAACAAAGCCTTAGTTGTTCAGACCTACTTAACAGCCTTGCCCTGTACTAAAAATCAGAAATCTGGTTCTTTTGGTTGTATGATTAACAGGATCTTCGCAGCCATTCAGAAATCAATAACCTCAGAATTAAGGACAAAAGTGAAACTTCTTGACAGGTTAAAATCTGAAGAAAACAGGAAATCGACATCAGCACTATGCTGCTACCTCATGTGCAATTTTTCTTTTTTTCCAGTTTTAGAAGGAATACAAGATTAAGAATACAGGTATCCTCATGCTGACCTCCCACCTCTACTGCACATTCACTCATCGCTGCAGTCAGTATCTGTAATGCCACCGTGATCAACTTTATTCTGCTCTCAGTCACATCCTTGACCTTAAGGACGCACTGTTCAGTTGTTTGCATTCATATATGCATATAAACATCCAAACGGGTTACTATAACAGTTTTTATTAGAAAAACTAATTTACATGTTTTCCCCCAGTACAGCTATGTTTTTAAAAAGTACTGTATATATCAAACATTTAAGGTTTATTTCATCACTGCTGATTCTCTTTGAAGAGCAGTCAACCTTCTCAGAGTCTTGTGAACTTCACCACAGCCTCTAGAGAAAGCTTTTAGCTTTCTAAAGATAAGAAGAGAGGCTTAGTACTTTGTGGTATGAAGACAACATGCTACTAACAAGTAAACCTTGTGTTTACAGCATTCTTTTGGGAATGATAGAAACTCCAAATACCAAATCAAAATTCATACCCTGCATGAAACAAACACAAGATTCATTGAAGTTACTCAGACAAATAGACAGGATTTAGAAAGGTCTGTCAACACTCATTTTTTAACAGCTCTAAGAAGAGGTAATGGTGCAGATTATACAAGATTTTTGCCTCAGTGTAATACACATCTGAAATTAAAATAAAACATGGAAGACCAATATCTTTACATTTTATTCTTCAGAAAAAGAAGAATCTTAAAGAAAGCATTTAGTAGTCCACTTGTGCTTAAAACACGCAATGCATGAGAAAGCCAAAATACACATTTTTGTACACCATGATCAAAAAGTAACATTATAAATTTTCTGAAATTGCACTGTGTTTAAAACACTCTCCAGAACCTGCTCCACTTCTATATATGGCTACCGAGACTGCCTGACACAGTTCCTCTTCTGTTTTAATTGCCAACCTGTGGAGGCCCTTCAGGGATGAGTGATGTGAAGAAGGTTGTGATAAAGGACCAAGCAGAAGCCATGAATCCAGGCTGCTGCTCTATATTAGCATCTTCACCTGCATCTTCTCCACTGTCTTCATCAATCCCATCATCCATAAGTCGTTCCTACAAAAACCAGAAATTAAAGCAACTCAGCTGATTGCTTTCACAGCTCTGACAGAAGTTAACAGCAATACTGTTCTACTTTAAGTTCTCCAAAACAACCTCCTGAGGAATAACTAGCACAAAGTCTGTGACTGAATTATTGTCAATCAGTAAGTCAGACTGGAAAGCTAACGTATTTAAGCAGCCTGCCTGAAGACAATAATGAAAGTTGTCTAGCCAAACCAGCTGTATTTCACAAAGTTGTCTTTCTGTCCAGACAATTTTGTTAACTTTTAACTCGACTGTTGGCAAAGGGCAGAAAACATTTTCCACCTTATTCCTTTCCAATTCAGGACAGTTTTGTACTACCACAGGTAGCTGCATATACATTACCATAAATACATCTAAGATATGTCTGCTTCTACTCACCATCTCTTCAAGATCAGGATTATTTGCATTCTGCCCATCACGGTTCCCTTCCACATTATTGGCTGCCTGCTGCTGGCCACCCTCTTGCCTGAAGGGGAACCATCCAGCCTGGTGTCTATGTAAAAAAATGGAACAGTTGAGAATCATTCTGTGATTCTGTGATCTCCTTTAAAAGGAAGAGGATTTTTCTCATAACTATTGCAGTAAGTTGTAAAAGTGCTTTTAAATGAAACAAGCTGTTTGCATTATTTGCTGTCTGGGTTAAGAACGATCTTGCTAGGTTCACAGTCACCTGTGCCAGATTTATAGTTCAGAATGATTAGGTGATGACATACGCAGAATTTTTGAGAGGTGTCTCTTCCTCATTTTTTAAAAGGTAGCCTTAACTTTCACAGTTTAAAGTTGATTTATGGGGGGGAAGATTTAAACTTGAGCTAAGGCTTGAATCACGTTACTATTTTAAATGTGCCTCTCCTACATTTTCAAGTGTCTGTATTTTGATTTCAACTGTCATACTTGCATCAGAAACACAACAGTCCTTGTGAGAATGCTCTCCAAGTCAGAAAGATCAGTCTACAATGTAAGGAAACTGTCAGCGAACAGCAACAGTCCAAACCATCACCCTCTACTGCCCCTTTTCACTTTCTGTATCAGTAAAAGAACTGAGGACAACAGTACTGATAGGTGTTAATAAAATAGGCAGCCACAGGTCTTCATGATACATTGTAAAAAAAGAGTCCCTGCAATTCTGCCAGATCTAGTATCCACTGTTAAAGCAACATTCCCTTATCTCTGTATGACAGTTTACTGCGTAAATTCCATACATTTTTGATGTATGAGCAAGCTTAGTTCTGCAGTTCTCTTCACATACAAGCAGTAAAGTTGTAAATCTTACACAAGCATTCACTTCAGTTACTACATGAACTTCCCTCGAATACCATCCCTGCTTTCTTCATTTCCATCTCAAAATTCTATGTTTCTGCAGAACTGATCTGTCAGTAACACCAATAGTTAAAGGCACTGTGTTTCAAGTATCAGTGGTATCCAAGTTACTGTAAAAATGTTTCAGAAATGCCTCCCCTCCTTCAAATCGGCTTCTCTGCTCATCTGAAATCCAAACTGGAACCATAAAGAAGCTGTGCCTAAACTTTTGTGCTTCCATCATTTTTCAAGGTGTGAAGAGATTACACGCTAGTGCTACATCAGCCCATATAGCTGATCTGCAGTTGTACTTCACTGTTGTACTCACAAGTAAACCAGTAGCATGGCTCCCATTACCATGACAAAGCGACTGAAGGAAGAATAGAAGTACACAATGCTTAGAAGAATAGCTGCTCTAGAGAATGTGTACATCCAGTCCAGCCAGTCCCGGTTGAAATCCTCCTCATTCACGACAGGGCCTCCCTGAGCGTTCATCTGAATGTTGGGGTTCACGGGCCTGTTCTCCTGGGCGGCTGCATTCGGCACTGCTGCAGGCTCATTGACAGGAGCGCGTTGCGAGTTTGCAGCCTGAGCAACCACAGATCTCACTGGTTCAGTGCTGGAAGTCACATGGGCTGAAACAGCAGCTTGACTAAAAGTTCAAATACAAAACTTCTGTCAAATAACAGGCAACATATTTTTAAGCCAACTCTCGTCTTCTTCCCTGCACTACCAAAAACAAGATTTCAGATACAGTACAGTTCAAAAAAAACATTTTTCCCTCAAATCTTTACTAATGCAATCATTTAATTCTAATACAAAGCTGGATTTTATCATTTTTTGGACAAAATTTATCAGTGTAAAGACAGCATGGCCAGACAAAATAAGCACAAATATTTTGATGCTGCAAACAATAAAATGTTTCATTAGTGTAACTCAGCACTACAAAATACAATGAAAACTTACTATTGCATGTAGTACTGACGTGCGTACATTTGTTGCCACCAGATCATCTGCAAGGGACTGAATGCAGGGTACACAGGAAATCCAGCAGGAATAGCTTGGCCTGGAAACTGGTTGCCTATATTGCTGTAAAAAAAAAAAAATTAAAACATTCAGTTTTATATTGCCACATTCATAAAATGCACTAGTACTAAAAAACAGTTAAAGCAACATTCTTCCTCTCATTTGTCCCCCTAAAATAATGCACTGAAGTAACGCTGAAACATACAAAGAGATCATCCAACCCATTCCAAAAGAGGTCTTCATTCTCACACAATAAATTACTAGGTAATTTCTACAGAAAGCAGTTCGATGTTTTTGTTCTTTCATGTCTGTCACTAGCAGCACCTCTGGGACAAAAAAAGCAAGTTGACAATTTGTTAACATTTTTCACATAACTGCAGAAATGCATCCATTTAAGTTCTGAGGTCACACTTACAGGCATTACTGGAGACACAAATGTAAAATGCACAAGCTTCTATAGCTTTCTTTTAGGAGCAATACCTGAAATACTATGACAGAAGACAAAGAACTAATCATAAGCAAAGACAGCAAAACTACTCTTTCAGATACAGAGTCTGAAAACCACAAGTGAGAGGACACTGTAAACGCACTACTCTTTCCCTCTATTCAGAGTATAAGGAATTCTCCTCCCTACAGGCTTTTAACTCTGTTTCACATGCAAGAGATGTCAAGTTCCTACACAGAAGTTCTAATTTTCATTTTGTCTGCTTTTAAACTTTTTAGCCTTTCTTACCTCCTACAGCATATAACACGTTTTGGCAAGATTTCCAACTCTTTCCGCAAAGATTTTGATTTAGTAAACCATGACATCTTTCAGGACAGCATGAGTATGAAGCATGAAGTATATTCAGACTGCAGGCAGCAAAAGCTGATACTGCTGTAACTGTACTGCCGACTACACCTGTTCCCTAAGTAAGTCACTCCCTGCAAGGATATCACCAAGAGATTTAATTACTCTACCAGGCACTGAGATCTACAAGACATGCCCAAAAAGAAAGGTGGGTGGAAGACATTCAAATCTTTTTCCATTTTATGTATGAAAAAGTATTTCATTGTAATTCTGGACAAGAGCCTGCCATGCAACTCCATGACCTCTGCTAAAACCGTTCTGGGATTTGGTCATAACTTATTTTGACAAAATTGTGGAAGAAATCTAATAATGCAAAAGCTACTTTCCTGATATCACAAATTAAGGCATTCACATGCAATACTCTAGGTTTCTTTTATAAATTTTAAAGCGTGAACTGGTAGCCCTGCTGATGCAACTGATTTCTGAAAACAATATATTGGAACAGCAGAGCTATTTCTATCCAAAAACACCACTCATACTTCTGTTTTTGTGGTTGCAGGCTTTAAGAACGCTTTTCTATCCCCTGAATTGGCAAACCTTTGAGATGCAAGACTTCTCCAGAATTCAGAAAATACTGACCTCTTACTTGACTCTCAAAACGTAAAGATAATTTTCTACATTGGTGTACCAAATTCTCTGTTGTGATAAATCCCTGAACAATATCTCAATCTCAAGCAGAAACAAGATCATCTGGGGATGAGAACAGCCAGGACCTCTGTTCCACCATACCTACGTCCCCAACTCAGCCACCTATTAGTAGTGATACCTTAGAACTTGCCTGTGAATTCTGAAGGAGTTTGGCTTTTTTCCCCCTCAGATTTTACGCTTGCTTTCTTTAAAACTGCTGAACAGAGCTCAAAGTTTGAGAGGCCTCAATGCTAACAGCTCCCTGCATAAACATGTATTTTAGAAACACTATAGGATTTGAGCCTCAATTTCCTTCCAAACTCTTTGCAAAGTTGCTTTATCAGCATTTTATAGAGTAGCTTAAGAGCAGGTTGTAGAGAAAGCGGCCAATCAAGAAACACAAACCATAGATTTCTTTCCTCTCCTATTCATCTTTTTGGTGGTTTATAAACCATTCTTAGGAGTTTTGACTTTGAAAAGAACAACAGCTTTAAGATCTGACACCATGAGTGAGAAAAACTAGACAACAATATTCATAAACTGCATCTCTGCATCAGAAAAGTCAAAATGAGGGAGAATTTGTTAAAGATGCAGCCGTTACAGTTGCTAGGCTGTTAATTTAAGAAACTCAGGAAACCTCTAACCACAGAGTAGCTTATTCCAGCTAGAAGACCCTCTCCAAAGGAAAACCTCCCACAGCAAAGCAAGCTGGCTAGCAGTTAGAAGAAAAAGGAAAGCAGCACATGTTTTCTCTTAAACATTTTCTAAAAGGAGAAGAAAAAAAGCAGGGAGTATTTCAAGAGAATGGTATCAACAGCACAAAAGCAGAAAAGCAAATTGAACAGGCACAGACAGGCATTTCAAAAACAGAACAGAAAGCAGAAGAATAGTTAGGTAAGTCAAAAGAGTTTTCAAGTTCAAATGCAGAGGTAGCTTCAGAATTTTCTGAAAGGAGGCATACCACTCCTTAAATGGCTCTAAATCCCAGAATTACTACTATTAGTATATGGAGGAAACCTACAATGAGTTAATTGGGATTAACTTCAATTTTACAGTTAGCTGGTGTCATCATGAAGTTATTTTTCACCACTACGAGAAAACAAAAGCTTATTCAGACTTGTAAACTCAGTCTTTGTCACCCTGCATCACTGACAACAACTGTGTTTAACAACCCTGACCCACAAACACTTTATTTACCATTAGTCTCAAGAGCCTGGGATACCAACTCCAAGCACTATTTCCATATCCTCCACTGTATATTTGCTACATCAAGAAAACACAGCAAGCAAATACTACTGCTGAAGCAGTGTTGGTATTTGTGTGCTGGCACATTGTTTGCTGTCAGTATGTCATATTGTCATCCGCTTTCAAACACTACTTCCTACAAAATACACAAACACTTCATTAGGTGGGCTGCCCACACTTGACAAGTAATCCCACTGCCTTCATGTTTCTTGTCTGTTGCTTCCAAGAACTCTCCAATCTAAGAGGCAAGACATTTCAGGACTGAACCCATCTGTTCTGCTTGTACCTGCACAGTACAGTGGGGCCCTGAACCAAATCCATAGGAGCCCTCCGCAGTAAAAGACAGACCTGGCACACAGACAGACCGCTTGCCCAGTCCCACTTCAAATACAAATTTTTAGACAATGCCATAAAAAAAAAAAAAAAAAATCTAAAGCAGGAGAGAGTGTTGAACTATTACACAAAACAATTTAAAAATGATTTAGCTGTTTTCTTAGAGTATTTGACCTGTACACTCAAGTTTTGTGCCAGAACTGAAAAACATCAAAACCATTGTTTAGTTGCCAAATATTCACATCACTTATCTGTACTAATTACTA
>VXAV01002363.1:30114-55383 GCA_013399715.1 Alectura lathami | reverse complement strand
GCGGGACCCCGCGTTGTGCCGGCCCCGTTGGAGGGGGGGTGGCTGCTGTGTCGGCTGCCACCAGCGCCGCTCCCTGGGGACACCTCCGTGTGTTTGTGCCCAGCCTCCTCGCGAGGTCACAAAGTGCTGTTTTACGAGCAGAATGGCACAGAAAGGGGTTTGCCTTATGTCGTGCAAGAAACATGGAAAACTACAGAACAAGTCTGACAGTAGCGTTGTAAGTTGCAATCATTTGCTTGGTTTTCAGTTGCTGAGAAGGAAATCCTATAAAGGGTAACCTTCAGGTTTGACAGACAGAATGACAGGAAGGGAAAGGCTCACTTCATGGTATTTCTCCTGAAGATCTCTGCAGTACAGGTCATTCTCATTATCTAGATCAAAACAGTAAATAGCTTATAAAACTCCTTTCAAATACCCATTGAACCAAAACCAGTGCTTTCCTTCTACTTCTTTAAATCGTCACATGTAACTACAGAACACACAAGAGTTTCAGACGTGTTTGATTTTTCAGGTGGATTGTGTCCCTTGACTGTAAAAGAATTTTAAGGTCAGTTAATCTCAGCAGTACAAACGGGAGGCCCAGCAAAGTCTGCTGATAAAGAGAGGACCCCAAGGAGCTCCCATCTGAAGGGACAGATGAACAGAGGAGCCTGAAGAAAAACCATCAGCACTCAAGACCTGATTGTTTCCTTGAAATAAAACCAGAATACAGACAACAGCTCATGTAGGAACTTGCAAAACCAGAGGAAATAGTCTGAATTTTTATGTTTTTTTTTTTTTTTTTTTTTTTTTTTTTTTTTTTACATCTAACTATTTGTGTCTACAACTGCTCTTTTGCAAACCTCGTGTTCAAGGTGGAACATGGGACCTCTGTGTTTCTACAGCACCTGTTCTCCTTGAGATGGCTTATCAAATCATAAATGTGGACAACAGGTACTTGACAACACCTTCAAATGTAATATTTAACATACTCATATCAGTTTTCCAGTTCCCTCCCTTGTTACAGAAGAACAATTATTTGCACTTGCAATTCTGAACATACTGTCATTACATGCAACTTGAATTCCCAAGAATTTCCAAGAATAGAATAGAATTTCCAAGCACTAACAAAATGTTTGTACATATGGTGATGCACCAAAATGGACCGCCTAGAAGAGCACTTGCAAGGATTAATACACAAAAATCACGGCAAATTTTAAGTTTCAAGCTTGGCACTTTGGGTGGTTGCAGTTTTATTGTTTGACAGTTCATTTCTCTACATGCACATAGGGCTTCTGTAACACACATCAGCTACTATAAAACACTCCAGACTTGGGATGACCAAGAAATCTCCTGAGTCACAACATAAGAACAGTAAGATCTCTTCTGTAGCGCCGTTTTAGTAACTGCATGGTATGCGGGCTCTGGGAGTGTGTCCCTGTACTGTGCGCAGGCCCTCAGGGTCAGAAATACTATTGTGATCTCATTGTAGGACTAAACCTTTAAACCTAGTAACGAAAGTCTGACATTAATTTTCATTCTAGAAAATATTTTATGAATATACATTGTGTGGTATTATAAAGTATCCCACCAAGAAGGCATTTGATATTTTATTGCGCAGGATATTATGTCATTATTCTTACTACTTATTTGACTTTACTTAGCATGACAAAGCCACACATATCTTTTTGCACTTACGTTATCTGTGACACCTCTGTAGTTCAGAGGAAAAAATATGGCAAATCTTCATCAAGAAAGTGAATGTCAAACCTCATTAAATGCTTTTGATAAAGGAATTCATGCATTAAAATGTTGTGAGAGGCTGAGGGGATCGTCTGCTGACTGTAAATGCTTAAAACAGGTGTATGATTTGAGAGTTTAGGTTTCTCATACAGCCATTAGACTATCCAAAGGGCATTTCAGGGCATCTAAGATCCTACCTCTCTAGGCTCTTAAACTAAGTTAGGCACAGAAGACAGACTATAGCATTTATCTATGTTGATAACCATTTGTCAAGTTGGAATAGATCAAAACCTCAGGTTAGTGGTAGTAAAATATATTCTCTGCTTCTTGAATTATTTTTTTTACTGATAGGACAGTGAGTATGCAATCTAAGAACTCTGGACCAACCTTTTCCTTTGTTACACTACACAAACCACCAGGGTTCAGCCTAGGAGCTGTAACATCTGAGCAGTTGCAAGCTGTGTCGTAACTTAACAAGTTCAGCCTCTTCTGCTATTTATACTAATAGCTGGGGTCATGTGAAAATAGTGACCTGTAAGCGGGATCACAAACGGAAAGAATTTGAGAATCTCTATGCTCAGGAACATTAGTTTCCTCCAAGAAGACTTTTTAATGTCTATCTTACCATGAAAAGATGACAAGGACTCCCACACGCCTTCTTCAGCATGAACAGCATTGAGAAAATCAGTATTTCAGACCCTGCTAGGATTTCCCATTCTAAAATACAGACTTTACATTTGTTTAATGATCTAGAAAACCTGATGTACAAGGAGGAAAGAGTGGGGTTGTGCTGTTCTTGCTCCTTTCATTTGTATACATGAAGCCAGAGAGATTTATTCCTTAAGAAAACAAAGGGGAAGGTCATGTTCACGTGGGGTTTTGTCACTCTGGAAGTGTGCATCCCCTCCAAACTAGAAATTTTGCTAATTTCCAACAGTACTGTAGGAATTTCCATAATGTATTTCCATGAGCAAAAATGTCTCAGGAATTCTTGTAGCCATATTAGCAACACTTGCAGGCAGGTTTGACTACGTGCCTGAGTCTTTCAACAAAGGGCATACGATTTGTCAGTCCTGACATTTCTCTAAGAAAACAAGCTGAAATGCATATATATTTAAATGTAATAATGGGTTCTTGGTTGTTTGTCAGGGCGTACAGACTGATGTTTTCTATATACGCCAGTCAATCCTCCCACGAATTTTTGAATCCAGTGACCAATTTCCATCAAATTTCACAAGGGGTAGCAGTGGAAGATATTACAATACTGAAGGTTTCAAGGACTCAGTGGCTAGTAAGAGAGAGAGCCCTACAAGCCCTCCGCTGATGAGAAAGCTAATGAGCTTTCTCCTTTTTAGTCATGGGAGAATCCAAGTGGAGCAGGCTGAGAGGGAAATGGGCAGCTCCCCTTGCTTTCACTTGCAAATCACCTGTGAAGAACAGGACAGTGTAAGGCCTCACTAATCTGCAAGAGGTGGCTGGTGGATGGACTGCAAGAGGGGTGTGGGCTTGCGATTAATTCAGCTGGGCCATAGAGTTTCAACAATTAACTTAGAAATTAACTTAGAAATTAACTGGGAAATGCTGCAAGGCCAATTGTTTGGTTTCCAGCAGGGGCATGAAGAGGTTTTCATTGACTAATCCTGACAAATCCAGTATTACTGGGTTCAGTGCTCCTAGCACAGGTAGTACAGTTGGCAACAAATGTACAAGGAATAACTTCTTGAAATGGTTAAATGAAAATGTGATTAATCTGTGGGTATCTCTGCCCTGGCAATAGCTTCAAGATTTGAAAAGAAGTAGCAGTTATCTATAGATTGTCACTCACTCTTATGTGTGAGGTGCTTCAGAAGAGACAAGTAAGGGAATATGTTGGTATTTTGTTTTTTCAAAGAAAACCAAACAGTAAAAGTGCTCGTTAAACAGCTGCAGGGATAGAAAATATTTAAGTGAGCAGTAGGTTTCTGGTACTGGACCCTTCTCTATCCTCTAACACAGCAGAATGAAAGAGTCAGACCACTGCATTATACTGTCTCAGACCAGATCTCTGATTTCATCTCAGACATGGACTGTTGGGTGGAGTGGCTTTTTGCTTGCAAATCTAGTATGGAGTTTTGTTTGGAATTTTTTTTTTTCTATTAATTCTATTAATTCTTCCTAATGCATAGGTTGAAATTACACCTGCTTTTCAGTAATTTCTCATCCATTCTAAATGTCATGAGAATTGTCAAAATCTTTATTAAGTCATCTACAGATAGTTTCATTATGGAATGCTAAAGAAACACAATTTAAAACATTTAATTTAAAACAAATTGGTAAAATGACAATAGGAAATGTAGCAAAATGAGGTACTGTCACAAATTGTTTTAAAAGAGCATTTGTCTTTGCGAAAAAAATACCATTTCCATCTACAAATAATTTGTCTTCTTAAATTTCAAATAATTCTGTGCCTTTCCCAAGACAAATTGGAGACCAATCAGTACAAAGGATGATTTCTTCTGCGGGGCAGTGAATAAAAGAAAAGCTAGTAATATAATTAATTTTTAACTTTAAAATGCCTTTGACCTTACTGCCCACAAGAGACTGCTCAGGAGATCATTGCTCTGATCCAACTTCTTTCATCCACAGCATTCTTTATTCATGTGATACCTCATGAACATTAAGGGACCCAGTGGGCTGCCCACATGAAAGAAATTGCAGTCAGTTGCTACAGATGCTGATAGGATCGTGTATGATAAAGTGACGCTGAGACCTGGAATACTACTCCCAGCTCTGAATGAACCTTGTTTTCTGTTGCTTGTTTGACTTTCTTTTGAAGTTATGAGCCCTTTGGGGCAGAGACCTCTTTCCACAGTGCCTAGCTGTAGGCCAGGTGACTAGCCCACTGTGCTCTCCAGACGAGGATGAAAGGTGCACAACATTCTGCAGACTCAGGGTTTATTTGTGCACTACATCCTGGCATGGTGTGTGCTGCCCCAGAGTTCTGGGTCCCATAACCACTGAAATAATAAATCCTAAGGGACAGCTCATAAACTGAGAACAAAGTGAGAAAGCTAGAGCCAATGCAACTTAATGGTAGCCAGAACTTTTAATTCTTCAGGAAGTTCTGCAACCTGATAGGTCACTTATGTACATTACAGGGGCTCTGTCGTATGTTCTAAAAGCATTTTATCTTATCTTGCATAAGGTTTGTGCCAGCACCTCTGATTTCAGCTCAGAACACCACAGGCCAAACCACAGATACAGACTGGCATAAACTCAGATAACTTGCACCTGTGTGGTAAGCATGACATGCTCCAGATGCCTGGGATTTATATTAATTTCAGTGCAGTTGATCAGTGGATATGTGCTGGCCATTTATCAGGACAGGCATCATTTGATCTGCACTACTGCAGATCCAGTCAGGTTGCTAGATATCCAGAAATCCCAGACATGAGGCCAAATTCCTGTTTTTCAGTTTGAACAAAATTTAGAGGGTGAGAGCAAGAAAGGACATGCATGAAAAGAATTGAGATAAATACCCTGCATTTTATTACAGAAAGGGCTGTTCTTCCACTAACTGCTATAGCACCATTTGTCCCCAGGAGCCTCTCCGTCTCCTGGGTCATGGCATGAAGGAAATGGGGAGAGCAAAGCAGAGCAGCATTGCTCTTACCAAGCTTTCTTCACCATGTTACATCCTCAGCGTGGCAGTCTCTCTCCTAGCTCTGGTCTTCATGATTCTCTCTCCCATGCTACTCTGGGCCATGTATCAGTACTCCACAGGTTGAAAATAGCCCCATAAATAATTAACATATTTGTGAGGATTTCAGAATTGTGAATTCAAAGTTGAGAATGTGCCTTAGAGAGGGGAAGAGGAAAAATTTTTAACAACTGCCACTCTAATAATTATGAAATGTCCCATCTCTTCTCAGCCTCTGGTCAATAGGTTTACATACATGGCTCATTATTTATGACAGGAATGACCAAATGCTTGCTAAGTACTATCTAGACCATGGAAAAAGAACCATGGCTCTTTAGCAGAATTTATTATTTCTGAAGTTCCAGTCCTGTAAGTTTTCAGATGTCACTGCACATGACTGGAGACTTACAGACTCAAACAAATAACTTAATGCACGAACAATCCCAGGTAGTTCAATGCATCCACTTGTGCATAAGTATCTACAAAAGCAAGATCCAATTGTTCTGGAAACCCATATATCTTGTATATTTAGATTCTGTTCTGTATGAGCCATTGCTTCATGTCTGTTGTGATGACACTCATTTATTTTTGAGTGGGAACAACCTATTTTGCTTCCAAATGCTTCCAGATATTTTTTTTTCCAAATGTTTCTCATTGCTTGTTTGTCTTTTTAGGTGTCACCCTGACATCTGTCCTCTGGAAAGTACGACCTTTTCATATATGCTGATCTCATAGCTATAAGATTTTATAATAGCATGGTATTTATCTTTTCCATTAAGTATCACACCCTTATTTAAAGAAAGTTTTCACAGGTTCTTGAGAATCATATAGGGAGCATCTCAGGGCTCAGTTTAAAGTCTCAAATACTTGTTTATATATATGGATCTTTACGCTGTGTTCTGAGAATCCA
The DNA here is from genome assembly GCA_013399715.1 of Alectura lathami. Taxonomy (NCBI): domain Eukaryota; kingdom Metazoa; phylum Chordata; class Aves; order Galliformes; family Megapodiidae; genus Alectura; species Alectura lathami. Next base: position 49,072 of record VXAV01002363.1, on the reverse strand, counting down.
TAGTAACATATCATCTGCAACAGCAAAATAAAATACCTAAAAGTGGTATTTTAGCTGTAGTTCTTGATGTCTTGGCTTTTGGTTGTTCTATAAATTGCGAAAGGGAATTTCAGCCTATATGTTGTGTAAGCAACAGGGATTAAGCATAGTTAAAATTTCCTCATAGTGACACTTCAAATAGAAGTGTTAGTTCTATAAATCTGGATGCTCCAGTTTCAGCAAGGGCAGGAGACATACGTGCCAATATAGGTCAGCTAACTCCAAAAGCTGCAATCAGCCTTCTGCCTACAGAGCGCTTACAGCTTGCACAGCAGCGCTGCAGGTTACACGGCTCCTCCTAAATGTAAGGAGGATTCTAGAATTTCATTCACCATTTGTGAAAGCCATGTTCGGTAAACTGTTGTGAGTCTCATTCTGCAGAGTCTGGTCAGTCTTGATCCCTACAGTCACTTCACAGCCATGTAAGACTGTTTTTGTATTTACACATAATGCACTGTCTCACCGTGTTTTCTTGAGTGCCTTTTGGGCTGCTCAACCAGCTGCTCATGCGCCAAGTATGACAGGTATTTTTTTCAGTTTGCTGACACAGACACTGTTCCTGCCAAGACTTGCATGATTGTAAACAAAAACTTCATTTTTCTTTAAGGATTAGAAAAGTCTTTTGGTGAAGGGGGACACTGACATCCACCCAAGATGTAGGTGTAATACAAACTGTCTTTGAAAGTAGTATTTCATCCACTTACATTCAATTTCCATTTTTGTGTCTTTCGTTATAGTTGTATCAACTCAAAATGCTCTTCATTAGTTGTTTGTATTAATGAGAATCTGTGGCAAGACATGGACTTCCTGCAAGATTTCTGGGTCTTAGGACATGCGAGGCCCCAGGTCAGGCACCATATAGGGTATTAATTAGGCTCCATTTTCAAACACCTGCATCATCACACAGCCTACAGCCAGCTCTCAGACAAACACAGTTAAATACCCTGCATGATTCCCATGTCAAACACTCCTATCTCCTTATTTTGCCAGGTTGCTCTATCAACATTGTGTTGACCTTTCTCAGTCACCAGTGTCTGGAGTGTTTCTCTGATGTCTGCAGTGGGATCAGTGCTCAGCAAACACCACCTTGCGGTGTCAAAGGGGGAACAGCATAGCCACAGACACTGGGGAGTCTTGTCTTGTTCTTCCCTGGCAATGTGGTATGATTTTCTTTTAGCCCTACAGAGAAGTGGAGACAGTGGGAATGGAGCCCTTGCATGTCAACTGCATGATGATGCCATCTTGGGCTTGCACAGAGGTGTCTATGCATGCAGCTACCTAACCAGATGTCAGAGCTATGAGTAATGAGGAGAACCAGCAAGTTACTAATCAGCTGTTAATTGTGTGTTTCAGTAATTAGCTTCTGCTGAAAACCAGTTTTCCACAGGCCACAATTTTAAGATGGAAATAAGGGGCTGAGTTAAATGACGAGCCCATAAACATGCTGTGGTTAAACTTGTCAGTCAGTAGATGGCTGTATTGCTTCTAGCCATCTTTGGGGAAGAAAATTCCACTTCCATAGCCAGGAAAGAGAGAGCCTTTTCACAGAGATTTAAGGGGCCACTGCCAGTACATGAAGACCTTCACACTTCGCTGTTTGAAAATGATTCGACCTGCACATACTTTTGTTCTTTTATTTATTTTTATCGATTTTTTTGTTAGTTGCACAAAATCTCTTCAGTGTTCTGACTGAGCAGTCCCTCTGTTGCTGTTCTACATGCCTCAGCTGAAGTAATTATCACCTACTCTTGACATTCCACAGCAACAGGTTGTGAAATCACAGATATGCACTTATGGAGGAACCGGGTATTTCAACTGTTTGAAAATGGACTGTGAGGTTCTTTAGCTATGTTTTGGGCCCAGATCTGGTCTGTATTCATAGACACTGTCCTGGATCCTTCTGCTTTTCACCTGCTTGTCTACTGATACTACATGTGAGTGATCTCCTGACAGTTTAAACTACACCAGTGCTCACAGCACCAAAAAATTACAATTGTTTCATTGATTAGCCCCAGCTATGGGAGTGAATAGGCACAGAATTCTTGCTATTTTTTTTTCCTTCCAAAAAAGCAGCCACACCAAATTGAAATTGCAGGAGGCTGCCAGGGCAGGAGGAGGAAGCTTGCAGTGTTGGGCTGTCTCTATTCTGCAGATAAAAACAGCATTTCAGTTACCAAGAAAGTCTATTCATGAGTTTTCTCATGCATTAAATGACCACACAAAAAAAAACTCTCCCCTCTGCCCTAAAAATGCAAGCCAGCATGATGACAGAATTGCTCAGTGATAGAGGAATTTGCAGTGGCACAAGGAGATTGGATTGGCCACAATGGAAATAAATGAAAAAAGAGATGAGTTTGTTCTTTGCCAGTTGTGAGTACATTCTTGAAAATAAGCAGCAGATGTAAAAAGCTCAGGAAAAAAAAAAATAAAACAACAATTGCAGATGCAGGTGGATTTACATTCAGAAGGTGGTGACATTATCTGGATTGTTGGAGTGCTGTCACAGCACAAGGAAAGCAGCCTGCAGGACAGACCCACAGTCCCCTGGAGGCACTGGAAACGTTAGGACTTTCAATAGCCCTTACAGCAATGGAGCTGCCAAATGTCACACATTTTACTGAGGCTAGTGGGGACGTCCTCAGCTGGACTGTCTCTCAGCTGGGTTCTCAGGCACCCCAGCAGTGGGAAAATGCATCAGCTTTTGGCTTGCAGTGCTGTCCTGGGGCTGCTAGGGGCCCCGTGGCTCAGCTCCTCAGGCAGGGAATCCAGTCCTGCCTGTAATGCATTATGCCCAGAAGCAGTGGACCTGATCCATGCCAAAGGAACCAGGATAAAGGTTCCCAAGCTGATGTCTGCGGGCAGTTACGGCAGGATCCTTTCCAACATTTTGCTTCACAGGTCAAGGAGCTTTTAGCTGAAGTCCAAGATTCAGAGCGTCCACTGCTGTCTTTTCACAGTGGTGCCTCACCCATGGAGCAACTTCCTGCCACTGAAATCACCTGCTTACTTGGGGCCAGTGTCTCTTTGCTTCCCTGCTAGTGGTTCTGGCAGCCTCAGCACCCATATGCCCCCCATCAGCTCCCTTGTTAGTGCCCAGCAGCATCCAGCCTAGAGCCCCTCCAGCATTGCGCTGTGCTGCTCCTCTGCACTGCCATGGCTCAGACTACTGCATCCTGTTCGCTAGTCTGAAAATTGTTTGCAGACATGCATGTGAGCACAGTAAGTTGTTTGTGTAAAGGAGCGCACAGGCAGCGGAGCACGTTTTGGAAGTGCTTTTTCAGTCAGGCTGGGCCAATGTAAAGGAGGATAATAGTAACAAAATCAAAGGAACTGCAGTACATGAGGCACATCAAACATTTCAGCTCATGGAAAATGCCTACAGTCAAGGAGTGACTGCACAGCAGGTGGAAGTGAATAGCCAAGGTCTGGAACAAGATAGAAGGATTTATTTTACCATAGGTTTCACACTGGGTGGCAAAAAAACTACAAACAGATTGAAATAGCAAGGGAATTTACCTACTGAATGCTGCCTTACACAGCTATGAGAACATGGCAAGTTAAAAATTCACAGTAAATGAGAGGTCAAGAGAGATATTTAACCTTCCCTGGACTGTACACATATGAAAAACTTGTGTTAGACAGCTACAAGCCTTATAGAGAGCTGACCTGTTTTGCAGTTTAAAACATTCTGAAACTTCCATGGAGACTTCTCTGATGCCACCTATATATAATGACCTAGATTTTAAAAACAGTTGGGAAGCAGACGTCTGGAATCTGCTGTGAATTTTAACATTTTCCGTACAAATATCGAGTGTTAACCTGCAGTTTATTTTCCCTTTAGAAAAGACTAAAATGCCTTTAGGACTTCTCAGCTCTCTAAATAGGATCATCTTGTTTGGGACATGATCACGAAGCGAAAACTGGGTCATCCTTTCTCTGCCAGATTCCTGTTTTAAAGGAGATCCAGGTAAGCACAGGTCTAAAGTCATTACTACCTGATAACCGTGTAGTTGTCTGTGTGGCATTACCTTCTGTGTTTACTAGCAGAGGGGCACCATTAGTGCTTGCTGGCTGAATTATCACAGTGACCAACAAATTAAGTGGCAAAGAGAATGAATTGCTTTGCTGAGAGGAAGCACTCAGAATAAAACAGACGTGGTGATAAGGATGAAGCGATGTGGAGGATGGCTTCCCCTCTCGTCAGATTTAAAGGCTTCAGTGCGCAGGTTTGTCTTCCCAGCTCTGTTCTCTGGAACTCATTCAACCATCCAAAGCACGGACTATGTGAAGTGGCATTTCTAGAGTTTAGCTGGCAGGCTGCCAAAAGAATCTCTTCTACTCCCACGTTAACATAAATTTCTATGAGCTGGGGAGACCAAATTAAGCAATCATATAAAAGGGAATTGCTGGCAGAAAATACTTGGGAAAAGAAAAAAAAAAAAAAAAAAAGGAAACTGAAATGCCTCCTTTTGGATTTTCAAGAGGAAAAATATCCCAGAACCTCAGAGCCTCGTAGGTCAGTAGAACAATAAAGAGTAAACCTTAAAAAAATAAATAATCTACCAGGGGAAAAAAGGAAATCTGTAAAAATAAGCAAAGCAAGTTAAAGAATAATTAGTGAGATTAAATAATACTGAATTCCAAAAAAAATATTTTAGCTGACAGCAAATGGACACAAATATGTTTTTAGTGGAAGCAAAACAAAGATAACTAAAAATTGGTCCATGGGACCATAATTGGCATGATTGTCACAGCTATTTAAAGAAGAGCTTTGAGATTACAAAAACAGTTGTGTGACACTGCTGCTAGGGCTCATTAAAATAAACTGGGCATTTCTGCAGGCTGCTAATGAGAGTTTCCTAGGAAAAGGTTTGATTAGAGTTTGTTCTTGAAAACCTCTCTGCAGAACTTTTGGAAACCAGTGTATATGTGCAAACAGAGGGAACTGAGTTTACTGTCTGCAGCCTTCTCCCACTGTTTCATCGAAACCTGAGTGAATCCCCACCTCTTTGTGAAAGCAGTGCTCATTCTAACTCCCCACAAGGCTCTCAGGTGCAATCTCTGTTACACAAACAAGCACGACTTCAAACACCACAATTATGTCTTGAGAAATATCAGACTAGATCAACTTTCACCAGGACAAATGAAGACCAGACAAGATAAAAGACTCTAAAAGCACATTATCCATTTTAGCAGATGTCAAGAAACAATCTGCATGATAGCAGGGATATTGGATAAAGTCAGGACCAAGCTTAAAGTGATTACTGTTGTGCAGAATGATGCACTAGCAGACCCATGCTATGAATCGGAACATACCAGATGCTTGTCAGATGCATCTGTGCAGAAATGAAGTCCAGCACAGTGAATTTTACAGCTTCAGCTTCTCAGAAGAACATGCTTTGAACTACTGCCCATAAATACTTGGTGGTTACTCTTGCAACTCTTCCATTTCCTGGCAGCAGCCTTTTTAGCAGAAGGGTGGTGTTCTTCCAGTCTGCTCAAGTCCAGCATCAGAGGGAATTTCCACCTGATTTATGCTGGCCCAATGGCAGAATACACTTTTTTTTGGATGAGGCAAGCGTCAAGGGCATTGAGTGGTGAATGGAAGGACCAGGTGGAAAAAGGCAGGCCTGCAGCGGTACAGAGGACACACAGAGCCTGAGCAGAAGGCAAGCAGAAACTAGGGATGGACAGAAAACAAATGGTGCCAGAGCTGATGCTTTAACATCACCTGAGTAACATCCAGTAATTTTCACTTTGCTATACTTTCTCACAACTGCAGCACATAAAAATTTTGCCAAAGCCTCTCATCCTTTAATGCACTTTTGTGGAGGAGGATTTATACCTCAGAAAAGCCAAGATGGTGCTGGTGGCAGCAGTATATTTTTGTACCTGTTTTTTTTTTTGTTTTTTTTTTACTTGCAAATGGAACTAAACTTTTTTAGTGTATATTGTAGTTTCCAAAAATGATAGTTATTGCCTATCATATATTAGAACGTTGTTTAAGAATAACTCAGGTGGTAAAAAACCATACCCATTTCTTCCAAAAGGATATAGACTCAACCATCTTGTATTTCACAAAGTCATCTGCCCAACAGTTTATAGTTCATTCCCTCCACACACATGACAAGAGTCAGTCCCCACAAGTGAAATGAATGACATCCTCTGTGAATACACCAGCCCCAGCCATCTGCAGAGGGCCTGAGAAAACAGGCAGTGGTAGGACCCAGAAGGTCAATGAACTGATACTTTCCGACCTGCACTGGTTGGGAGCTCAGGGAGAAGCAAAGATGTCCAGGCTGTGAGCTTTCTGAGGCAGTCACATCTCTAGCTACAGCTGCGCATTCATTAACTGTCTAAGGGTGATTCGAGGCTGTGTTAAGTCTTCAGTTTTTCACACTTATGTGATATTTCCTAATTACAATTCCACTCAGTGACAGGCAGATTGAAATTCCTATGATCCCTGTTGTAGCTGCTTTGCAGGCTTCCTTTATCTACATAAACATTTCCTGTTCTGCTTTCTCATCCTCCCCCGGTGCCCTCTAATGGCTTCCTATTACAGTTTTTTTTACCATTTCTTTCACTAGAGTCCAAATTGTTTTTCAGCGGTGACAGCTCTGCCTGTGATATTTCATGCTTTGGAATACGTCATGGCTTCTCACCAAGCGAAGAGTTTTTCTGTGTGCTACCAAATATTTTATGAAAAAAAAAAAAAAAAAGTGTAGCTTGATGTTTAAAATTCTTGACTGCATCTGAATTTGACCAGACCTCAAGTGCACCTGGGTCACGGTATTCTTGTGGTGGCACCACTCACTTCTGCCTGCACACAACAGAGTGTTCTTGTTGCACTGGAGGTCCTCTTATAATTAAAATTAACTTTTTTTGTATTACTACTTTTCCCCCAGATGACTGCTATGCTAGTATTTCAGCCCTGTTGCAAGAGTTGTTCTGCATGTACAAGTTGTACGTCCCACCCTTTTGTAATTTATGAATGCAACTCATTTTTACAGTTGGGTGGGCGTACATGCAACACCCTTGGTGTGCTTTCAGTGGTGTGCTTTCCATACCATGCAGGTACTGTAATACTCTGGGCTTTATACCTCACTGCTGTCATGGCTTGCACAGCACAGTACAGAGGGCTAGGTATAGACATTCAGCTGGAGGAGTGACAACGCTATGGAGCTTGCAGCCTGGCTGAGATAATTACAGACCACACAACAAGAACCACGGGAAAGACCAAGGCCATATAGTGCCAGCCTGAAAGTTAGGCCATTACAGTCAGAGTTGAGCTTAAAAAGAAGAATGTTAGGCGGAAAGTCTTTGTTATGGGGAGTAGGGGAGGCAGTGTGTCCTGAGGAAGGGCTGGGAAACAAGCCTGAGTGATAGTTTGTCAGTCCGCACCCTCATTGCTGTGCTGTAACCCAAAAGCATGCCTCCAGTGGCTGCTGCATTCATTCAACTCTGCTCCCTCTCCCTAGTGGCCTTAAACCGTGTTGGTCACTTTTACAGCCTTTTTTTTTCCATCATCTTCCTCTCTATCTATATAAAATTTACAGCTATCCTGCAGCTACTACCACTGTCCTCCTTGCCAGTTTTCCCAGTAACACTAAAGGGTGCATTGGGCTCTCTTGTGCTTTTCGCTACAGAGATGTTGAAGCCTGGTCTTTTTTAGCCTCCCTGGAGGCCTTTCATGAAACGCTAGTTTGCAGCATGTAACTGCATCCTTCTCCACAACAGTGAGGGACTCCATCCTATGCACCTGCAAACACCTCTGCTGGCAGGTCTCTGTTCTCAAGTAAGAGAGTTCTTCAGTAAGCTCATCACTAATTCGGATGCCTTCCCATCAAAACCATCCTTGTTGTGTATGGCTACCAAATAAAAGCCACAATTTTTTGCATCACTTTGCTGAAACAAGGGCTAGTTATACCCTAGCTGGGAAAGCAGAGGGGACATGGCCACCCTGTTACCCTTCTGTAGCATGCTGTATGTCCCTTGAGAGGAGCCTGTTGTAAATGTGGTTTCATCCAGCTCTGAGGACTGTATTGCTGGAATGTATCTGCTAGAGCTCTTTTCTGTGGAGGAATTATTGGATATGATATAGTTAAAGTAGGGGATGAGGGTGGCAATTTTGCAGGCAATATGTTACTGTTTTTTTTTTGAAGGAAGGCTCACATAGACAATATGCAATGTATTTTTTTAAAAAGCAAGCAGGGATCTTCTGCTATTTTTTTTTCTTCTATTTCTTTGCCAGATGAATTTCTGAAGCAAAGGCATGTTCTTCACATGCATTCCCCTTAACTCCTCTGAGTTTCATTTCTGTCATGACCTCCTCTGAGCAAGTATCCTTGGACTTGTTGGGAGAGAAATACAGTTCTTAATGGGGCTGAACCCTGTCCCGTGGAAAGCTGCAAAGAGAAAGATCACTGCTGTGGCTGAGAGCAGCTATTGCATGTGGAGTCACTAGGCTGCAGGGAAACACATTCTGACATGTTCCCATTTGCCTTTGCAGCTCGAGAGATGCACGACTGCCCAGTGGACTGGGAAATGCATCCGGGCAGCTTTCTGGTCAGTCTAAAGGTAGAGCACTCAACTCTTCCCACTTAGAAATAAAGAACTGCAGGGATGAATGCTGCAGTCCAACATGCAGGCTGGGTAAGACGGAAGTTGTGTCAGATGGCCTCAAGGGTGCCCAAGCACCGGTCAGCGTTAAGTCCTACCTGAGTGCTGATATTCTTGATAATCTCTCATATGTCATGAATCCTTAGCAACTGATGGAAGGAGGGGAAAGTCATGATTTCCTAAAAGGGCTGTACTGTCTGCCAGTGCTACTCATCTTGTCTTCTTATTATTATGAGTTAGCTTTTCCTCTCCTTCTGACATTCATTATTCCCAGGCTGGGCTATAGCTGGCTGAGTGACCTGTTCTGTACGAATTATGAGGTACATAGAACTGTTCATTTTAAAATGTGAGGTCTCATCAAATGAAATCCCACTGACACAAATATTGACAACTAGCTTTCCGTGAGGGGACGTGAAGCAAGGCAGATAACCATTGTGGTCCTTTCAGGTATTTCTGCAGGGAGTACAGCTAGTTTTCATCTTCAGAATGACCCCACTGATCCCAGAGAGCTTCTGTAGAAAAGCAGCAGTATCTTCAGTTCGTTTGTGTCAAAGCTGCTGATAAACCGCACAGACTTTTACCAGAGATAAGAGGATTATATTGCACAATGGCTTTAAACCATGCTAAGAAATATTCATATTCGTGTGAGAGGGGGGCAGTACTGACACTGGATTTTTCATCTTTTTTTTCTTATTCCAAAAATGAAGTGATTGTACAATGCAGTAAGCATGATTCTTTTGTATTTAAATGCAATTCTTTTATTGAGTAACATCTGGATTATGTCTGTGGGAAGAAATTATGCATTTGTTTAATCCTATGCCTGTTTTATTAATTTTTCTTATGCTTTTTTTTTTTTTCCCTTTTGGTGTCAATAGGGCTTTGTTTTCTGATTTTAATTTTTGGACTCCCCCTCTGCAATCTCTCTCTTTAGCAGAGCACTAATGCTCAGGAGGTGAAAACGACAAAAAAGGCACATCCTCAAACAAGCAGCATGCTAAATCCAGCCAACCAAAGCAAAGCAGGGTGCAGATTCTGGACTGAAATAAAATTTGCAGCAAATTCCTAAGGAAAAGAATAAAGACATTAATGGCAAACAGCAAGAAACTAAACCAACATATTCAAAACACAGCCCACAAGAGAAGAAAACACACCACATGTAATGAGAAAGGAAAAGTCAGGCTAGGGACCTCCTCACTCATTGACAGCACATGAAGAGAGTCAGCAACTGCAAGCTGCATGCTTTTCTCCAGAAAGAAAGGCCTGATTTTCAGAAGCACTTCTGTGGACAGAGTTTTGTGCTTCCCACTAGGAAAGAGATCACTTTTTAAAACTCAGCCTCTCCAGAAAGTCAAGGTGAATTCTGGAATGTGATTTAGTGCTGTGTCCTCTGAGGAAATGTTTATCCCTACTAACTGGGGGTAATCAGAAAGAAAGAAAGCATTACAAATTGCATGTGGAACTTACTGTCATGGTTGAAAACAGAGTTAAGGAAAAACGGCGTGTTCCATAGCATATACATCACGGCACCCTGCTCTCCGGGAAAAGGGGAGGGGGGCAAGGGAGGAAAAAAAAGCCGCTGTTTGTGGAGCTGCGTTGGCCTGGTGCAGGGCCGCGCACACAGGTGCGGTGGGGAGGGTCCTCTCTCGGCGCTCAGGGGTCTGGCTCTGAGCGGTGGGGCTGGCACATGGGTGAGAACTTGCCTTTTTCTGTAAGTTAATTGTTCTACTTCAAATCCTTTACAAACAAAATTTTCTGCCATAGTAAAGCTAGTTATACTAACTCTCGAGTTCTACCTTTTATTTTCCTCTCACTTTCCCTCTTTTCCCCCCGCTGATACTGGCCGCCGGCAGCCGCCGGCAGCCTTGAGCTTGCTCTCCAGAGGGTGAGGGGAAAGCGAGCTACTGTTGTGAGATACCGAGGGTTTAAACCACAACACTTACTCAGAAATTAGTCTTTGGCATTGTGTTGTGTCCTGGCAGCAATAAAGCAGAAGAAAATAGGTGTTGGTGGTTTGGGAGGGGAAAGCTGGAACAGGAAACGTCAAGAACAGTTAATGTGGTGTGTAGCCAGTCAAAGCATAATTCCCAGTACACATACATCTGGAGCAATACGTACGTACGTACACACATGTGCATGTATGTGCATACCTCTGCCATGCAGACTCTGAGGCAACAGGCAGGAAGACCACAGAAGGAAGAGTCCTAAGTGCTGCAGCTCTATGTTCACACATTAGACCTCTGTACCCAGCCCAACCACACAGAGCCCTTTTTGTCCATTTTGCTATTCTTGAAAAATCTGATGATGCATCCTGGGAATATGGGCATATGGGAAAAAGCTAGTGGTTTGCTAAAGCTCTTAGGGGGTTGGTCTGCTTTTTCAGCCCATTATTAAATGGGCCGGCAGGCCGGAGGAAGACATGCTTTTTTTGTATTTCACAAACTGAAATCAAAAAAATTGCTAAAAGGAGCTCATTCACAAATTTACATTATCAATGTGTTGCTACAATTCTGCTAGCAAGGACAGAGTATTCCAGAGGGGAGGAGCCAGGAGTCAGGGCTTAGAAGAACAAAGCAGCAGAAATAAGAGAAAAGGAAGCTGCATCCTCTGTCTCCAGACCAGCACCTATTTACTAAGACATTCAGATGGAATCCCAGAACTGCAGAATGGCTGAGGCTGGCAGGGACCTCTGGGTCCATCTGGTCCAACCCCTGCCCAAGCAGAACCACCCTGAGCAGGGTGCCCAAACACATGTCCAGCTGGCTTTTGGAGATCTCCAAGGAGGAGACTCCACAGACTCTGGGCAGCCTGTGCCAGTGCTCTGCCAGCTGCACATTGAAAATGTGTTAGCTGCCGTTCAGAGGGAGCCTCCTGTGCTCCCGTTTGTGCCCATTGCCTCTTGTCCCGGCAGTGGGCACCACTGAAAAAAGCCTGGCTCCATCCTCTCTGCAGCCTCCTTTAAGATATCTATGGACATGGATGAGATCCCCCTGAGCCTCCTCTGCTCCAGGCTGAAATGCCCCAGCTGTCTCAGCCTCTCCTCACAGCAGAGATGCTCCAGACCTTTCATCATCTTGGTGGTTGTCTGTTGGACTATCTCCAGTATGTCCAGGTCTCTCTTGTACTGAGGGCCCAGCACTGGACCACATACTCCAGTGCTGAGGCAGCAGTGATATATTCTGAGCTCAAGAAAGTCTCTCATATTTCTCTCTCATATATAGAAAAACCATGTTCTGTGGATTTGTCACTTTAAAGGACTTGTCATTTAAAAAATAATGAACGATGATACATATGCCTTGCTCCATATCCCAGACAGGAGAAGATATTCAGAGCAGAGCACTGAATAAGCCTATCGCTTCACATCACTTTCAATTGTTCTTCTGTAACTTATTGGGAAAGTGCCACAGGTCGGCAGTGTGGCAAAAAGCTGAATGTCAAGTGGTGAGAAAAAAATAAATAAATCAGTGGCTGTAATATTACCAAGAGAATCAGAAGCATGCACTTCCTGAAGCAAAAGCTGCTGCTACCAGCTCTTACAGCAATTGAACCAGGGGAACTGCTGTTGCAAATGAGGCAAAGCGAAATGATGTCCCAGTAAAGACCTACTGCTGAGGGTGGAAAGGTTTAAGCACAGCAAATGCCTCAGCTTGACAATGTAAATTCTGCGAAGACTTGAACAGAAAGGGGCAATTACTGTCTTATTTTCCAGTTCTAATCTGAAATTATAGGATAGATTTCTAATGAGGGGGAACATAGCCGGAGACAGCTGTGGTGCATGGAGGGGAACACTGCTATAATTACAGGTCTTGTGCATTAGTGACAGAAGTTCCCAAACTTCAAGGGGAAACACCTTTATAATGTTTGTTTTTGCAGAATCAAATAACACCCTCAATTTGCAATGGAATGGAAACATTCACGTATGTGAGCATTCAAACCAGATTACAGCACTATCTGGTGCATGGTAGGAGCCGGACTAAGCGGGCAGATGTAAGCCATTGTACTGGGACTCTAACCCAGACCAGGGCTACACTAGTGGTGGTCAACCAGAGCAAACAGGACAGTGGCAGCTGCAGGAGAGAAAACAGATAATCAAGGAGTGTTAGGCAGAACATCTGATATGGTAAAGTCAAAACAAACTCATTTCCTCCTTTCAAGAATATTGCTAGCAGCAAGGGCGTTGAACGTTTCACACACTTGTTACACAGCGCGTATTACCAGAAAGAACAAGAAAATGATTTCTGATTTAACAAAGATTTTTTGTTTGTTTGTTTTCTTTTTCTTTTTCTTTCTTTTTTTTTTTTTTCTCTGTGAGCTGTACAGAGACAGTAGTTTACAACATGTGGTCTGCAGACTCTTAGGGATCCATAGAGGACTTCCAAGGGCTTTTTAAGAAGTAACTAAGGAACAAGCCATTATCTTGTCCTTTTCCAATGGTCTGCATATCTTCTGCAAAGCTTACAGGGATCTATAAGCAGAGAAAGCTTGAAAAAAAACACTGCCTGTACACCGTTACTATTACATGAAAGCAAAGAGATAGTGTTTTTCCAGTTAGCACTTCCATGGATGTACTATGACTCAGCTCCAAGTGACATGCTACCTAACTATTTTTTCGGAGTAGCTCTGCCGCAGCCAGTACACAGAACAAGAGGTGGCCATGCAATGTGCAACTGTTGTATGATTTGTATTCTCCTCATTGCTTAATGTGGCTTTAGACTTTACTGTGCTGTATTCTTTTATTTTGCTCCTAAGAAATAATCATTTGTTTCCCAAGGTACTTTTTCACTGACAATATTACAGTAAATGAGTAGATGACTTCACAAACATTAATACTTTTTTGTAGAGCTCTGAGGTTAGTGGATGAAAAATGAGGAGAAAGATACATTCATTATTTTTATATCCAATTCAGGACGTTAAAATCTGATCCTTCCAAACACTTCACATTATATTTTCTTGCATATATACAAAACATAGCCCCCACTGACTTCAGTTATAGCTCTGAGCACTTTGAGCTTTCTCATGTCAGGCATCATGCTGATGACCAAGGGAAGGAGGAGCACTCAGATACCATCATGCAGTTTGCCTGATGGACAAGGAGTTCTGGAGCAGCAAGACTGAGTCCAAGGCAGCATTTAGACCCCAGAGGCAATGATTAGCACCACTGACCCACCTTCTTCTCCCCCTCAGCTTTAAGTCTAGTACTCGTATTTAGCCAGTCCTCACCTCTGTTCTTTAAACTTCCCACACATTCTTAATCGCCTCGCAGCAAATCCTTGGCCCTAGCAAATCCAAGATAAGTGGACTGCAGACATCAGATGAAGACACAAGCTCAGCTTGTTGCCTGGACTTTTGCTGTTATCTTCCCCTCGTCTCAGCATCTCTGCATGCTGCCTTTCTCCCTTCCTCCCATGCACGGGGAGGGGGATTCAGCCCCAGGCCCTGCTGTGGGTACTTCCCAGGTCCCCCAGCCCTGGTGCTCACACTGCTCTGTTTTAAAACTCTCACCCTCTCTTCTGCTACCTCTGTGTCCAGCCGGTGCCTCTCTGAGGCTTCTTGTCCTCGCAGCTTGCCCTCCGCTTACTCCACAGCTTGCTGTCCCTTTATCCCCACAGCTCGCCCTCCCCACTGTGCTGCCACCAGGGCAATGCCTGGCACTGAGTCCAGATCTAAGCATTTAGCATGGCCTGCCACAGAGCCTGGTAACAACCTTACCAAAAAATAGAAGGATTTAGACTAGAGAGTGCTCAAGGCAAGCGAATCATCAGGGAGGTTAGCTGCTAAAATTTTACAGGTTTATGTTGAACATGTGTGAGCTGCAAACTTTGAAAGGCTTCTGTCTTAGCTAACCCTGGCTGAATTTGTTGGAGGACCATAACAGATTGAGCTCTTTCAGAAAGCCCGCTTCCCCCTCCACACCTGACACCAAATGCCAAATACTTGGTCCAGAAACCTTTGGCCTGAGTGAGATGCATTTCACTTTTATCCTGTAGCTGAAGAACTTTGTCACCTACACACGTGTGTGTTTGTGCATGTGGTGAGTGCAGCCGAGCAGCTCTGAACACACCAGTTCCAGAAGCTGAACTCTGAAAGTCACAACTGGCTGGAAACAGGGCTAATGAGATGTGCAGACAGATTTAATAGTACATGGAGCCACCAGCCTCACCTACAATCACTGATCTAATTTGGTGAAATCTATACCAAAAAATGCTGTGGTGAAGCCTACAGGTCTTTGTTTTATCCTCCCCATTGGAACTGTGACAGATACAGCCTGACAGCACTGTAATCTGGGAACCAGATTTTTCAGAGAGAAATTACAGCCACACCAGCACCTACCTTTCATCTGATGGTGTTTTTTTTTTTTTTTTTTCTTGTCTTTGATCTCTTTAGCTGGCTAATTACAAGGCTGCACCAGCAGCCTGCTGAACCAGGCTATGCCTTTCTCCATCCATACCTGTGACCCTCGGTAGGAGTGCCCAGCCTGCCCAGGTTCAGTCAGAAATGTGCCCTTTGCAAGCCTTCAGCTTTGTTCATTTAGCTGCCCTAAAAATGTGTGCTATGTTCTACTGCAGGCCCTGCTCATTCTGTGTTTCCTATTTTAAGATGAATAGAGGGGGAAAAAAAACTATAAACCTTGACATCACATTTTGCAAAGGAAGTAAATGCACTCCTCCCTAAACTCAAAATGAATGGCCTTTTAAGGTGACTGCTGAATTAAATTCCTGAATGATGAAATCAATGGGCATGAGAAGGCTCTTATTTCCAAAAAAGAAAAAAACTGCATGTAAAAAATAAAAAAAAAAAAAAACCTCAGTAGGTTATTGCAGGGTTAAGAGCTGAATAGGAGCTGTTTACAGTGACTCAATAAAGATAAGTTACTCAGCTTTAGTAGTAATGCAGTTTCACAGACTGGAGGAAAACAGGGATATACATATTCTGAGCCTGCTAAGCTTCTCTAATGTAAGATGTGCATTTAGTTGAAGTCCTGAAATACCTCAGAAAGAAGAAAGATGATGGAAACCCCAAGCACATCTTTCTGTGTATCATACATTACACATTTCTGAAATACTTCTGAAATACTTCTGAAATAATGTATACAGCTGACATCAGTCTTTATATATATAGCATGCCTGTAAGGTATGTAACTAAAACCCAGATTCTGTGAAGACCTGAAATATCCTTAAGACAGAGTATAAATAATCTCATTAGGGGTATGGAGCTTGTCTAGACATTCTCAGAACAGAGGCTCTACTACAGCACAACCTATCACTCTCAGGGGGAGTCTCAGCAAATCAAACCATCATGAAACACAGAAATGAAACAATCTCCCTGCAATCTTGAAAAAAGAGCCAAAGAGAACCCCATGAAAGCTGTGAATTCCCTAGAGCTCGGGAGGTCACTAATGATTAAGTTGATTAACACTGCCTAATCACTTTTCTATCATTTTCCCAGAGAATATTGCAGATAGACATGAGCACAATAGGCATGAAATCTCGTTCCAATTTTCTCGTCTCCTTGTGTCTGCTGCCCCAGTGTAATCCCAACACCTGGGTCTCCACCAGACTTTCCTCCAGTACATTTTCTATTGTGGGGACATCCCTCGTGGCTGGATTGTCGATAGCAATAATACGAGCTTTGGGCAAATGAGGTACTGTTAGATGTTGGTATTTTTTTATTACTACATTGACCAGGCTTGCTGTAAGTAAGGTTAGACCACACAGTGATAAAATACTGATGTATATCTTAATTGTTCTCAGTGTAGCTACAGGCAACAGTGCTATACCAGAGACAACTGGATGTTAGAGGAGGGTGACTATTTTAGACAAAGCTACATCTGCAGGAAAGAAGGGAATGTGACACCTCTGTAGGACTTCAGTTTTAAAATAAAAGCAGCAGAATCCAGTGCTTTTGCTTTTTAAGCTCAGTTCCTCCTCATATCAGATAATTACTGGTAGTAAATGAATTACATGGACAATTTGAATGGGTAATGAAGAGGGACCTGAGCGATGGCTTGAAGACCTTCCGCACTTCAGTCACTTCAGTGGGCTAGAAGGACACTAGGGCCAGGTACCATGACACGCAAGGGAATGCTGCAGTCACAGATACTTCCCATGGCATGATCTGGAGCTAACTCTGAACTGGATGGCTCTGTAGGGGACATGACAGCACTGTACTCCTTTAACTTCTTCTGTCTTCTTTGCTCTTTATCTAGAAAAGAGTGAATTCTGACTTTTGGATCCTACGTATATTTTGTCCATAGCAACCACAACACTTCCCTCAGATTTGCTAAGATGCACATCTTTAATTTAGAACAAGAAAGATGGATCTTCCTGCTGATCCTCTGCTTCTGAGCTTGACTGAAATTTAGAAGTCAGCACCTTCATTACATGAGGGCTCTCCGATGGCCTTCCGCATCTTAGAACCTGGCTTAGCAACCCGCGACCTTTGCAAGCAGTCACTGGGAAAGCGCTGAGGAAAAATTGTTGAGTGATGACTCACTCTGCCACGGTTTGGTTGCTTTATCATTTTCTAATGCTGCTGATGGGAAGATATTTTCTATTGTAAGAGGCTTGTTTTCCTGCTCCATTGGAACAATGATCTGTAAGGATTTCCTGAGGAGTAACTTCTCCTTACAGGGTGTGAGATTTGTTGTCCTTCAGCTCCTGGAAAGCCAAGTTAATTAGCCATCACCCAGTTCCTTACTACCTTCCAGTTCCCCCTCGCCTTTTCAACATCAATTTTAGAGCAGAGGGCTCCTTGCATGACAAACATGCTGGGAAACAAGGCAGGACTAATGAAAAAACATCATAAATCAGCAGTGGAGGAGGCAATGTATAGGATCAATCTAGAGCAACCGGGGGCTGCTTGTAGATGAGTGTACTGGGTTTTGCCCACAGCATGGAGTAGGGCTGTGGGTCCAGTGCAGCACCATCAGCCTACGGTGTGAGCTGCAGCCCAGAACAGCCCCGGCCAGTGACGACAGTGATAGCAGAAACTTCTTTCACCTCCAACCAGAAACAACACTTGGGTGTTCTTAAGAAACCAAAGGCACAATAGGAGTCAAGGTTTATCTGCTTGGGCAGAAGGCCCAAAGCCACTGCATTCTTCTCCTCTTATTTACAGTCTTCAGCGAGGACTCCTCTCCTCTGATGACTGCAGATTTTAATTTTTCATTACAATCACAGCTGGCTGTTTTGGGCTGCTTGCAGGCATAGCTGCACCTGTTAGGCTAGATGCTTAACAAAATAAAAAGGCACATATTGATCAGAGCCATCAGTTGTCTGCTCAGTGACTGATTGCAGGGCCAGAAGAGTTTGTCAAGATCATCCCGTGGGGCCTCCCACACAACCATCCATAGAGCAGTTTCACAAACAGATTCTCTTGTGCAGCCATTGACTGATGGTTGGGTGAGTCTTCTAAGAAGTTGCCAAACTTGCAGAAATGCCTCTGCTCTGATGGTGGGGGTAAATGTGCATGCCTGTAGGCTGGTGGAGTAGAAGAGGTGTCAGTCACATCACACAGCTCACTATTGTCCCTTTCCCAGCACCCAGGAGGCTGGGAGAAACAGCTGTACTGCAGGGATGCCAGCCGTCAGAAAAATACAGCAATTGTTTTATGAATTTAATGCTCCTTATTTCTGAATGTATTTACCAGGGGCATGTTTGGAGCTCAGTGGAAGCCACTTTGCTGAGAAAAAAGTCTTAAAAACACCCTTTCATTTGGTGATGTGTTATTTCTTATCAAACGTGTTATGTTGTAGAAAATCAAAGTTTTATTAAAAAAAAAAAGAAAAAAAAAAAAAAAGAGTAAGGAACATGGGCAGGAAAACTCCAGGCCAGTGAAGCACTGGGAGAAGATAAACCAGAAAGCAGGTCGGCCCAATCTCATCTTTGTTTCCTAACTGATTGCATCAACCACAGCTGCCAGGGCGGGACCCCGCTGCCCTGGCAGCATGCAGCCCCTGCCCCAGCAACTCCCATGCTGCAGGGAAAATGGTCACTTCAAAGCACCGTATCTCAGCCAGTCCAATCTGACCTCCATGCCAAGCTGCCAGCTTGCGATTTGCTAGCTCAGGTGCTGCTATCTCCTTCATGTTTACAGAAAGATAGCGGCAAAGGCTGGGATCCTGCAGTATGTGCTGCCAACCTCTGTACCAGGAGGAATTAACTGCAGGACAGGGACCCCTGTGGAGCAGATAAAAGGGGTCTAGAAAAGTGATGGAGCCCAGACAGTGTTAGACAAATGGTGGTGAGAAAGCCCAAGTTAATAGCAATAATGTAGCTGTGTTTCCTTAAAAAAAAAAAAAAAA
>VXAV01002363.1:5059-19786 GCA_013399715.1 Alectura lathami | reverse complement strand
CCCCTCCTCTCTTCTACCCACCCTCCCCGATCCCTCCTCCCCTTTTCTCCTTTTGCGCCCAAATTTGGGAGGGAGGAATTTGCTGCAGGAATTAAAGCAGCCTTGAAATATGCAGGAGAGGAGCGGGTGGGACCAAAATCTTAGCGCCGGGAGGAGGAGGAGGAAGGGGCCGCGTGCGGATGGGTGTACGCGGGGGCAGCCAGCAGCCTGCTGGCCCTCCCCGGTACCCTTCCTGATTTTTTTTTTTTCTTTTTTTTCGGTTTCCCCTCTGCTGTTCGGGTCTGGCTGTCGCTTGCTTTTGCCTGCAGCGGGTGCAGGCGCAGGCCTGCAGCTCAAAGGGGGGGGTACGAGAGCACGCGCAGGTCAGCAGGCCCCCCGAAATCTAGGGGAGACGCTTAGGCAGCGTGTCCCGCGATCCGCTCCTTCAGCGCGTCGGCCCTGTGGGGTCAGCGGGAGCGCTGCTCAGCGCTGCGCTGGGCGAGGGTGGCTGACGGCAAGGCTCGGCTCCCGCCCGAACGTGGTGGCGGGCAGCTGGAGGAAGAGCAGCTCAACTTATTTTACCGTGGTGCTGTTCAACTTCAGACTGAGCCGGTTATGTACGGACGTAACTCTGTAACAGCCTTCAGGAATCTTCTGCGTGCTGTTCATGTGCCACCTCCTGCTGACGAAACACAACTGAGCAGGCTGTCAGAGGCATCTCTTCAGGGGTGGTTTTTGTGTCCGTGAGAATTTCCCTCTGCTTGACGCTGGCTTTAGGTTATGTTCAGTGGAAGAAATGCTTCCATATG
The DNA here is from genome assembly GCA_013399715.1 of Alectura lathami. Lineage (NCBI taxonomy): Eukaryota > Metazoa > Chordata > Aves > Galliformes > Megapodiidae > Alectura > Alectura lathami. The sequence goes on along the minus strand of VXAV01002363.1, from coordinate 18,998 downwards.
TAGAAATACTTATGTGGAGATGCATATGTAGAAATCTATATTAATACTGATGTCAATATCAGTATTGCTTTTATATGCAGCCTCATTTCCCTTCACGGTTACATGGGCCACGTCTTCATACCTTTATCAAAAGGTAGACCATGTCTTCTAATGCAACATTTTTTTTTGTGGCAGCATCTTTTCAATATGTGATGCTAACTTAATTCTGACTAGAACTTTCACTGAGATATCAAACTAATAGTATTGTACAGTATTTCTCATTAAAATCCTGTCTGTGTATATTTTAAAGTCCTTACCTGCTGAGATGTTTAGAAATCTCAGAAAACGTAGTTCTGTGTAGCATTAGACATCCTCCATTTGACACCAGTCCAGTTTGTAGTGTTTGTCTTGTTCTGTGAGATTACTAGCATCTTTGGCTGGTGAACATGAGAGCATTATTTTCCTCTGACTTCAGATGACTGTGTGGTTTTTTTTTTTTTTTTTTCTTTTAGCAGACACATGTCAGCTAAATAGCAGAGACCAGTAAGTAGAAATCTTACTTAGATTTATTTAGAAAAAGATATTGCTTTAGAGGTCAGTTACAGCCTTGTCCATGTAGAAATCTGAAGTGAAATGCAAGCACATTACCTGTTCTGTTTGCTGCCATGGGATGAAGGCTTACTCCTTAGTCATTTTGAAATTGAAGGCAATATACAAAGAACCATACGTAGCAGCCTGTGCTCTGATAATAACTCGGAGCATTTCCTTCGGTTTACCCACAAGGAGAAGTGACTTGTCACAGTTCAGTGGTGCTTTGGATGTATGCTCAATGTGACAAACAAACTGTGTCTATATGTATGGATAAAACCACTGTTTATCTTACGCAGAGATAAAGGATCAAGTTTGGGATCTTTGTAAGCCAGAATACAATAGATCTTTTGTTTCCTTTTTCCTGAGAAGTGTCTCTAAACATGCATAGTAGTTGCTTTTTCCCCTTTTTAATCTACCTGGTTGGTGGCTTAGTGGTACTTCATTGCTCTCTTCAATGGGTCAGGCTTCTTGTACTCATTAAATTTCTTAATTTTCAGTAACTTTCCCAGTGCTTTGTTCTCGTTTTTAATACCACCGTAATGTACACATTAAGATAACAAAGAGTTATAAAGTACAATGGCTAAAGGTCCAAACCACATTTTAAACACAGTCAGCGAAGGGGAATTTACCTTGAAGAGGGCGCAGGAGAGAGGTTTCTTTTCAGAACTGTACTGTGACATTCATTTTTTAGATTAATTTGTTGCCAGACCATTCACATAACCTGTCTAGACCAGAGATGCGTATGTATGAGCAACATTCTGTTTTCTACAAGTTGGCTCTCTTGCTCTTGAAATGAGCCAGTTAATTGCAAATATGTCCCCTGTAATTAGAAAGGCATTTAGTCACCATTTAAGTAGTTTAGTTAAGTCTCCTTTAAATTAGTAATTCAAATTTGGGATAGTGTTAATCTCTGGGCGGACTCAAGCTATCCTTAAAGAGGGTTGCAGGTCTCGAACTGATGTTTACAAGGCATATTGCAGAGGTGGGGATGGTGACACAGGTGGAGCGAGGAGGTTTCTCAACAGCAGGAGCTAGAAACTCATCCCTTAGAAACCAGTGCCTTCCTGCTCACCTTGTCAGTCAGTTTCGTGTGTGCCACTGGTGAGTCAAATTTGACTTTTTCCTGCCCCTTGGTTTAATCATAGCATGAGGATAGTTCTGTGATGTCACCAAGTAGCCCTTCTCTCTTCTGGTTTTCTTTTTAGTAAAGAATCAAGTCATTGTTTACTTACGTAATTCTGCTTTTGCCTTCTGCTTTAGTTTAACGCAGCCGCCCTGCAAAACCGGTGATTGCAGCCTTGCCTGAGCATGGCTGTGAAGCTGGCCTGTGTTGCACCATCATGACGTTTTGTGTTACCTTAAAAATGGCCAAGTAACCAAGAGGTTCCTAAGCATAAGGCAGTATGTATCCACTGTCCTTTTGACAGTTTGAGCTAGAGGTAGGCAGACCTTGTGCCTGCCTAACCCTTGTCCTGGGCTGGCTTCCCACAGGACCACTTAACCATCCTTCTGCGTCTTGTGCCTCAGTGATGCCCTGCCCCACACGCGTGCCATTCAGAAACCTGCGGGCCGCGCCCCAAATGCGGTTGGGGCTGTGGTGCTGTCATGCGGATTGGGACATTGCGCTGCCGACCTTCTTAAAGCCACTGAGGGGAAAGTTGCTCCGTAGTGGCTCTAACTCTGTATCTCACTTACCAGCTGCTCTCTATATGGGTGTTTTTAGGCCCCATTTCCATAATTTAAAATGACAATGGTTCAAAATGCATTTGCAAATCATTTTGGAAAGAGCATTGCAGAACAATAACGCTGTGGCTGTTGCGTAAGTTCATTTGCTTCTGCATGCAACTGGACTAGACCTGAATAATTTCTTAGTAGGATAGAAGACTTCAAAAGCAATTTCTAGTCAACATTGACAATTGCTTCCCAAGATGTATGTTCTTAATTGCTTTTTGTCCATTTCACACTTGTATTGTGTGTGTGTTCATGTTTCTTTATGTGAGTGCCGAAGAAGCTAGGACTTATAAGCAGGGGAGGAATGTTTAAAACATAAGATTTTTCTTTACTTTGACCCCTGTAGCTTTAGGAGGATCGATACTAAGATACAGCGTACTGTTTTAGTGTCAGCATTTTTAGAATGGAGCTTTTTAAATGGAAAGGTTGCATCATAATCACAAAAGATGAGAGATCTGAAGAAAGAAAAAATGAATCAGACATGAGACTCTTCATTTGACCACAAAAAAAAAAAAAAAAAAAAAAAAACAAAAAAAAAAACACAACAAGGGGTGACAGTGGTCTAGAGACATGTTTTTGAGGGAGAGAATATCACATACTAAGCTTTTTCCAGTGTTTTGGAGCGAAGTGTTGTAAGAGTGTTATAAGAGCAGTGACTTATCAAACTAGTCATGTGTGAAAAGCAGCCCATCACAGAGTAATATTATTCCAGGAGACCCTTCAGAAGGGCAGCCTGTCGTGGATGGCAAAATTTCTGGTGTGATGTTTGTCTGAAGGAGCATCGTTGATCATTGACACTGAGAAGTGTCAATTGACACTATTTTATGGGCAGGCCAGTTATTAGATGAATTTATGAAATACTACTTCTTTCTAGATCTCATACATTAAAAGAATATTCAGGTAATGATTCAAGTTGAATTTGATACCAACACTAGTGTTAGGGCTTTTTTGAGTGATGTGCACAACAGAGGCCCAGACTGATGATGACTGCAGAAATCTTGAAGTGCAGAGAGCCACCCTGAAGTCCTGACTGTGATGATAGCTCAACCAAATTAAGATAAGCGTTAGCTGACTTCTTGTTGAAAGCAGTGGTTGTGAGGCATTAGCAGCTGCTGCTGGATAAATGTAATTTTTCTGGAAGCTTTCTGATGGCAGAGATTCTTCTTGCTGTACAATCTTGCCAATGCTCCCTGTAGCTTTTTAAAACAAGAATGAAAAACTTGGACTTTATGACTCAAAATTTGAGTTCCGGATGCTGGCTCGCATGTAATTGAATGGCTTCAAGTTCAGGGCAGTGAAAATTTCCAGAGCAGGATGAGTCCAAGAAACCCATCTTTTTATTTCTTTGTTTTTTTTCCTTGCTTCTGAAAACAAAGAATGTTTCCTAATTGTAGTTAGTAAAGGTCTACTGATAAGCCAAGGGATTCGAGATTAAATTAGCTTCCTGTTGGGAGGCATTGCCAGATGGTGTGAAATTAAGGTCGGAGTAATCTCTTGATCATGGCCAAAGGGGAGCTGTCCCGTTGCCTTCTGCAGAGCTTTTATTTGTTAGCACGCCATTCGGGGAGAGCTTTGAGGGCAGAATAGTCTTCAAACTGCTGCAGCGCTATTTACTGGAGTTCGCGGACATCTCTGCCGTTCAGCTGTGCCAAGTATTGACTGTCAGTGCTCTGATTTACAATTCTGTAGGCATCTGCAAACCTGCAAGCTTCAGAGCAGCAAGGGAACCTGCAGTTTGTAAGTACTGGTGAATAAGACCTTAAAGAAACCAGGGCAAAAGGTAGAGGATGTGGTTGGCCAGTCCTTTCTCATATGTTGTGAGTTTGAGGACTGTGAACATGTAGGAGCCTCCTTTTTAATCAGCTAAAGTAAGAATGCCTCAAAATGTTTCAAGTTCAAAACAGTCCTGGAGACTGGGTATTGAAGGGAGGAGAAGATGGGGATGTTGAGCCCCCATCCTATAAACAACTGGCATTGAAAGCTGAGAATTTCAGTGGGAAGTTGTTCCTTACAAGCAGTTTTAAATTTAGTTGGCAAGCTAATTTTTCAGCTGGTTGGTGTTTGTTCTTTAAGTGTATATCAGGGCATCTATAAAAGGTCTTCAAGGTTTGCATCCTGAATCCTTAAACAGTTGAAATTTTCAGTATGTAAATTCAAAATATATCAGTACTTTATGCATGCCAAGTTAATGTTACGTGGGTGCTAATGCCTTGGGAGAGAAGAGAAGCTGACGTTTTGCTTGTCCAAACAGATGTGAGAGTTGACTTTGGAGAAGGCTTTGAAGGAGATTAGGATCCAGCTTCCCCAAAGAAGTGTTAGCGGATGACCTCTGACTGGGTTGCAGGATGAGTTTCACTTGGCCCTAGGCTCTGGCTCCCTGCCTAGCAGTATGCCTGCGCTGCACCCATAGCCCCGTTGGTAACGGTGACTCTTTCAGCGTGCCCAGTTCTTTTTCACTGCAAGTAGTAAAAATCATGGTGGGTTTATTGTTCTTTTGAATTGCGTTCCCAGTGGTGGATGTTGGCCATAGTACACCGTTGTGGCAGCTAGGCTTGGAGAGGAGCAAACTCCCCCTCTAACATGTAGCATTGCTACTTGTGCAGCGTAGCTGGGCAGCGTAATTACTGTACCATGTCATGGGCACTCTTCGCAGCCAGCTTTGTCACTAATGCCAGAAGTTAAAGTCTTTGGGAGGTTGAGAAACCAGCAGATCTGATAGTGTTGCTTACCAGGATGGAGCTGTGGCTTTAGTCCTTGCAATCTTCAGCTTTGCACCTGAAGGAATCGGACTGCTGATGGCCTGAGAGCTGTCAGATAGTTTGCCTTCCTCTTTGAAAGATGTACGCAGTAATAACTGAGTCAAAATTTGCATTTCTGGACATGGAATAAATGAAATCAAAACCTGGGGTTTTTCACTGCCAACTTACAATTACCACTCATCTCTAATACACCAATTATGTGTTGTAACTGTCTGAAAACTTATCATCAAGGTTTATTATTATTGTCATTATGGACCATTCTTTTCCATCAGATAGTTGCCATCAAGATTTCCAACTATTGCAACCCGCAGGGAAACAAAGATTTCCTTACTGTCTCCCTTATGCAGTAATTACGCTGGGGCTATTTTTCTGTGGTATCTCTCCAGCTTCAAAAATAAAGACGGTTCAGAGCAATGCAGACAGCCTCCTGTGTTTCAGAACCTGGTAACAGCTGAGGTTAGCATGTGGACTGTTTCTATGTATTGGCATCATTCTTTAAAATAGCACCTGATTCTTATTTTGGTCTCATTAGAGTTGTTTATTTTATAAATGTAGAACTCCTCAGGCAGTGTGGAAATAGTTAAATGAGTTGCTAATATTCAGAGGATTTTAAGAATATCCTGAGGCACTTTTCCTGATTGAATTTAATGTACCTTGTAGAAGAAATATTGAAATATGGAAATAACATGGTTATAGAGTATCCTGAAAATCCAGTTTATAGTTAAAAGTCTGACTTCTGTCTTTCAGTGTCATTAAAATGTGCTGTTATGGGGGAAATGAGTGCTGTGGAGAAGTGTTAGGCATCACAATGATTTCCTTATAAAAATGTTTTAAATGAGTAGCTGATAGCATCTTGTTAATGATGAGATATCCTGATACATTAAGTTTTCTGGAGAAATGGCTTGTCTGAAACAAAAGGATCAGTGCTTTCCAAGTACTCAGTTTTCGCTGTCCCAGGGTGCTATTTTCCTACAGCACAAAGGTGCAATAAACCCTAAAATGCAAATGACGAGGACGTAGCTCTTAGTTTTGGCTCGAAGTATCTGTCTTGGTGAAGCCTACAGGTCTTTTGCAAGTCAGAACTTAAGGCATTCACTATAGAGACTAGTGTAGGAAAATACAAGAATATATGGGAAAACAGATGACTTCCATGTGGGAAGAAGTTGCATCTGCCATGGAGAAATGCATGGTAAAGGCCCTTCCTCTTAGTTACTTCAATTGAGAATTCTGACATTAGCAGCAACACCAGAGGTGATGTACTGTCACTTCTCAGGGTTTTGGGGATACTGGCGTGTGGTGAAGGCAGTGGAGTATTTCTGCATGAGTGAGGAAACTCATGGCATCTTTTCTGCAGGTGCATGCTCATGAAAGTCAAGTAGATCCACTAGTATTGTTGCGTTTCTAGCGCAGTGGCTTCCTTGTGTTGTCAGCCTTGCAGCTCCCTGATGAGTCAAATGGATTGACTTCACGGCATAGAGCAGAAGTGGGCACAGTTCGTGTGTTTGCAAATGCCTTTTTCTAAGCACCTCGGTTGAAGTATGGGCAGTTCGGGTGCAGGATTGCCCTTGTCCTCAAAAATCCACTCCTGTGTTTGGGCCAGTGTAGCATGCCATGGCTGGTGCTGCTACTTCTCCCACTCCAAATATTTAGGTGAAGCAGCAATCAGTACTTGATTGTTTAGAGTGAAGCCTATAAACCATAGTCTACCACCACCTGCAGAGTCGTCGTTTAACTGACTGATCCCTGTGCAGATTCTGAAGGAAAATGCAGTGTTACTTGGAAAATGCAAACCTGAAAGGGTGTTCAGCAGTAACTTAGAATAAAAGTAAGTGGCAAAGGGACAAAACTGATGCATTACCGCAGGATGCTTCCATGTATTTCCTAATGGTGGTGTTACTGTGCTGATTTGCCCTTTCTCCTAAGTTTCCAATAGGCAGTAAGACACTTGAGGTGGGCTCCCTGTTGAGGCAGCAACCTACTTTGTGGCCAGCTTCTGTTTCCTTGAAGATGACTCTTTTCAAACTCTGAGCTTAATTGGCTTCATTGGGGGTGAAAGCGGTGTGAGGTAGAACTGTTAGAAATTTCCCACCATCTTTTTGGATTCTTTTTTTCTGTTTTAACTTTAAATAGGCAAAGGACATGACAAATGCGATACGGAATGCAGATACTTTTCTTTGTTTTAGTTTATTTTTCCCTAGGTTTTCTGTAGAGGAATTTTTCTTAGCTCTTTCCAAAATATTTTTCTTTTGCATCTTTCATCTTCAAGCCTTGCCTCTGTGTTTGTCTCAGAACAAACATTCAACGGCAAGATAGGAGAGCAGGAGGTTAAAAGTGGTGATCAGTGCTGGCTGGTGCTCGGTCTGCTGCAGTTCCTGACTCCAGCTCCCATGGCTCCTTCTTCCTGCAGGCTTCCCTGCCCTCTGTGCCACTTCTTGCTGCAGCCTTCTTGACCCCCAGCTCGTGGACCAGAAGATGGTCGCTTTGTTGGCAAATTTATTTCATATTGGTCATTGCAGCTAGATGCAAGTTGCTAGCTGCTGGTGGTCTGCGTGTCAGCTTCTGCAACCAGACAGGCTTTTTTTTTTTTTTTTTTTCTTTTAAATAAAGGAAGGTAGAGTGTGAAAGTGGACAAAAAGAGTGAGAAGCTTTTAAATTGTGATTGTGTGCATTTGAAGTATAATTCATATGTACAAGAAGGCTTACTTTTCCTTAGGAGAGTGAGTTGTCCAGGTAACTCTATTGGAGGATGAACTGTGACACTAGAAGTGCCTGACTGCTGTGTGAGATCAACATGGGACTTCTTTCAGCTGGCTGTACTTTGCAGGCCTCCTTTTTATAGATTTACAACTTTTTTTTTTTCTGTTATTTTTTCCCAAACCTATCTAAAGTTTTGTTTTTCTGGGTAGCTAACTGACTTCATTTTCCTATAGTTGTATGTTTGAAGGATGACTGTTCATGTATTTATTTATTGCATTAGATGAACAAAGGTTTACTGGTGTGCTTGTTGTATCCCTTTTGTTTTTCTCTGGGATTTTCCATGTTCTTTGTGGACGCATTGCCTGTAGCTCAATGAATGATTGTACTTTCTACTCCTCCTCATCTCTTGCAGTGAAAATCCTTGTGCACTTTGAAATCACATGTTTCAACACTATCTGCATAAGCTGGATGATGGTGTCTGGCACAGGAAAAGAAGAGTCTGCAGCCAGCTAACTTCACTGCTGCTGACTCAACTGCTACGCCCAGGGAGACTTTGAGGAGCAGTTTGAATTGAACTGCAGTTGCTGGATCAGTGACTGAAGTTACTGATTATTGGCTTAGTCAGCTTGTTCCTAGAGACTGAAAGATCCTGGCTTCTTAATAGTGCTTACACACTGAGAGGATTTTTTCCTTTGGATCCTTTTTGGGGAGTTTCAGTTTTCTTCTAATGTAGGCAAGACACCAGGTTTACACCTGCAGGCCAGGTTCTCTTTTTAAAAAACAAGGTTTTCAGTAGGTTGTTGCTGTCTGCAGTTGATGCCTGTTTGAGGGAATAGAGATGCTGGTTTCCTTTCCATCAGCACTAGACTTCTGCCATGCAGGTAGTGAGAGATGTTACTGATGGGGCAGGTGTTTGTTGGTAGATGTGAAGTTAAACTTGTACTGAACAATTGTAGCCCTTGAGTTTCTTTTTTTTTCCCCCCATGCTTCTTAAATTCAGCATTTGTTTTAAAAGTAGATTGAATGCATCTTAAATTTGTAAAAGCAAGGTTCAGGTACTGTGTATTTTAATAAGTGCTATGGGCGTGTAGCAGCATTAGTATGTGAAATACTGCTACCTAGAGCTCCTGTTTTAGAACAAATGTCAATTGCAGAAGGTGTGCAGTTGCTGTCTGCCTCTGGGATGTGGCAGAAGATGGGGATGTGTATTAGTTGTATGCATTATGAAAGCTGGAAAAAATGCAGGCTTTGTCAAATGGTGGAAGGCTTTTAGCAATCTTGAAGATGTTGGTAAGGTAACTCCTAGGCCTTCCTGCAGGTTTCAGAGACTTCTAGGAACTGATGTAGAGACTTCAAGCAACTGACATTGTCATAAAGGATAAAATATTATTAATAATAAAAAAAAGTAAATTACCATGTCAGGTGTATTTAAGGGAATAGAAGTACATAATATGCTTCACAGTATAGTCTTTCTCTGTAAAACTAGAGATTCATGTAAAACGGTCTTATTCATAGCATGGTAGTAAGAAATTGAATAGGAATATTATGACTAGAGTGTGCAGAAATGAGTTAAAAGTTCTATAAAGATGATTTTAGCTTTATTGAAAGCAGTGTTCACCAGAGCAGGTGAAAAGATACTGAAACTTCCAAAATGTAAGGATTTTCAAAGTAAACTGTGTATAAGGGAATCTTGTTCTATGTCTAGATAGCTTGCAAGAACAAATTGACTGCACAGCAAATGTAAATTTTAGAAAAAAAAAATATGTTGAGTGTATTCCTTTTTCCAAATATGTGAAATAAGTTAAAAATAATTTCTTTCCACTTGCGTTGCTGATCAGCGCCATTGGTGTCCCATGCTGTGTACGGGATGTAGACGTGTCCTTGCTCAGACTGTTGTATGTTGCTGACAGTGTGGTCAGATTGCAACTGTTGGTTCTCAGCCGTTCTGGGATGCCTGAGGTAACTTTTTGAAGTGGTAGATCCTAGAAGGAGAGTAGGAAAGGATGTATTGCATTTCTTACTGTTAGAGGAGCTTTGATTGAGAAGCTTCAAAGCCCTGGTTTGACAGAAAAACTGATTGGAAAGGTCAGCGATTCCTCCAGTGCCCTGTTCTGTTTTATCCCTCTTTTCTCTCTAGCTGTCTTCATTAGTACTTGCCACTGGTCTAGCTAAATCAGACTACCTTGAGATTTTTCAGAACACCCTGTGCCAGGCTGCCAGTCATTACTGCACTTAACCCATGCAGGCTCTGAGCCGCACTCTCAGGTTGCATGTATTAGAGGCTTTAGCTCACCTTGGGCTTGCATCTCCCCTTGATAAGGGGAGTGAGGTGTGCTGTTTTGGCAAGTGGTGGGCGTTCTGCCAGTCATCTTTTGGCCCAGATGGTATTACCTGAAGAATGGCTTTGATTTTTTTTTTTTTTTTTTTTTTTTTTGGCTGGTGGGAGCACAGAGNCCCATTTTTTTTTTTTTTTTTTTTTTTTGTTCTTGGACATGGTCAGCACAGAGTAAAGGAAAGATGTAAATTGCAGTAACTGGGCAGTGACAGAGATGATAGACAGACTTGACTGAAGACAAGGAAATAAGGATTTTTTTGTTTGTCAGTGTTTGTAAAAGTTCTTTGAAAAGCCTCTTTTCTTTCTCCTCATCACTGGCGTAGATACAGCAGCACACTGTTGGCAGTTAATCCATCGGTTCAGATAATGGACCTAAAAGCTCCAGTCCTGCTGCTGATATATGTGGGCTTTGACATTTTGCTCGGGGCAAACCTCTATTAAAATCATGTTGAGTGCACAATGTGGATGCATCAAAAGTCAGCTAAGGCCAACATTATAATTGCTCATATGACTTGCTTTCATTTGTGCTAAGCTAGAGCAGAGATGATGAGCAGCGGTGAGGGCTTATGGAAAAATATTAGAATGCTTGATTAAAAAATGATTGTTAAGATGTGGTGTAAGTGAATGTAAGGTGATAGGTACCTGGAGTGCTTTTGTGCTATATCCTCAGGAGTGAGCTGTGAACAGCTGCTGCAGCCCAGATACAAGGTCTTGGGCCTGCGGTGCAGTTCCTTGAAGACATCAGTTCAGCACTCAGTAGTGGTTAAAAGAGCAAGCTGCATGTTGGGAGGAAGTAAAGGAACAGGAGATGACATGAGATGAGATCACATTGTGCATCTGTGACTTTTTTGCCTCTTGGATACTCTGTATTTCTCACCTGATCTCTCTAGAAGATTACAGGTCTAGGAGTGTTGCAGAGAAGCAGCAAAGGTGGTCGGAGGCTTGAAACTGATGCTTCTCAGGGAAGGATGCTGGCTCACGAAGGCTGCTTTCCAACACCGGTAGTACTGTACACCAGATAGCTAACAGGTGATGATTTTGGGAAAATCCGCTATTTAACAGTGCACAAAGAATCAGAGAGAGCCTTGCGTGGATTCTCAGTTCATGTTGTGCTGAGAAGAGTGTACCAGGGCATGGGAGAGGAATCAGTCAAATGCAGTCTAGGTGGAAAAATGCCCCCATCTTAGCAAGTGCCTGAGAGGTAAGTTTTGGTGGCTCCTGAGGTGTTCAGGAGCCTGTTCAGAACTGTTGGGTCTGGCTGCTGTTGAAGGCAGGAGCTTTGGTCTGACCCATGTGGCCATTCTTATTGGGNATACTCTGTATTTCTCACCTGATCTCTCTAGAAGATTACAGGTCTAGGAGTGTTGCAGAGAAGCAGCAAAGGTGGTCGGAGGCTTGAAACTGATGCTTCTCAGGGAAGGATGCTGGCTCACGAAGGCTGCTTTCCAACACCGGTAGTACTGTACACCAGATAGCTAACAGGTGATGATTTTGGGAAAATCCGCTATTTAACAGTGCACAAAGAATCAGAGAGAGCCTTGCGTGGATTCTCAGTTCATGTTGTGCTGAGAAGAGTGTACCAGGGCATGGGAGAGGAATCAGTCAAATGCAGTCTAGGTGGAAAAATGCCCCCATCTTAGCAAGTGCCTGAGAGGTAAGTTTTGGTGGCTCCTGAGGTGTTCAGGAGCCTGTTCAGAACTGTTGGGTCTGGCTGCTGTTGAAGGCAGGAGCTTTGGTCTGACCCATGTGGCCATTCTTATGGGGATGACAGTTCTAAAATCAAACTGGTCAATGTAGTGGCAACATGCAATGTGCTTTTTTGTCTCCTGAGAAGAAACGGCAGCTGAGTACCAAATGTGCTGAGTTTTTACGGCCCTGGACACTGATAGACTGTGTGGGGACTGCAAAAGCACAAGGCGAGTATCCCACTAAGATGTAAAGGGAACCTCAGTGTTGCTCTGAACTAGTATCCCTGGTGGTGTAAATGTCCTGGAAATAGGCTCTGAGTCTCTGGGAGTATGGAACTGATTTAAAACTGAATGTTAGGACTCAGAAGCGTCATTGACTGCCACCTTAGAATGTGGTAACAAGATTTCCTACTCAACGCCCCCCTCTTATTTTATATCATTCTCTTGAAATACTCAAGCACTGGAAGTGGAAAAACAAGCAAAACTCCAGAAATTTAAAGGGTCTTTATGTTATGGTTTTGTAGCTAAAGCATTTTAAATGCAGTGTTGGAGAACTAGTATGTATCTCTTGTCACCTGCAGTTAAGAGATGCTGAGCAAACACTTAACTTGTGCACCTTGATTTGTTCTTTCTTTTCTGGCTGTTGAACCAAAGGTAGTTATATCCAAATCCGCAGTAAAACTCAGCGTGGGAAGTGAAGTGAGTTGACACTGTTCACTGAATGTATGAGGTGATACAGGAATACAAAAACCTGAGGGATGTTTATGAGGATGATGGCTCTGATCATCGTACCTTTTCCACTCAAAAATAAGTGCAGTAGCATGGTGAAATGAGATGACATGTTTTCTTCACAGGTGCTCGCCACAACAAATGCCCTTGAGTCTGTTGCAGGTTCAGATAGCATGTGATAAATGAAAGCACACTGAACAACCAGAACAAAAAGGACTCTTGAATACCCACCTCTTTTGGCAGTCGGTGGGAAGGTTGGTCAGCTCATCACCATGAGATGAAGCTGTCTGTGTAAAACAGACGAAACCAAGGTTGCATAGAACACTGTGTCCTCAGCATACTAGATTAAAAGAATTGTGGGTAATGTTATTGATCAAATGTAAGTAACTTTTTTTCTTTCTTTTTCTTATGCCACCTGTGTTTCTCTTCCTGGATTGCTGCCTTACCTGTGTGGGCTCCTTGCTGCAATGGCTCAAATTCATCGTTTTACTGGACTACTTTTGGATGTGTTCTGTCAATGCCCTCAACACTGGAAATGATGGAAATGTGTTGTTTACAAAGTAGCTGTAAGTATTACTTTGATAAAGACATATTACAGCTATTGTGCAAATGGAACATTAAGGCTTTAGTGAGTGAAGTGAAGCTGAGCTGGCTGAAAATCTGGAAGGGGTAAAAGTGAAGGCGAGGCTCTTGTAAGTATTGGAAACTTGAGATCTCACCCTGTGCAATGATCCATACAATGGAAGCTAATGCTTCAACAAAAAACCAGTCAGTAACTTTTAAAAACTGTTGGAGGAATTTGAGAAACTCGATTCATACTATTTTTTGGTCTGTTTAGAAGTAGGTTTGTGAAAAAATGTGACCTTTTCAAGATCAGTATGGTGAAAGTGTCAATTTCGGTTGGTATTGGCATACCAGAAATCTGAATTTGGCAACTGACTTCGATTTTTAGAAAGACTCTATCCTATTGATAGAGTATAAATGCTCAAGTTAAACACAATATTAATGCAAGGTATGGCACTTAATACATCTTTATTTTTAGTGGCACCTGTATTTTGTTACCAGAAATGAAACTGTGGATTTAAACATTATACATCCATTTAATAGAGCAAACAACCTGGAAGTTGCCGTCTGGTTTTGTTTAGCACTTCATTATCAGCTTACTTAAAGTCCCTAGTATTAAAACTATTGTAAATGTACAGCTCTGTGTAAAGAGGGAGGAACGGAGATAAAACAACAATTACATTTAGAACCATTCATTTTAAGCAAAAGAAATATTACCTAAATAGAAAATGAGGATGAGCAGTTTCTGGTAAGCATGGATTACATTAAGAGGCATGTAGGAATTAAAAGACATGTAGAAATTGGCAGGTAGAAATACAAGGAGTGTCTGGATGCTTGGGTATGTTACATCTTGTAGGTTGAATAGC
>VXAV01002362.1:630846-668765 GCA_013399715.1 Alectura lathami | reverse complement strand
TTGGAGGTTCCTCTGGCACAGAATGTGGCAAAAAAAACTAAGCCCTCTTCATGAATGCTGTAAGGACAGGAACATGCCAGGGCACTACTGGTGGGCCAGACAGATGGCATGATAAATTTATTTAATGACGTGGAAGCTGCAGCCCAAAGCACAGCATGCTTACTTGAGCCATCAGCACACCTTTTGCCGTACACTGTAATGGAGGGACAGAAGTCTCAGGGACAGAGGTGAAAGCTAATGGGACGATCAAATAAGCCAGAACATTTTGAGTATTCTTGTATTGCCATAGGTACTATTTTCGTTGGCACATCTTTCGCTTTCCACAGAAACCCAGCTGTGTGGGATGTATGTAAGGCAGTTTCAAGTGCAACTGTGAGAACACCAACCAGTCACTTAAGCCTAACCAGGAGTGGGCTGATTTACCCCAAATTTACCCATTTATCACAAGGCTCCTGTTTACTATCCCACTCTGAAGACAAGTTTCCCTAGATCTGTATTCTACATGTACAGGGTGCACAAATACCCTGTGTTGTTTGGCTGCAGGAGCTACCACAGCTGCTGCAAGCAGCAATGAATTCCAGTCAAATTTTCATCTCACTTGAAACAGTGAGCAACACAGGAAGAGCCCTTGCTGCTTAGCTCCCCGCTACTTTACAACCAGAATACTATTTCTTGTGGTATACTGACAGACAAGGAAAAACAGATCGTGTTTCATGGTTCTGTTCTGGAACAAAAATTCAGAATTTGGGGGGAGGAGGGGGAGGCTGGCTTAAGTTAGCTGATACGTCTTTTGCAATTGACATGAAACTGTTGCTTTTCCCCTATTAAAAAGCAAAAAATGGGCCAGCAAAACAGACCTTTTCAGCAAAACTGCAGCCTGCACTATGTATGGTGCAGGAAATGGAAGAGCTACAGAAAGCTCAACTGCCACCAGTGAGCAACATGCATACTGTTTAGGGCCCTCTAAGATTTTTTGCTTAAATTCCCTTCCTCCACTCATCCCTTCTTAACTAAACAACTTTGTTAAGAACCAGAATGATTGCTACACTGCTTAAAGCTAGTTATCATGACACAAATCTATACTTGGCTCGCATATGTGCTGCTACTACATGACTGTTCACAATTCCATTTATCAGTCCTCCCAAAACAAAAGTACAGTCAACAGGTGAGTGCAGGAGATGAGCTTTGCTCACTCTTGGTCTTGTAATCCGCAGTGCGTTTTGGCTGCTCAGAGCAATGATGAGGTGTGAGGTAACTGTAGAGAGTGAAAACACTGTAGCAGCAGCAATCTAATTCTGGTTTCTCTCTGATTTACTGAGTGGTCCTATTCTCTGCTCAGGCAGTTCTGTTTCAAAAAAGAGTAATGGTGTATGTGGGACCAAACCACCAGTGTTCATGGTGCATAAATATAAAATCAGCCCCTGGACTTGAGTCAGAAGCCGTCTGCCTGTTTCATACTGAGTGTTTATTCCTGGAATCACAATATCAGAGCTCAGTAGACAGCCACAAAAGCTCCAGAAAGAAGTATGTAGTTTGGCCCAGCTTTGTCTCATGGCCATACTCAGTTACAGAAGGGTGCACAGTTAAAACCCAGTACCATAAATCAGCTTCCAATATGCAGCATGTGTAATCTTGCACACTTCTCAGTAAATCCAGTGAGAGTTTCACATTTATGCAAAAATGAGTGCCAGCTGCTTTGCAAAATTTTCTTCAGTGGTCAGGTAGGCCCAAGAATACTGCAGCTGGAATCTGAACTTTGGGCTTAGATTTTACTCCAGAGGGCGTCTCCTGGAAGCAAATACCTCCCTAGGACCTATGTGTTGGTCAGCACTTTTGAAAGACAGCTCACTTTTACAGAGACACTTCAAGTACTTGCTTTAGGCTTCCCCATGTTGGGAGTTTTGTTTTAGGTTTCAAGGCGAGAGTGACTGTGAAACAATAAATAAAAAAATCACCTATGTCAGTAGAAGAGAAGGAACAGAGAATCAGAAGGCACCTTCAAGGCTATCCAGGTTATCTCTGCTGTCCTAGATGATCGTACCACTTGGGCCGTTCAAACACTAGGACAGCAATGTAAGGTGTATTGTGTTTCCATAGGAATAATAACATTTCCTGTTCTTCCCCGAGCTTTCAAAAGCCGTAGGCTTTCACTGATTAGTCCTACATCACTAACAGAATCTTCACTTGATATCTCAACTCATCTGTTCTCTCTCATGGATGAGGAAGCTACACTGCAAAGCCACTGCAAATGAAATAACATCTACTCAGAAAATCATTTTGAATTTTCTAACGTTGACGCCCTCCTTTTCCCTGTGTTAACATATTATGCTCAAAACACCTTTAAGTACTAGAAAATCAAAATCACAATATAATTTTGCAAAGGTAAGAGAATGCTCATCCACAAGAGAAAAGAAAAGAAAAGAAAAGAAAAGAAAAGAAAAGAAAAGAAAAGAAAAGAAAAGAAAAGAAAAGAAAAGAAAAGAAAAGAAAAGAAAAGAAAAGAAAAGAAAAGAAAAGAAAAGAAAAGAAAAGAAAAGAAAAGAAAAGAAAAGAAAAGAAAAGAAAAGAAAAGAAAAGAAAAGAAAAGAAAAGAAAAGAAAAGAAAAGAAAAGACACTTACAGTAGTGTCTGCATCTTCAATCTCATGGATGGTAGCACCTGCAGGGCTCTCAACAGAGACCTCTTGAGGAGGAGGAACGTTGGCAGCTGCATCTGAATTTGAAGAAGAGCAATATTACTATTTTCTTCCCATGTACGTGTAGATACACACAAGTTCAGCAAGCATAAGCTAACAGTAACAGTTGAATCCTATTCCTGTCATCATGACAGAAACAACACAGGAAACACCTGAAGAGCCTCAGGAAAAGTATCAAATATATTAATCAGAATCAAATGCTAATGTTCTGTCTAAGCAGATGTATTTTTGGGAACATGAAGTAAGTGCAGAAATTAGCACACGGCTAATTTCTCAGGTAGGATTTGTCACAGTTCATTTAATAACAAAATAATGTCAGCACATAACCTGACCACAACCAGTATTTAGAGATGGAAAAATTCACAGCACTTTCTCAAATCCACAAGACATCCTCCATCATCAAGTAATTCAGAAACAGCCTTGACAGGATTTAGGTGAACACTGACCTCTCAATGTGGTAACATCAGCATCTGAAGCTGGAGTTGGAGTCCCACCACTGTTAAATAAAAACAAAACCAGAAATTGAAGTTGGGCATGGTGAGATACATTTATTAGTTTTTGTTTTCTCTGTAACTCTTCTGTACCACCAAAAAGCATGTTTGCAAAATAAACTTCTAGTGGTGGTGTTTTGCTGATAACTTCATAAAAAATGAGCTTTGCTGTATTTCAGGTCACATGCTACACACAACACATCATTTGCCTCCCTGGGGTTGCAAACCTGCTGTTTTTCCAACTGACATGGAGTCCCCCACAAAAAATACATTTGGCCTTCTAAGTGGTTCTGTAAGTGCAAATACCACACAAAGATACCCATAACTCAATTTTAAAAATGCTCTACAGTGCACCAGAGCATCCTAGCCGTACTGAAATCACTGCAAGAAGATGGGGCCATTTCATCATCACTTTTACCGTGCTCATTTGGAAAACTTCAGACGCATCAGTATCCAAATCCAATTATTGCATTCACACACACACACACACAAAAAAAAAAAAAAAAAAACCTCTGGGCCAAATTTGGAAAAGAAAAGTATTTCATATAAAAATCAGATGCAGACTCTCTGACTGGGCAAAACCCAACAGCTTTGACATTGCTTTAACAGTAAACCCAAGTTCCTTGGAGCCAATTCTGTAAGCCCTGAGCAACTGTTAAGTTACCGAGAATGACAGACACACTCTGACAGAAACAAGTATTTCCTGAATGAAAAAATTTGATTTTTCAGGTTTGCCATATTTTTAAATATATACAGCCCAATTCGTAAGGCTGGAAACTTAAGTGCTGCAGAGAAACTGAACACTTCAGAGCGCCAAAAATCAATGAAGTCCATTGCATTAAGATACTTCTCTGTTTCTAAAGGGATTCTTTTTTTATTAGTGGTCATACTTGTGTCATAAAATCATAGAATCATTTTAGTTGGAAGGGACATTTAAAGGTCATCTAGTCTAACTCCCCACTAAATATTGCAGCAAGGAGACTTCACTGTAATATATACAAGTGCTTACTATACTACGTGAGCCGTGCTTTCCTAGCCCTGCTAGGTTTGATTTTTGATTCTCATACTAGATTACTGATCTTGCAGTCTGTACTCAAACAAAACTCAAATGAAAGCTGATGGGTATTTTGCTCCTTCAGGATTTATAATCAGTCTCTATATCACTCCAAAACACAGAATTCCAGCACCAGTCAAACATACCCCAAAGTTACATACTGAGATACCTGGGCATAGGCATGACAAAACATGGCAGTTTTAGTGAATTAAAATCTCAGATGTTGTTTATTTCTCTGCCTCTCTCAAATATGTAGCACTCACCCATAAACAGACTGTAAGATGAGTCTGGTGAATTTTCCATTTAAACCAAGAGAGTTTTCACCCATCCTTTCCCAGGAGGGACAGGCTAGTCCTGTGTATAATGACTAAGAATGCCAAACTATAGTAAGTTCAGGGAATATTAAACTGCCAGAGTGAAATCTAAATAACAATTAGAAAATATTAAAAAAATAATAATAATAATCTCCCGATTAACAAAGCAGAAAATGCAGATTCAGGAGTTTAAACGGTACTTTCATTATTTTCTTAAACAACTAAAGCCTGTAAGCTCTATGCAAACTCCGAAATGTATAGCTACTTGTGTCTGCTTCCATCTCGAGGTCACTGCTACCTGTTCTCAGCCAGCTCTGCACAAGGCAACTCTCTACCGATTCTTTGGCAACCTCAGTAAATCTTGCAATGATTCCCAGGAGTGGAAGGACAAATCTCACTCACAGCAAGCATAATTCTGACAAGATACCCTCTCTGCCATTGCCGTCACGAGTATCGTCACAAGTAACTCACTCAGAAAACACCTATTTCTTCCTGCTAACAATAATAAATCAGTAGAAGGATCTAGACTTTCTTTAAAACACTGATTATATTTTAGAGTTTCCTGACTTGTTTCTCATCTTAGAACCAGAACCAAAATGATCGCCTAAGTTTCATTGGTCAGATGGTATGTTTTCCAATTCACTTCACTTAACTTCAAAGGATGCACTACTCTTACAGACTGCAATAGGCATTAAATTACATCTATACCAGAGTCTCACACATTTACAGTATCAGTAAATAAAGCATTTTAGTGCATGTTATTTAATGATGGTATGTTCAGAAAAAAATACGACACTGCTTTTCAGAAGAGGTGAAATGCTCTGAGAATTCACTTAACACAAACTCTTAATGAAGTGAGGTCACAGAATAAAAACTCAGCAAAGATGGAGAGAGACATTTCACAAGGGCATGTAGTGATTGGACAAGGGGCAATAGTTTTAAACTGAAAGGGGGTAAATTTAGATCAGACGTAAGGAATGAATTCTTCACTCAGAGGGTGCTGAGGCACTGGCACAGGCTGCCCAGAGAAGCTGTGGATGCCTCATCCCTGGGAGGTGTTCGAGGCCAGGCTGGATGGGGCCCTGGGCAGCCTGATCCAGTGGGTGGCAGCCAGCCCACGGCAGGGGGTCAGAACTAGATGGTTGGTAAGGTCCATTCCAGTCCATGCTATTCTGAGATTCTGTGATTTGCAGTGAAACTCTGTTATGAGACTAGTAATATTCTGTTCCAACAAAGTGCTCAAACTGTGCTGCCCTCTGACCCCCCTCCTCACCAGGGCCAGAGGAGACAATAAGATGAGAAAGCTCATGAGCTGATCTAAAGGCAGGAAGATTCCTTACCTATTACCATCACAAGCAAAACAGACTCAGCTTGTGGAAGATTAAATTAGCATATTGCTAATTAAAATAGAATTGAGTAGTAAGGAACAGATAAACATTAAAACACCACTGCTCCTCTGCCCCTTCCCAGGCTCAATTTCACTTCTCCCTTCCCGACTCCTCTACTCAGTGTCAGCTCTCCAGGGGCTGCAGCTCCCTCCGGAAACACCTACCTCCTCCCATGTGAGTCCTCCATGAGCCGTAGGGAATACCTGCTTCACCACAAAGCACCAGTCCTTTTCCCTCAACCTTGGTGTCCCTAGTTTCTCACTCCTAGTATTCCCTCCTCCTCTCCCACTGCAGCATTTCTGCCTTTTCTTAAATACGTTTTCCTTAAGGTGCCACCATCTTGGCTGCTGGGCCTGGCCGTGCCCCACGGTGGGGCTGCTGGAGCCAGCGGGAGACGGCTGTGTGCGGCATGGGGCAGCCCCAGCCTCTCCTCAGAACGGAAGACCAGCAGCCCTCTGCCAGAGCCTGGTACAATTTTGCCTGCCTGTGTACCACAAGTACATATCTGGTTTTGAGGGAAAAGTCCTCAAAGCAGACAAGAAAAACAGGGAGAATGCTATGACATAAATCACACTTTCAAAACAGGTACAGTTTGTAAATGGAAAAGCCTAAAAGTAGTTTCCTAGAGTAGAGTATTACTTTCAGATTACTGGTTTTAGACATATCAAAACAAAAATTTCTGATTTTCGAAGGTCCCAGAGCACTCTGACAGTCATTGAGAGAATGAATTATACTCGGAGAGGCTCAGCCCTGCAGTTTGCTTCAGCGCACCCAGCAGCACAGCTCGCGCAGGTGAGTGCCCCGGTCAACAATGCCGGCTTGCGCTCCTCATCAGCCGTGTGCTGGAAACCACCACCAAAGCTGGGCTGTTCTGCACCCCAAAACTGATGAAAACCCAGGGACGAATAAGGCTTCTTACTTCCCCTTAGTATTTTAATTTTAAAATGCATAAAACTCCTAAAAAGTAGAAATAATACTAGGTATCTCTGAGCAAGCTACTGAAAATGCTTATGGCAATGCATATATTGATCTGTCTGAACACGTTGCCCTCCAAGGTAAGCAGAGATTCAAATACCACTTCAGCCACTGAGTTTAAAATATGGGGGACCTTAGGTTTGGGTTTTTGGTTTTGTTTTTTTGCCTAAGGATTAACCCAGGGTCCAGACTTTTAGTTATACCTACTGTATCACAGCAAGATTTTATTGTGAATTTGAGATAAACGTATGAAATGTTATTTCTACTGTCCTACTTGCATAACTATTGCCTTGGAGAACCTTGGCTGAGCAGTAAGGAAAATACCAGAATATACACATACATTTGGAGAGGCAAGAAGGAATACGCACATGCAGACACGTAAGCAGTAAAACACTGCCCTGCATTTCTTGGGCAGAAATGACCCATTTCAGATCACAGTTGTGCTGGACACTCGGAGTAGGCAAAATTAGGACTTTGCCCATAAGCGCCTCAGAAGTTGATCTGAAGCAAATAGTGCTTATGAATAGACTACATGTTCTAATGCAGCAATGCCAGCTCACAGATGCAGTCTATATTCCCCCTTTTCAAATGCACTTGCAACAACTTTAGTATGACACTTTTGTGACGTGTCACAAAAAGACTCAGTAGGTTCTGGTACACCAAAACAGTCAGAATCCCATTGACTCATGAGCTACTGAAGAACTTAAGTCCTTATGTGTTGCCATGCCATGTTATTAAGGACAAGTACCACTCTAGACCTGTCAAATGGTGCATCAGCCATACAATTCCACCCTGCAGAAAGTTTATAAATTTATCAGTTATGTTTTTCTCTGCATTTTGCTATATATTTTTCCTCAAAGCTCAACAATCACCTCAACTCTGTGGCTGTAGGAGGTATCATCTTCAAACCTGTACTACAAGTCACAGATATTCATCAGCTTATCTACCAATTTGAATGTTCTAAAGTTTATTTGCTGTGTCCAGCATTTATTTTTCTTAAATATTATCATTTCAATGCTCATATTGAAAAGCCTCGCTCAAAGAAAAGAAATATTTTATGGTGTGATTTTCTTCTTTTTAAACCTTTTAATCAGAGGTCTAACTAATTAAGCTAAGTATGCATTTTCAGAAGTATTTTTAATGGAAGTATGGAATGCAAGACTACTGAGCCTTGTATTTAGACGCTTTTTTTAAAAAAAATCTGCTTGCATTTATCTAAATTTTCATGTAGGCAGTTCTCAAATTTTGACCTCTTTTGTTTTTAATTAAAGCAAGACAATCCTTTCATATTTGTTATCTGACAGTAGGGAGCACAAAAGAAAATACACAACTAACGAGGAACATCCTGGAACTCTTCACATGGGGTAAAGCTTGCAGATGCTCAAGAATTTGTCAAATAAGCGGTATTATTGCCAAGTTCAAATGCAGGCAGAAAAGGAATATTTCCATATATATCCAGGTATATTTCTGCTCCACTGCAGGCAGAGACTTTATGTACTGTTGAAATGATCCCAGCATGGAAGACAATCTCCTGTCTTTCATGGGGCACATTTAGAGGAAAGGTACAAAACTTGAATTGATATGTCATCAACCATTGCATTGACATTGATATGTCATCATACCACCAATGAAATATGGATCCTAAATTTGTCAATGTATTTTAGATCAGAGAACACAGAACAAAGGAGGTCTGGATGTGATCCATTATGCCTAGTTTCAGTGAGTCCACAATCAGCAAGTACCACTCAGAAAGGACAAATGCTCCTACTTATCTCATTCTATTTGACATTAACAGCCAGTTCTGAAGTGACAAATAGTGCACTATGATGTTCATCCGTTCCAGCTATCCCAAACTCCTTACATTTTCTTTAGGATGTTATAGTGGATACCTGTTACGACATATGGTTTCCTACTGGAGAATTTTTGTGCTACTCTTTTGCCTTCAGTTGACTCTCCAGATCTGGTTTTTGACCTGCCAGGAATCAGACAGGAGAACAGTCCTATTTTCATGTGGCATCCTCCAATACTAACAGAGCAAAATCCATTATGCAAAGTCACAGTGGCCTAATGAATAAAGAAATCACTGAAAGCCTTTAGCTGAAGTAGTGGTCCCACACTTCCAACCTAAGCAAAACTCCACCATTTCCATTGAGCTGCTCTGTACAAATCTAGATTGTGTCCTACATACTACTTTTCCTTTGAAGTTCTCTCTTCCGTGGTACTTAGTTTAATCCCTCAGTTCCTTAAAAGGCCAGGCTAGCTCAGTGTTTAACCTACGTGCATGCATGAGCTAGTCTTACTGGAACAAACTTTCATCCTGCTGTTATGTAATTGTCAGTAATGCTGGATTGTGAGTTATTCTGGGAAGTAAATCACACAAGTACAAGCCACCTTTCTGTACGCTACACTGAAAACTATTTTAGCATTTAACCAGCTGAAAACAGCTTTTCCAACTAGATAGGTAGGACTGTGTAAGATGTATTAATTTATTTTAGTCACTGCTTCAAATCTACAGCTGTTTATAGCTTTCAGCAGAGTTGTACTTTAATCTAGAAAGATAGTTTAGTTAAAGTGACCAACAGGGCATTCAAGGCCAAGCTGGACGGGGCCCTGGGAAGCCTGATTATTGGGTGGCAACCCTGCCATTCTACGATTCTACGATACCAAGGCTCTCTTCCTTAGTTCCAGATCAGCTCTGAATTCAGGAAATGAACCAGCAACNCTAATAAAAAAAAAAAAAAAAAAAAAAAAAGTGGTCAAAGCTCATAAAAAAAAAAAAAAGCACACTTTTTTGGTTCTTGTGCCTGGCCTATGCTCTAGAAGAGAAAACAAACATTCTGCAAAAATTCCTGTGCTCTTATGGATGGGAAAACAGACTCTGAAAAATGTCTAGTGCTAGGCCACCAAACTGAAAAAACAGCTTCAGTGCAGTAACCACAGATACTGAAGTTCACCAGAGGACAGATGAGAGCACCTCTTTCACCCTCCTATTTCAAAAGGCACCCTCTGGAGAAGCTTGAACTCCTCTGGCAGTGTGGGAGCCTCACTGAGCACCTCATGTAGATACCCAAAGCTGGTGCTTTAGGATAGCCCCTCCATCCCCTCAGACATGCAACCAGGTCAACTCCCTGCTCTGACAGAGATGTCACAGCCAGGTGGTGAGACTGCCACATTCAGTTCACTGCCCTGTCCTGCCCTACCCTAGACATGCATCTACAGGACCGTTCTCTCTCTGCACATGTGGGTCAGCCCCCCAGGCTCGGCGAGACCTGCTGCAGAAAAGCCCATGGGCAGGTGATTATGGCACTGCCCAGGAAGGGGCAGAAATGCACTCACATTTCTTCCTGTGCAGGAGGGATCTGATACTGGATCTCCCAAGCTGCCTTAAGGACTGGGTGATCCTGGGTGGTGTACTTACTCTGAATTCTTAGAGAAAAAATTTTAAAAGGTCTTCAGTTTTTTCTGATGTGTACTGGGATGTCTAGCACATTCCTGCAGGAAATAATGTTGGCTGATGGCAATACTGGAATTGCTCCCTCACTCGATGGATGATGTCTGAAGTTAGATGAGACATCTTCTACCCACAGCAAGGCAACCATGGCTTTGTTTTCACATGCCCCTGGCTTACAAGCTTCATATCTTAAACCTTCTGGTGCAGAGGTGTCCAGAATGCTCTTAGAATAAGATTTTTTTTTTTAATATTGCTCATTTAAATTATATGAATTTCCTTCTGAAGCTCCATTACCCAGAGCAAATCTATCTGATTTTTATTTTGTTACCTTCTGTTTGAAAAGGAAAGCACTAAAAAATTAGCCAATGTTATATTCGCGACAGAGAGAGTTCTGAACAAATTTACGCTACTCAATTGACCTGGGGGCTGATGGCAGTGCTCATGTCAGAGGAGAGTTCAGCTCAACAGGACAGAGAAACAACAATCTCTGAGGCTTCACCTTCACCCTTATGATCTCATGTTATTAATTTTTATATATAATATTGTGGTTATGAAATCACTATAAGAATAATTCATTTGAGAGATGAGGTTTTTCTGTTTTACCTTTTTTAAAAATAAACCTGTTAAGTGACCACTCTTTCCAGTGAATAAATTATTCACTTATCATAGCTTTAATGTGGCATGTAAAGCAGGAAAGTGATCCTGCTAATTTTTCAGACAAGTTCAGCACAAAGTTGTTTGGGTTTGAATTTTTCTAAAAGTAACAATTTACATTATATTCTGGGTGAGAATGGGGTAATAATAATAATTTGAACTGGTTTTCCTTCCAGTTCAAAACAGACAAAAATAACAGTTCAAGTAAAAGATGTCAGAATTCAGACTCGTTTTCATTTTTTATTCCCTTTTTACAAGTGTGAGGAGCCCACATAGCCACTCCCCTTGCAGCAATGTTTTTTAGAGCATCTATCTTAACAGTCGTTTGACAAATCATCTCAGAAACGTTCCACTTTTTTTCTTCTTGCATGACGACCAGGTCAATCATTGAAAAAGGTTCACCAGATAGCCAGAACATTAACACAAGTAACTGGTGACACATCTCTCCCAGAATAGATTTCCCCACTAAACCTCTTCAGGTAAATAGCCTGCATGCGTGTCTGACTGGCAACGAGGTGATGACATACTTAAGCAAAAGTGCAAGCCCCAGATTGGCTGAGATATTTTCAGCACATCAAGCATGCTAGGATGGCCCATGAGAGCTTCACATGCAAGACACAACATTTCTCCACCATACTGCACACTTTTGTATAAGCACTTTTGCACAGAGGTGAATTTTGTTCATCTTCAGGTCATAAATCAACTCCAGCAGCAGCAAGAATGAAGAAAGGACTAATCAAGAGGCTATTTAAAAAGGGAAAATGACTTACCCACATGACCAATCAGTGCACGAGCTGACAACAAAAAAAAAAGTAAAAAAAAAAAAAAAAAAAAAAAAAGAAGAGAGAGAAAATGTTACAAAATGTCACAACTCAGCCCTGCTGTTATCTCCAGATAGAATAAAAGGCAAAGCAAACATACTCACCCAGCCATTGCTTCCTTTGTGTAGGACAGTTTCTGGAAAACAAACAAAACAACCCTGGTTATATTTGAGAATCAGGAGGTGGATGGAGCTCAAATGTACTTTGTGTCTGTTTCTTTCCTCACCTATGCCAAAACAATTCTCTTTTCTCTGTTCTATAATCATTATATTCATAATCATATATTATAATCATGATATTATAATCATCTATAATCTATTTCATCTGTTAAGTTCAAAATTTAATAGTGATGCCTTTGCTGAAAAGAAAATGCATATTACATCTCCAAAATACAGCTGAAACTCAGCAACAGACATTGTAGAGAGCGTCAGGCTTGTCGGAAGATGCTTTTCTGCATTTTCCTGCAAAAGCAATGATCTCTCAGCATAGTGGAGACTAGGAGTGAGATCTTTTTCAGTAAGAGGACCTAAGAAATGCATTACTTCTGCTGCTTGTCTATTGATTTAAACCATCCTTTTTCTAAGTACAGTTACAGTGCTCTGCATCTCCAACAGGCACTCTGTACCCAGCGGCTGTGCTCACTCAGCCGCAGTGGCCACTGACAGTAGAGGTCAACATAATCCTGGCCATGTTGTGAGCAAGGAGAATGAAACTCCCCAGCAAGTGTGCCTTGGCCAAAGCTCTGTCGTGGGGTACCCTGAGGAACTGGTGGCACCCAGTCCCAAGACCTACCTAGTTCATCTTGCTGTTGCAGAATCTTCCATTTGATAAATTTTAAGAACTGACTAAATGTGAAACGCCTAATTATTATTCAGTGGCCAAGGTCTAGCATAACAAACATCGCACACCTTGTCTCCACATCCACATAAAAAAAAAAAAAAAAGGCATCAAGTTACTCAGTCCTCATCCAATTTTGTAGTAAAATAGCAAAGACTGATACTGCATGAATTGAATGACAGTCTCTTCATGGGGTGGATGGATTATTCCTTAATTCACCTAACTCAGGACAGAATATTCTCTCTTCATGGCACACCACATCTTTTGCGACATAAAGCAACTTTAAAGGATTATATGCTTTAAATGTCTGTTTAAGTCACCGGACCTCATTATTTCAGACAAAATCTCCCACTGGATTTAACAGCAGCTTTGTTTGAGAAATAATGGTAAATCTTGTCACCCTCACATTTGATTGCTGCCTGTGCTGTGAAGCTTTAAGAAAACAACAGAGCAAATGCATTAACTGTAAGTTACAAATGGGTCAGTCAATAAAACATCAGGCATCCATCAAAACACATAAGCCAACACAAAGCCTGCAGAGAGATTATCATCATTTTGCAGCTTTATGTCACACTTACAATCTGACATTTTACAATAAGGCCAAAGGGAAAGCATGATCTCAATACTCAGTGTGAAATATAAGACTTGTCTTTGTATAACATTAAATGTTTGGGTTTCTTCTTTTTCTTTTCAACTGGGAATGTGGAAATGAAGCATTCCCCCATGGCTAATTTGGCACAGCCTGCAATATTTTGTAATGATTGCTTTCCTTTCTCTGAAACATCTAATTTACATTCCAGTCTGGGGTGAGGGCATACACTTGAATTTCTTGGCAAACAGGTACCTTTTTCCTCTAATTAGAAGCCTGGAGCTCTTGTTTTGGCTTGGTTTCTCACTTAGTACAGAACAGCCTGTGCCAAATCACCTCTCCTCTCTGACTCAGTTCCATTATTTGTAAGATGGGAGCTACAAACATGTTCCTACCTACCGCAAAAGCATCTGCACGGATTAATTAACACCTCTATCCTTCGAATACTTGAAGTTATCTATAAATAGTTATACATAGCAGTGGTAGCCACACCACAGCTCGAGGGAATGACTTTTACTCAGTGAAGCTGCCTCTGACAGATGCTTTACATAAAATCAGCTCTGGGACTCTCAGAACATGGCATATCGATTCTTCTAAAGCTGGGAGCTGAGCCGTGTCAGTTGCGCTAAGTGCTTACCCTTCTCAACGGGCTGCAGTTAGCTTTATATGATGCAAAAGCATCACAAATTAATAAGAGTCCACAGCATGAAATACAGGCTTACCACAAACTCTGCACCACACATAGTACTGACCGATGAGCCTCTCTCAACTCATGAACTTGTAGAAAAGCACTTACATAGGATACTCCTGCCTGATCCTAAGAGACAGTCCCGAAGCACAGAAGACAAAATACCTTTCCTGGAGATAATTCCAGACAGGAGAAAAGGTGGAGGGAATGTCAAGGAGATCTTAAATAATCTCATATTAGTTTAATCCTGTCTGTGTGGGATTGTACCACGCATGTTTGATTCAAGCTACCTGTGCACATTACTTGCCACAGGGAAGTCACACCAAGAAAAGTTCTTTCTTTGCCTGTCCTGCTTCCCCACTGCAGCGGGGAACTAAAGCTGGTGGGAAAGGCCGGGATGGATAGCAACACTCTGACAGATAACATGCAAATATGATCTACAGTGAGCAATAGTAGAAACAGCAGGTAAGCATTACTGGAACAGAAATGGCTTTAACCACATCCAACTTGAAGTGAAAGCTAGAGATCCATGGCAAGGTGTCAGAAACCAGCTAAAAGTCAGTCTGTCCAGGGGGAATCAGCTCCAGTGCAGATGTGAACTCTCAGCACAGAAATGGTTCCTTGGTTTGTCTTTAGGCAGTGATAGCTAGAGGTTAGATAAAAAACAGGGAACACAAAGAACAACTACAAATTTGCCAAGTAAAGGTGCTGATCAGATAAGGATGACGAGGATGAAGTATTGGTTCTGAGCTCTGCCTGGGAAGACACAAGCACAGGCTGACAGGTTCTGTACTGTGTCTGCAGTCAAGAGAGGCTGAAATGGAAGATTTAGGCTGGAACTGGAGGAGAGTGACCAGAGGAAGAACGTACACAGAAAGAGCTGAAGATATGAAAGGGAGATGAGGGAAGATTTGGAGAAGCAACTGAGGTTTATTAGTTTGAATGCATGGTGAAGTTCTGTGGGTATTTTGGTTTCCTTTCTTGTTTTGTTTTAAAATTAGAGAAACCTAAAACTTGCAATGCCAAAAGAATTGAAGTCAGTAGGAAAAAAGGAGAATATTAAGTGTGGGGAAATGAAAGAGGGTGAAGGAAATCTGAAAGAATTGCTCCAAGGAATGCAATGGAGGAAAACTTTTGTATCCTTAGCAGGTAGGGAGAGAGGAAGGGGGGGTGTTGAAAGTGCAGAAGAGATCTGCTTATCTGCTTTTTCCAGATTTAGAAGAACACGGAAATAACTCTATACCAAGAAAAAGTATTAGGGTATCGCAGATAGCAACCAAAAAGATCCCGGAAACTGCAAAGAGGAGATTGGATTAAACAAAGAAAGGCACATGCTAGCAAGGAAGATCACAGAAAAGACAGGAAGAGGACAGCAGTAGAGGTCTTTCTGCCTCACAGGAACCTGAGGAAGACAAAAACCTACTGCATGAGATGCTGAGAAACCACAGCACGGGGTGGAAGTGGTTAAAAGTGACCCACATAAGTGGGGTGCTGTTTCCTTTCTTTGACCACAGCTCAGAACTCAGGCAAGCATGAATGATGTTGCTAAGTGCCCATTTCAGCATGCAAAGGAGACATTTTGCTATGGTATCCAGGAACGTTTAGTTTGTGCTCCAAAACCACCAACACGGGTAAAGCTCCTGAAAAGTCATTCCCAAACACATGTACTGCTGAGTCAGCACAACTGCAGTTTTTGTTTCTTGGCCCAGCAGCTTTCTGAGCTAACTGACCTTTGGCGGTAAGTGCCTCCTGTCAGTGTTCTGCGGATTCCCTGCTTTCCTGTCTGCCTGCTGGTTCTCAGTCAAAGCTGTGTTACAAACTGCTCTGCATGGCTAACTCTTAGCTTAACTTTTTGTTCTCAGTCCTACCAAAGTGAGCACAGCCCAAATCCTCTCGCCAGCATCCAAACATCACACCCTTTCCTTTGGAAAATATTCATGACATAATCCATTTATAAACATGACTTGGCAAACATTGCTTTCTGTTCCCCAGGGAGGAAATGTACTCTTTCCTCCACTTCTAATCACTGTACGTTTGTGGACTCATGGATATTCATAACAAGACCTGACACCGTTTCTTGCTGTATAAGCATACGTACTACTGGTCATGCATCAAGTTCCCAACGCGAAACCACCTGAGGCTCCGCTAAAAACACAAACAATCACGGAATTTGCAAGGTAGAGGTAAGAAGTAATCACCAGTAACTTTCAACAGAAGCTGAATGCTTAGAGTGTATTCTGCATATTGTAATTTTGTTTTTGCATTTAAATACCGCCAGCTATATAGAGTTGGGCTTGACTTCACATCTACTTTCTTAATGTTTTGAAAATATATTTTTTTCTACTCTTGCTCCTCATTTTTCATACCTTCACTTTTTAAATTTTGCTACCTCACACTGAAACATTCAGTGCAACATCCTGTGATATAATTTGTACAAAATGTTGCACCTAAATTTCTTATATTAATTGCTCTGTGTATGCTAAAATTTTTGGTGTGCAAAATTCAGTTTAGGCACCACGAAGCCAATAATTTTCAGTACTTTCCACATCTCTTCAGCTGCAAACTTTGAAAGAGCATCTGGTTTATGTCGTACACCTTTCCCAGGTGCATCCTGGCTGGAACAGTAACTAAGTTTTGTGTTGGCAAAATAAAAAAGATTTTGAAAGAAAAAGGAAAAAAGAAACAAAGAAACAAACAAAAAAGCTTATCACGTGTGTTAAGACTTTTGGTCCACCTAGCCTGATTTCTTCTTCCTAATCGCTGTCAACAGCAGAGGTCTCTGTGGAAGTTGTATGAGACACCAGCAGATGGGAGCCCTAGCAGATCCCCAGATTTGTAAGACACAGCAGACAATTAGTTTACCAGAAAAGTTACTGTGACTATTCTGGTATTTAGTTCTCAGTCCGCAATAAACCCATTGGCTGTAAACACTACATATAGAAGAAAAAATACCAGTCTGGTTTTTTGCTGAGCCCTATGAGCTCACAGATGAAGCAGAAGTTTGTATCACCCTGCTGAGCACCTCGTCTGCAAGGTGGCACTGGTGGAGTCTTGCTTGGGAGCTCCCCACACATCCAGACCACCTCCAGACTGCACCCCTGGTGAGCAGTCCCAGCAGATGTGACACAAATGAAGCACTGGCAAATGGCTCTCCCTTAATCTTGCTTACAGTAATAAGCTGCGTATGAAAATGCAGACCCCTAGTTCCCTTTCATCTTGACAGATGTTGCACAAAATTAAAGAAAAAACTGTATGAAGAAATAGGCAAGGAAGACAATTCTTGTAGCTAAAAGTTATTCCTTGAAAATTACCCAGAACACATAAATTCTTCCCCAAAGAACAGAAAAATCAGGTGTCAAAACAGTTCCATCAGTGAATCCAGAACCACTGCACGATTTCTGTAGTTTATAAAGTCAAAAAAATATGCCCAGCAGCTAGGTGGGTACCTCAAGAGATATCATATCCCGGCTGTAGATGTTCCTATGAATGGCACTCAGATTGCTGGTTTGGCTGCAGTGCCTCAATCTCACAGCAAAAAGTGCATGGCTATTAGGAAATTTGCATCTACTTCTGCTTGCACTTCTCCCCTCCTAGATTTTTCAGTAATTATCTAAGCACAAGGGTTAACACAGCCACAGGGCAGAGGGGGCAAATCTCTCTGATTTAAGAATTCTAGACATCCCCAAAAACACGGAATGACCACGTGAACAGGGTGAATGAGGACATTTTATATAGTAGAGTTATACTCCACCAGAAGTACAGCTACTTTAGAAAGCACACAAACAGAGCTAATTTATATGAAACATGGTTTACAAGAAGAAATATCCCATAAGAAAAATTTCCCTTTGGACCAGAAGTACCTTCTCCCTTTCAATTTCTGCCAAGACTTGAAAAGAGTTGACCACACATTTCATAAACTTGCCTAATATCCAAGGAAATCAGTTAGGCTAGATTTTGTCCTATGTTAAATACTTCTATTTAATATGATAACACAGGAAGTAAAATCAAAGAATTTGGGGAAATAAATACTTAAAATCATTTTTATTGCTGACATAAAGTTGTAAATCTGTTAATCTGCTCCGTCCAAAAATCTGTTGGGTGATTTCCTTTAAGAACTTGATGAAAACTTCATAAATCTATTATTTTATTGTATAACATGCATATATATACACACACATGTATGGGCAACCACAGAGGCAGGCTTCACCACCCCAAGACAACATACGGCACACAGCTGGCTTATTAAAGAGTAGCAAAGGCATTGACTTTGGAGTCACACCTTCCCTGCCAGTAGGAGCCACCTGATGGCTGAAGAGCAAATACAGCTCCACTTCCACCAGCTTAGTCAAGTCTCTTTGACAGACTGTTAGAGACTAAACATTTTCCCAGAGAAAAAAAAAAAAAGCAGGAGAACTGGGACCAGAGCTGGTCTGAGAGCTTCAACTGGAGCTCCAGCTGATATGAGTAAGAATGTGTGTCAAAAGCAAGAGAAATTGAATTATTCTTTAATGGAATTAACCCACAAGGGAGCAGACATTGCAACTTCCGTAGGTGTAAATGTGACAGTGATTACCTGGGATTACTGGAAAGGACGAGAAATAAAACCAGAAAGGAAGGCTACCAAAGTGTAATTTAATTACACTACTCAAAACAGAAACTCCACACTGAAAAAAAAGATAAAAAAAAAAAAGTAATTTTTTAATTACCATGAAAGCAATCATTTTCCTGAGTTGTTGTTTCTTGAAAGCAAATGATTCAAAAAGGAATCATTTTGCCTAATTTTCAGATATGCTGACCTCATCTTGAAAAGGAAAATTCATGGCACGCAGCGCTTCTGAAAATCAAACTTCCTGTTGCCATCTACGAAAAAGCAATGCAGCAAGGCACTCTAGAATACAACTGACAGAAACTGTCAATGTGCAGAATACAAGAGGTTGCAGATCAACGCTGTGACAGTAATTGCCAATATATAACACCCCAAAAGGCACAAATATTTGATTAGTTGCAGGCTCTAGACTAAATCATTGAAATTAACCACAGATGATTCACAGACACAAGAGAGCAAAGGAAGATCAAAAGCCAAGATTATTTAATGAGACATGTAATGGCCAGACAAAGAATTCACAGACTGAACTGACACTAACCATGTAACCGGCTTTTCTACAGTGCAATACAGAAGTGATTCTTCCTTTCAAGCAGCTGAGAGCGTTGACTGTTCACACGGGTCATGCTGCATGTACTGTGCATGTTGTGAAATGATGGCAGCCCTTCGGTGAGAAGTGCTCAGCACTTTATAGAATCATGTTATATATATATTTCTTATTCTTTTGACAAGAGCTGGCCAAGTAAATGAACAAATGTGCTGTAATGAAAGAAGCAAAATTCCCATAAGTAAGGGAAAGGCTTACCCAACATGGTCAACTTCGCTGGTGAATGTGACAGAAACAACAGGACAGAACACACTGCTTTCAAAAGTGCACCCAGTCCTACGCGTTGAGCTAGGCCCCAGCTCTTACCACCACACTGAACTGAAGCAAGCAACTAGCAGATGGAAGGGCGCTCTTAGAAGCAGAGTCATAACTGCTGCATCTGTTTGGACTTAGTATTCTCAGAGCTTCTTTGAAGAGGTTTCACCCTCTGACAAGCACGTTGTGCATAAGCACTTACGAGAAAGTGACTCAGTACTAGAAATAGCAATTAAATCCACACTGACCTATGTATTAAAAAATATACCATGAGACCTTTTGGAGCTGGCTGACCAGAGATGAGATAGAGTGCTCTCACCTTTAGTCTGGGTGAAATTTAAATTGAGTTGGTTTTATTTTTACATTTGTTTGTATTCAGAAAAGTCATCTGATAGATTTGTGACATCCTCTGTGAAACACATGGGTGACAGCATTCAGTTTCCCTTAAGATCAGTCCATACAACTGACACCTTTTACCGACTGCTGAAAGCAAATAGAAGGATGGGCAGTCTTTTTACAGGATATTGCAATGCAGAAGGGAATATGTCCATCCAAAGGAGAAAGAA
The DNA here is from genome assembly GCA_013399715.1 of Alectura lathami. Classification (NCBI taxonomy): domain Eukaryota; kingdom Metazoa; phylum Chordata; class Aves; order Galliformes; family Megapodiidae; genus Alectura; species Alectura lathami. The sequence goes on along the minus strand of VXAV01002362.1, from coordinate 648,777 downwards.
AACCTAAAGTACACACAGACCATCTGAGTAAGTCATCAAATACCAACCACTCTATCTGTTCTCCAGTGCAATGCTGAAGAGTCATACCCCCTGCTCCGGAAGCTGTAGGCCATCATAAGGCTATTGCTCAGCCACCTCTGCTCTGGGCTGAACAAACCAAGGGACCTCACCTGCTCCTCACATCTCTTACCCTGAGACCCTTCCCCATCTTTGTAGCCCTCCTTTGGATGCTCTCTAACAGTTCTATGTCCTTCTCACTTTGTGGCACCCAAACGTGCACCCAGTGCTCAAGGTGAGGCCACACAGCGCAGAGCAGAGTAGGACAATCCCTCCCCTCGCCCGGCTGGCAGGGCTGGGCCTGATGCACCCCAGGGCACAGTTGGCCCTTTGGGCTCCATGGCACACTGCTGGCTCATATTCAACTTCCTGCCAGCCAGAGCCCCCAGATCCCTTTCCCTGGGGCTACTCTCCAGCCTCTCATCCCCTAGTCTGTACATAGAGCCAGGGGTGCCCCATCCCAGGTGCAGAATCCGGCGCTTGCTTTTGTTCAGCTTCACATGGCTGGTGGTTGCCCAGGCCGCCAATTCAATGTCAACCACAAACTAACTTAGTATACCTTCAAGTCCTGTGCCTAAATCATTGACACACTGAAGAGAGCTGGCCCTACAATGGAGCCCTGGGGAGCCCCATCAGTGACTGGCTGCCAGCCTGAAGTAACCCTTTGAGTGCAACTTGTCAGTCAGTTGTTCACCCATCACATTGATTTTGTTTAGCTGTAGGTATTTTATGTCTACAACTTTTTGCAAAGTCTTCTAAGAACAACAGTATCATGACACATCACAGAGGAAAACTTTGGCTAGCATCCATCTGTGAAGTCCAGCATGCAGGCTGAGATGGGTTCCTGGGCAGTTTGACCTAGTGAGCTAGTGGTTGGCAACCCTCTCCACGGCAGGGGGGTTGGAACTAGATGATCTCTGAGGTCCCTTCCAACCCAAGCCATTCTATGATGATTCTAACCATGGCAGTTTTCATATTCATATCCCCAGAGCACACTCCCAGCATAGCAGTCCACAAAAAAGCAAAAAGGAAAAATATCAGCACATCCACAGTGGCAGAACATTACTGATTCTGATCATACATTTAAGATTTCTTTTGCAAAAATAGGAGAAACTGTAATTAAAAAAAAAAAAAAAAAAAAAAAAAAAAAAAACAACATAAACCACCACACATTTAAAGACACCCTTTTATCCAGAGAAATTAAAATATTTACTATATCTTAGATGCATACAAAATTAAGTGCTTAATTTTGTGTATGGACTTAATTTCAAAATTCATACAAACTCCTGAATAGAGATCTTCACATTTCATTTGAGATAAGCTTCTTTAGTTTAGCTTAATGCTCTTTTGTTTCCTTTAAGCCAAATATGCTTGCTTCAACTGAAATAGCAGGGAATATACTAAGATATTCAGCAATTTTGTGTGGTGCACAGATTTCACAAACCTACAGTGACATAAACCATCAAGCAAGTAATTCCACCATGCATCTCAACAGCATCAGAAATACAACTCAGAACCTCCTGCTTCAAAGCGACTTTTGATCTCAAGGCATGCTTGTGTGCAGTTCACAGCAGGTAGCCTGCTGCATGCTGCATGCAACACGTCACAGCCTGTCTAATGCTGTGCTGCCTCTTCAGGCAAGGGGTCTAGACATCCCCTGCTTGAAAGGAACGTACCTACTGACAGCAGCGTTCTCTTCATCATCATTGCTTTTTCATCCACCAGATCAGTTGCAACATTGATTTTGGAACTGATCTCTGAACTGTGGATCCAAAAGCTGGGAATACTCATGCCTGTAGACTAAGTGCCCCCACGTCTTACTGCCTGCCACATGCCAAGCAGCTTTTTGCAGTGGAACATGACACCCTTGCTCAGGAGAAAACGCCAACCTGGTGCTGCACCCACCTTCACAATGAGACTTCGGTGCTCCTCAGACTGACTGAAGTTCATGCCCATTTCAAAGATGCTCATCGTTCCTTCCTCACACAGGCTCATCCAGGTGTGATATTCTTCCCGCTCTGGCAGTCTGTCCCAGAATGTCTTGAAGACCTCCCAGACTGTTTCTTGACACACTGAAGGCACAAGAAAGGTCTGCTATTAGTATAACAGAAGTGTTTCTATGGCACCAGTGGCCAGCAAAATACCGCCCAAATTCTGTATGCTTTTCACTACATTAATATATAGAAGACAGCGATGCACACCTGCATGTAAATGTGCAAGGCATTAGATGAACCAATGATGAAGATCTGGTAGATCTTACACGCTCATACTACTTCCCTTCCTGAATTTTTTACTGAAGTAATTATTTCATTAAAGAAAAAGAAGTGAGCAAGACAGATCACTTGCCTCCTGACAGCCATCAGGAACAGCAGTATGCTGTTAATAGCAGCATAATATGCTAAGCAGTAAGTCAGTCTCTAACCCTACTGTGTATATGCACTGAGAAAGAACTGGATCTCTGTGACGGAACAGATAGCCTGCAAATTATGTGTTAAATTATCTTGTGTGCCAGCTGCCCTAGTCTCCCTCTCCTGAATGTGCTCTTTGCCAATCAGAGCAGTTGGTCACATACCACTTGCTCAAGCAAGAACCTCTCTGTGACCCAGGGTAACTGGAAGAGATGAAGATTTATAGGATTTTCTTTGTGTCCTGGAAGAGAACAACATTAAAAGGAGAAGAACTCTAAAATTCAGTCACAGCAGATGTCAGCCTGGAGTAGCAGCAGGCAAACCTGCCTTTGAGCCTTAATCTGATTTCACTAGTTATATATATACACTTAGTTTGGCAGAGGAGCACTGTACATTCAGGGAAAGTCTTGACATCATAAGCAAGACCCTAAAGGAGACTCATTTTCATCAATCAGCTTAAAAATATACTCCAGGCTGCCAAAAATGGTACCTTACTACTACTACTTCTTGGTACCCTGTATTCTGAATTCCAAAATGGATTAAATGTGCTTGTGTAAAATTTAACACCTAGATCACATGGAAACATCCCTTCCTTCACAGAAGAGATGGACAGTTTTCTTAAATGCAACAGCTTTATAAATAACAGCCTTAAGGAACTGTTCCATGCACAACTGAACCTTAAACTCAGCTGATTCTTGTGCTGGATGGCACCATGCAGAGAAAGTTCTTTTCTCCACTCCAAACATCAGTTTGTCAGAGTAGCTGAGGCCATTTCTCCACTGTAGAACTCTCTACAGATATATAGGTATCTCTGATTCCCACACCACATTCCTACCAGGTTTTCTATATGGAGGTAGCCTTGTAGCCCATTTGACACATACAAATGGAGGAGAATATGGTCTTCAGACTCTGCATAATTAGCTTTCTGTAATACATTACTGCTTATCATCCCTTCAGCTTCCAGGTAGCTAGCTTTACCTGTAAGGCACAGTAATTGAGTAAGAAGTATTGGAAATGTTTTTAATCAGTTCTGCTTATGCATCTTTATTAATCAGAAATAAATACCCAATTTAAAAGCACCTGCATACCCTCTCACATCTCCCTTCAAGTTACACCAGCTGCCTCAGCAACTGAGAAAGCAAAGGCTGCGTTTCCATACAACTCTGCACAGACCTCAGGCAATGAACCCATAATCCTGCTCAGAGATTTCTGGATCCTGCTGGAGTACTAATAAGCTCCCTGAAGCAGAAGGACATTTTGTAATTTCCCCTCTGCCATCCACTTCCTCTGAGCTGGCTGTCTGGGAAAAGACCCAAGTCTAGTTTCAAACCCAGAAGCCTCTACCAGGCAGTACGACTTTCTCTAATTTCTTTGGGCAGAATTTGTGTCCTGCATTCTGACTAATGGTCCTTTTACTCCTGGTGCAATGTTGTACAGCAACAGCCCTGAAATGAGATTATTCTCTGTGGCTGGGATAAGTCTTCAGCATGCTGTCAGTGAGAGATGGAGCCATGGCAGTAGCTTGCAAATACACTACAGTGGCACTGTCTAATCCAACAGTTTTCAAACAGTAACTGAAAACTGCCTTTTTCAAGTCAGAGGCAAAGGACTGGCTTTCTAGCTGCAAGTAATAATTGGCAGCAATAATTGTAGAGAGTTTTCCTTAACACCTTTAAATAAGTTCAATCTCTCTATTTAAAAAAAAAAAAAAAATGCAATGAGTGCCTTGCCTAAACACAAGCTGCTGCTGTATGAACAGTTGCCCCAGTCAGCTCCCAATAGATTAGAGATTTATTGTGTGTCCTTTCATTTGGAATTAGACACTCCACTGAATTCCAGTCCCAAAGGCTTTGTGCCGTCTGTGGGCTCCAAGCCCATTAGCCAGACCTAAGCTGTCAGAATAGGGCCATATTTTCAGGGGAAGGATGAATGGGAGATGTGGATAAGGAGTCCTCTCTAGCCTCCGTCCTATCTTGCCACTTCCACTGTGGCATGCAATAACACACCACACAGCATAGTGCAAACTGAGCTGTTTGTGACACTGAGTCTTGCCGCAGCCTTGCTGACATGCAGTTCATCTCATCATTGTCCTGTTTGTTCCAGCTGGCCAATTTGTAAAGCAGGGGATTGCAGGGTGCATGGGGCTCAACCCAAGAACCATCCCCAGGTATGCTTACCCACATGGTGTTCAAGGCAAAATCCATAGCATAGCTAAGAAAAGGACAAGTTTTGTTTCAATCTTTCTTTCTCATGCAACCTTTTCAATACTTTGTAGTTAGATGAGAGCTGCCACTCTGAGCACAGAAAATGAACAGCACAGTTTCTTCAGCGTGGTTCAAATCATGCCCATTCAAAGAAAGAAAGAAACAGGTTTCTATCTCCCATCTGTCCTTCAGCTATGTGACAGAGGGAGCCAGTTCTTATCGCGGCATAACAGATGTGGTCACCCAGGGAAGCGAAGAGACACCACCCTCATGCTGCATTCAGTGCGATAAGAAGTGTTTATATCCTTCTTTCAGCTTAAAGATGGAGCCCATCACTGTGCTGGGTGTTCGACTACCTGCTGGCGAGGGAGGGTTTTCATTTTCTTACCAAAATTTTTGAGAACTCCCATAAACGAAAAACATGTTATTCATAAGTAGATTACAAGCACGTTGAGGTTATGTAGACAAAAATTGGAGCCATAGAATAGTAAACAAAGTTTGGCAGGACTTGAGGGAAAGCTTCAGCCAATAACTATATTTTACTGTACAAAAATAATTCACCATGTTTCCTTTCTGACCTTCCAGCAACTTGCTGTTACCTGTGCCACATATACTATCTACCTGTTCTGACAATATGACAAACAATCTGCTGAGCAGACCCAGCAGCGCTGCCACTTCACCAGCAGGTTCAGGGCAGCCCTCAGGGCACGGGAGAATAGCCCATCTTTACGACTAGATCTCACTCAAAACTTTCACTGGCCTGCTACAGGGGTAGCTGCAGTCACGGAGTATGTGGGACAGCATTAGCAGCATCACGCCCCGGAGGAGACAGGATTTGCAACCCAGCCTCTAATCCCTGGTAAACAATAATGATTAAAAGCATCATAAAATCAAGATCAATCTTTTAAGGCAGGGAGCTAAGAGCCTTGAAGTTACACGTGGGTGGCAAGGTAAGGTAAGCTCCTCTAGAAAATAACTTCATCCCATGGCCGTGGTAATAAATAACTTGTATTTTAGTGTTAACTGCTCAGCTGCTTTCCGATTTTCCTCTGAAGAATTCAACTGTTAAAAAAAGTAGATTTATGAGATAAAGAGAAAAGCTCCCTGCTATAGAGATGTGATCATCCCAGCTGTCCACAGGAAAGTAAGCTAGTAGACAGATGATGTGTGTCTGACACGATACATCAGAATTCAAACCAAGAATGAAGAACAGATGGCTTGATCTTCAATTTTTCCCCTAGTGTACATTTTGCATGCACATAATACAATTCCTCAGAAATCTGAAGTCACATAACTCATCACTGAAATACAATCATCTTCAAGGTGAGAGAGATAGCCAAGGCATGAAAAATGGAAAGAACAGCACGTTTGGCCCAAGTACTTGTGCAAACTTCCACTTGAGCAATGTGTCATAGACACAGTCTTGATCTTTAAAGGCCATAACAGGTTCCAAAGGCTGCCTCAGAAGGCTGGACATTTGAATCTCAGCATCTCTCTTCTGGAAGCCAAAAAGCCCAGCCCTTGGAGTTTATCTGCTTCAAATGTAGTGTTTACACTCAAGTAATACTCAAATAATAAAGAATATCTTGAAAAGCTGAAGGCAAATTCTGTTTCAGCAAAGAGAAAAATCAAATAGGCAGGGATAAGCTCTTTTGAGTCCTATAAATATGCACAACAGGGTGGAGGAAAAAAAAAAAAAAAAAACCTTTATTTGAAGTTTCCTTTCCTAAGGCTTTATTGTTCTTTTCAAAATCTCCAGCTAAGATCTGTGCTGAGACGACCTGTCTGAAACTCCCATATGGTTCCCTCGCACGCACCTGGGCAGGATATGGCATCTCTTCGGCTCTAGCTTTGCCATTCAGGATGCATTTATCTCTCAGATGAGAAACAATTAGCCTATTACATCTCGGTCGATGCTCAGGGATTTCTGAGGTTAATAGGAGAGGCAGCACATGACAGCACAGGGCACTAGTGGGGGGCAGGGTGGCTTTCTGGCCATTTGTGTAAGTGGGGAGTGCTGGGGTTTAATCCCAGTTAAATCCCATTAGCACTTCTTAAGAGCTGAATTGTGTACAGTGGCTAGGAGCACTGAATCAGGCAGAATATTCTAGCTTGAGGCAACCTGAGGCCAACTCCTTCTCCTCTCTAGCAATTCTTCCACAACTGAAAGGCTTAATTGTAGTGGGTTTTTAGAGCTACTGTGAGACGGAGAGCGATAGACACTTCTGAAGAGATCTTTCCTGCAAAGATTTGCTAAACAAATTAATAAAGATGCATGCAGGGCAATCACTTCATCTGTTGCTGAAATGTCACCATTTATGGGCTGTAACACAGCAACCCTTAATAAAAACATGTAGCAACCCAGGATCTTAAATTAAAATGGTTGAATGCCAGTTAGCTAATCTACATGAAGGATTTTTGCCTTGAATGCTGACATACTGAACTCTAACACAAACTATTCTCACTGGTCATATTTCAGTAACTCAAAGGAGTCTTTTTCAAGAGAAAAGTCAGGCTTTTTAGAAGTGTATGCTGACATTTAATAATTCAAATGTGGAGGGAGACAGAACTAGAGTTCTTACAGAACTTCAGAAATTTATTGGCTGCTTATGAGCTATGTATAATATGCACCAAGGAAGAGGCGAAAACAAGGAGAAAAGGCTCACACAGTCAGACTCTTTGATTTATTGCATGCTTCTTCAGCCAGGTAGTATTTATGAATTTTGACTGCTTTCATCATTATTCAGTAAGATTTGAATAATTTGTAACATGTAGGGTTTCAGCATCGGATTGAAACTTCACTCTCAAGTCTGTCCATGTGCAGAACATTATATCATGATTTCTCCTGCTTCAGTAAACAGATCTGAACCAATCCAAGAAATGGGGAGAAAGCTGGGATTCTGACTTTACTGTTACAAGCTCAGTGCTACGCCCAAATCTTGATTACAACCATGAATAGAACTTCATAGAATCATAGAATGGCTTGGGTTGGAAGGGACCTCAGAGATCATCTAGTTCCAACCCCCCTGCCGTGGACAGGGCTGCCAGCCACTAGCTCACTAGATCAAACTGCCCAGGAACCCACCCAGCCTGGCCTTGAACACAGCCAGGGATGGGGCAGCCACAGCTTCTCTGGGCAGCCTGTGCCAGCGCCTCACCACTCTCTCAGGGAAGAATTTCTTCCTGATGTCCAACCTAAACCTCCCCTCTTTCAGTTTTAGCCCATTCCCCCTTGTCCTACCATTATCACCCATGTAAAAAGTCAGTCCCCCTCCTGCGTGTAAGCTCCTTTCAAGTATTGGAAGGCTGCAATGAGGTCTCCCCGGAGCCTTCTCTTTTCCAAGCTAAACAATCCCAACTCCCTCAAACTTTCCTCAACTTCATTCCTGATAAATTAATTTTATTCTTTCTAAAGTACTATAAACGCCCTTGGCTCTCATTAGCTGTGACACGCTAGAATGCTGCCTACCTTCTTCTTTGATTAGTATCTTTAAACACGATCTTTAGATCTTCAGCTGTACCTGAAGCTCTGGCTGACAAGAATGGTTCTAGTGGAAGGACTATTTGCTGTACTTGTGTGAAGATATGACGCTGTGAAGATATGACGCACTCACTCACCACACTGAATTGTTTAAGGCAGTGGATCAAAGAAAGAAAAAATGCAAATGCAATTATGAAAGGGTAATTACATCTCAGTCATCCCAAAGACAACAGCACCATTAACCCTGAACCACGGTGCCAAAACCCAGCACCCTTTGCTTTACCCGGTTATTAGGCACAAGGCTGGGATAACAGCGCAAGCCATGCTACCCTGCAATCCTCATCTTAGTTCTGTTTTACTGGCTAATCCATCTCTCAAGTCTATTAAAATTCTCAGCCATTTACTGGCAATTTACACTGCAGGAAATGGACAGTCAGCATAAGGTGACTGGTCAATCCCACAGCCAGGAGTGGAACAGACACACTGTTGGCCTCAGAGGGTATGGCTATTTTTCATAGAATAATTTTATTAACAGGAGCTTGGCCCACCATCTGCCTGTGAAGAGTAAAAATCATTATTCAAAATCAACATAACCATACACAGTGTGTTCACCATCTGAAACCCACAGTCAGACTTCCATTAAATCTGTTTTGTTAAAACTCCAGCAGTCCATTGGACACACTTCGTGTTCATCACAACAGCCCAGCAACGAACCACCACTAGATTTACATCAATCTTCCAGCAGCAACGGTAACATTGCTACCACGTAAAAAGATACGTTAAAACAGTCTATAAACCCAAACCACAGGCCTGCAGTACCCACACCCTGAGCATCTGTGACTGATTTCCATCCCATCTCCATGTTCTCTAGTAAATGAAATACAAAGCCAGCCAACAGCAGTGACTTCCATGCACAGCTGCAAGAGATGCAGAGGCTTCATCATACTGGAGACTACAGAGACGATCATAATCCTAGACCCAGCTCAAAAGAGACTGAAAACAATATCTGCTGCTAATGTAAAACTTGTTTGTTCTGCAAAGTGATTGACTGTAGGAATAAATCAGCACATGATAAACCTGTCTGCTAGATTGCAGGTGTAAAGAAGTGCAAAAACACCCCTGTTCTTGGCTGGTATTTTAAAATACTACAGTAATAGCAACAACTACCAAAGAATAACCATACCATTACTTAGACATTCATACACCAAAGGGTGCAACTTCTGTTTTAGAGAATACTGATTTTTCTGCAGATCCCTGTATTTTGCTGCCCTTTGAGGTTGTTTTTTGTTTTTGTTTTTTACTAAAGGATTTATTATACGTTTGTTACATCTCTTTATCTTGTGTTTTTAAGGCTAAAAAAATCCAGACATTGTATTATGAAAAAATAGGTGTACACTGTCAAGCATACAACATACAGCTATATGACATCAGCACTTGCCTTAAAGCCTGACAGAAATGCTCATCAGTCTCTAATAAAGGTTTTAGCAAGCTAGCAAAAGTAAATAAAGCTAGGACCTACAGCTAGATAACTATATTCCCACCTGTCTCCTTCTAAGGTAGATATAGAAAGAACAAATGTATCCTGGATAAACTGCACATGCAAGTTTTTCCTTTTTTTTTTTTTTTTTTTTCTAACAAGCTCTTACATCAAAACAGCAATCAACCTTTCCGTCCACGGTTGTTGCATTGTTTTTATGATGATAATAAAACAAAAGAAGGAAAAAATAGATTTTATTGAAACCATGCTTTCAGAGAAAACCATATTTTCAGAGAAACTATGAGATTTAAAGACAGTTCTTACTTCAAGCGGTACAGAACAAATTCTAGATGTGCAGACTGAGTGTGGAAAACTCAATAAATGTTCTGTGTACCATCATATTTTTCCTCTGCAGGTTTATTTTTCTGATCACCAGTAGTAGCTGGGCTCCACGAGACAGACTGTGAGCATGCTTTTACCTAGGACTATTTTGTTGATAGTGCAAAATCCATCTCAACTTTTTTTTTTTTTTTATCACCGCACTGGCACTGCTAGCTGGTATATAATTCAACAACACTCCAGAAACAGCTCTACTGTGAATGAAAGTAACGGTGTCACCAGCTGTCACCTTAGGTGCATTTACTCGGGCTGTGATTAACCAGACCTCACCAAATGATGCAGCACGTTGCTGCTAACAGAATGAAGATGACAGGTTGCTTGAAGGGGACCTAGTTCGACTTGCTGCTGATCGAAGTCATCCCTATTTCTTGCAGAGAGCTTTTTCAAAAATGTGAGCAGAGGCCATAGCACCTCAAGAAGTCATTGCGGGCTGTGGAGGCCAGAAGTCCTGCAAGAATGCGGTGGGACTCGGTGGACCTTTGGTTCAGCCTAGGACCATTAAGTTCTAAATAAGCTTTTAAACTTCAAAGATTTTTCTGTACTGTCACCAAGACTTTTGTTTTCTTGGTATTTGGCTATGTTCTTCTATCACGTATAACTGAGGGGTGGCAGCAGCATAGCATGCACATAGCATGGATGCATTTGGAGCAAAACAAGTATCAGCTGAGTGCTACTGGGCAGACAGAACCAAGAAGATTGCAAAGCCTGTCAAACTGTGTGATCAATGTCAGCATCTCTCTCAAGCTGGGCACAATTCAACGTTTGGATGAGGCTCTCATCCCATGTAATTCCACCTCATTCTCCAACACATTCTTTATGTTTACATTTACACAGACTCAGCTACTCTTGGCTTCAATTGTTTTTCACTGCTCTGAAGGGAGAAGAAATACTTAATGCATGATTCAAACTGTGTGAAGCCAAACCTCTCATCTCCAACAGGCCATGGAAAAAGATTTAACTAAAATAACAAAACAAAACAAACAAACAAAACAAAACAACAACAAAAACACAACAACAAATGCTGACTCAGATAACTCAAATATACTTCAATAGGCCTAGACGCATATGTGGTGACTGGAGGGAGAGTTTACCAGAAACAAAGCAAAACTATTTCCTAGATGGTGCCAATAAAAGAAGGAAGTTAGGAATCTGTTTCTTTTTGCACTGGACAAGAAACAGACTGCTGTACAGGCACCTGATTCTGCCAGTTTGGCCCAGCTGTAATTTTACATGCTAAATTATAAAAAGAGCCCTACATGATCTAAGCAAGGCAGCATCGTTAGTTGGAATGGTCAGCAAATGTCCTAGAGCTGTAAAAATCAGCCTCGTTTGCTCAAAACTGCTCCTTCACCTCCCTGTATGGCAGCACGCTGACACAAATACAGTCCTCAGGCACTTCATCCGGAATGAATAATTTTCACTCAGCGTAGCACCATTACACAGCTAGTGCTGAAAAGACAAGTCTGCAAAAGGGGTTCCCATAAATCCACAAGTGATAGAACAGCTTTCACAGAACCGTAGAATGGTTTGAGTTGGACGGGACCTTAAAGCCCACACAGTTCCAGCCCCTTGCCATGGGCTGGGTGTCACCCATGGGACCAGGCTGCCCAGGGCCCGTCCAGCCTGGCCTTTTGACTGTTGAGAGAGGTATTAATCCAGTGAGCGGAAAGGCTGACCCAGCACCTATGGTGGATGTGGGACACAGAGATTACAGGCTCAACACCTTGCCTTGTCTCAGGCTTTGCTGTGCCTTAGGCAAGTCGTTTAGGGTAGAATTATTGGTCAAAGTGATTTAGAAGCCCACTGTTTCTGACAGCTTCCCCACTTATGTCAGTATGATCGTACAAACATAACAGCTATGTGGATGAAAGCCAGTAAAGCCTTTTGCATTTTTTCATCTTTCATTTTTTTTTGTAGCTAAGCTACATCTATTACATTTTAACAAGTGTGAATTAGAAAAGCAAAAGCACGTCTCTGAAGATGTTTCCAGCTCTAAGTGAGAGAAGCTCTTCCCTGTTTTGCTGATAGATTATGGGCGAACATTTTAACAAGCAGTAACATTCTTGAATGTTGCTGTACAGAGATGCAGAAATGCCAGAAAATGCTGCATTCCAGTGGTGTCAGACACAAGTGCTAAAATCCAACATACTGCTGTAATATTTTGAGACATGAAAGAAGCTGTTGCTGAGAGAATTTCAGATTTTCAGAGGAAGCTCTTTCACACTGACCTCTCACCTTCATAGAAAGGCCGCCTTACTCTTACACCACACCAGCCACAGCCCGAAGGCACATGGCTGAGCAACATCTCTCACTGGACTCTTCTCTGAAAGATCCCTCTGTGTACTCTGCCAGCACTTCAGATCACTAAATGAAAACAACCAGCTTTGTAATTTAGCTAACCTGTTCCTAATGCCCATTCTTCCAGGCGTTCAAACTGTTCTGTGAGAAATGTTGTGTAACTATGAAATGCTAACTGTACTTCCGGGGACTCCGAGTTTTTAATGAAATGAGTGTAACCAGCAGGTGATTTTGCTGGGGTTTTTTGTTTGTTTGTTTTGTTTTTTAATTTATTTTTAATCTCAGAACTTCCCCTACAAGGAAGATTGTCACTGAAGATTAAGTTTCTTGTGTAACAATGTATTTCCTACTGCATGGTACTGGTATGTTTACAAGCTTCACCTGTTATTTGTTACCTATAAATAAATGCTATCAATTACTCATGGGATGTATAATCTTCATGCTCACTTACCTCTGAGCCTGAAGTATTTCAGATGGTTGGCAATGGCCTGCTCAACAGATTCATCAGGGCAGACCTTAACTCCACTGGGAAACAGGACAGACCGCCTCCTTCGAAGCAGCAAATGCTTGCTGACCTGGTCAGCCTCCACAATGCCGTTAAGCCTTGTCAGTTCTGGAGGCAGAGGAGGGCTTGTTGACTGCCAGACACTGAGCTGAGGGGCTGGTGATGCATCTTTACCCTGTTTTTCTTCTGCTGTAAAATTGAAACCACAAATACATTTCTCAGATGAGATAGCGATGCAATCACACACAACTTAATGCCATTGCTCTGGTCTCTGAAGGACCTAACTGCTTTTTTTTTTTTTTTTTTTTTTTTTTTTTTTTTCTGCTAACAAGCCAAAACCCGCACGTGTGACTGTACTATTATAAACAACTTAAACCCTTTTACGGCATGTTTTCAAATGATAACATAACCTAAAACTCTAACACACTGAATGTTTTGTGTTTAACTTCTCTTCTGTGATTTGGCTTAAGTCAGTGGGACTATATTTGCCAATAATCACGTGCTTGAAACTTTCAGGGCCAGGAACGAAAGACACAGTTGATTAATACAGAAGTATCCTCATTCCTTACATTCTTTCCATGTTTACACCCCATGCATTAAGAAAGCTGCCTGAATCAACAGCTACCACGTTCACCTTCCATCACCTCAAGACAGGGCCCTACCTGACTGGAGGAGCAAAAAAAGAAAAAGAAATACAAGGACTGATCAGCTTTAGCTTATAGCTTTTTAAAATTTCCTCTGAGTTGTTCCATGTCACTCCAGAGGAAACTTTACAGCTGAGGGGAGAATGCATCTGTTAGGTTTTAGTCTGACAGTCTAATCCTCTAACTTCCACAGGCAGCTGATCTGAAATGAGTTAATTTATCCTCTCTTTCACTGTTTCCCCAGAAAACAACTGAAGAAGGATCAAAATGAATAATGAATTACAGACAGAACAGTAATAATTGTATGGCATTTGTCACCCTACAGATTAAGAATCTATTCTGCAACTTCAAAGTCAATAGTATTTTTGACTTTGTTGACTGAAGGACAAAGAATCGGTTATTTTGATGGTACGCTAATAACCAGCTCTAGAGCAGGCCACCACCAGATGATACATTGGAGGGAGAAGGGAGCATCAAACAAGGTCTCTAAGGCAAAACATCAGTCTTCATCCAAACTGATCCATCTTCAATGTCCACATAGAGGACATGTTTTGTTTTGTGTTTTATTTAATACAAAATTACTAAAGAAAAAAAGCACAAAGTGAAAAAACTTGCTCATCAGTATTTAGTGTCTTTCAAATTTGGAAACACTTGCATCCTGTACCTACACTCTACTCTTAAAACAACAGTAATATCTCTCGGAAATCACTCTGAGTACTCCATATTGAAACACTGATTTCACAGCACAGATTTGACCAAATGTTTCTTCGTATTAGCCTCCTCCATTTTAATTAAGACAGAGGCATTTTTTTCTACACACTGCTATATACAAAAACAAGAAGGAAGAAAAAAGATTTCTGCATTACCTGCAACTGCTTGAAGATCTCCTTGAATCATTCCGAAAACCAAGAGGCAGAGAGAGATTTTCCAAAGGAAGGCAAACATACTTGTGTCCAAAAGCCAATAGGCAAGGAAAAAAAGAAAATCCTTTTTAGCAAAAGAGCTGTTGCCTTTACCGTACCCTGGAACCAACCAAGAGCATTGCCCTTCTTGAAAATGTCTTGACGTCACATATAGTTATCTTTGGAAAAAAACATTAGGTAAAAAACATCAAACAAGACATCCTGAGAAGGATCTTCTCAAAGAGAGTATTCCACTTCAGTGAAGAAACAAGGAAAGGAGGTGGAAGTAAACGCCTTGGAGCTAGCAGATGGACTGAGACAATTTTTTAATTTTAATCTGGCCGGCTAAGCTCTTTACCAGAGCTTGTCATACCATTAACAGACAGTCCAAACAAGGACAGCACCTTTCACACTTAATCAACGGAGCTTTTTCACTAGCCCTTCAATTTCTGTTGATTTTTAAAATGACATTGACCACAAAACATCAGAGTGAGCACACTACTCTCCAGTGGAAGGTCTCGGTGTGTTTTGTCTTCTGCTTTTACAAATGTATGCATTGAAGAACACACTGACCTGTTTGTAGCACTGATACACATGTAGGTAAGACTGAAACAATCTTTCTGTGGGTTTCTTCTGGTGGCAGAGGTAACACAGCTCTGCTGCTTGAGTCTGTGCTAAAGCAGAAAATCTTGTGCTGCTATACCACTGTCCTTCACACCCCAGAACGGCTGCTTCCTCCAGTACAAAATCAGGTCAAATCGCAGTTCTTTCACCTCTGTTCAGATATAATCTGAGAGGAGCATTACCAACAGATCTGTGCTGACACCTGAAGAGATGATCAGTGAAGGAGAGCTGCAGACAGGACACAGGGTGCAGGAAAGGAGCAGCACTCTCAGCTCCCCTCCTGCCCAGGGGTCAGCCCAGTGTGGAAGCGTGTACAGACGCCAACCCGCAATGGCAGGCAGCATTCAGACCACTCGAAAAATTGTGTCGGGGCTGCCTTCTGGGTGGCATCGCTCAGGACTTGCTGGTTGCTGCACTGAAAGGAATATGACAACAACTCTTTCTTTATTCTCTGTTTTCCAACATCTAAGAGACTCTAGTTGATATTTCCAAAACAACAAACACTTTTACTTTTTTCCACAAAATTACTGAAGTACACTTGAATTTAGTTTTTTAGCTCACATGGCTTAACACCAAGATTACAAACGGTGTCCTGTGCCTGGACTGCAGCTACTGACTTTGTGGTATTCAACAGGAATCAACCAACAGAACTCCCAATCAGTTTAGCTGAGACAATCACGCTAGGCAAAGTCTCTTCACTCATGAAGTGCCTGTGCTTGCTGTTGCCAAGCATTTCACCGTGATCACTTTTCGCTTGTGCTCCTGGGTAGCAGGAGCTCTCTGGTAAACTATCTCCCAAGGATAAGCAAGACCTGATGCTGCTTAACCTTCCGACTCAGCACATCAGCCCAGCACAGCCTGCCGTACTGCCACCTCCTCCATCATGCAGTACTGTAAAGTACTTGGACCAGAAACATCAGGAAGTGAGGTCAACCAAATTAGTCTAACACTTCATTATTTACTCTGTCTATAACATGCAATGTGAATCTATTCCTAGCACTTTTCTGATTGGGTGAGTACACCTTACCTTCATCAATGGTCAAAGATGATCCCGATGTCTCTGCTTCACCTTTGAACAGCGTTTCCAAATTCAATTTGACTGGACAGATTTATTGCTGCTCATCTTGGTTTTATTCAGCCATTAATGAAAGCGTTTCCTGTCCTCCCAAGATCTCCCATGTCTCATTCTACTATGCTTGCTTTTAAATCTAGAAATCTAAGAGACTTTTTTTTTTTTTTTTTGGGGGGCAGGGGTGTGGAGGATTTGACAGAAGCAACATTGCAGTTCCTTGTCACAGCCAAGATAAGAGAGTTACCACTGTGAATTTTAATTCTTCTGTTACTCTGTAAAGTGTAGTACTCACTGAGTACTATACTACATCATCATCTCAGGATCAAATCCTAGGAGTTGAGTCCCAAAAAATGAGACAGACTGCTGTGAATCTGTGCATGCCAGAAGACAAAGAGCAGTGCACTGACACTTTTTAAAGCACACTCACATTTTCATGATCCAGTCTTCTGGTGCTTGACAAAAAACAGTTTTTTTTATTTTTTCTCCTGGAAGATTTATTCCCTACAAGTTAATTCTCTTGTTTCCTGTGTCATGCTTGTCAACAGTACCTTAAACCCATCTCCATGACTCAGATTTCCTTATGGAAGTTTCAGGTCCCACAGAGCCAGAACGTGTTTCTTCTATGTTTAGCATGAGTACAATTCAATGCCTTGATACCAAACTGCAGAGTGTAGGGTAAAAAGCCTTACAAAGGTTTGGGTTGCTTTGAAGGATCACACCACTACACCATTTCAGTTAAATAGGGATTTATACAGGAAATGGAGGTGCAGAAGATGTGCAAAAAGGTCACCAAGTCAGTCTGGTATCCTAGACAGAAGAACATTGCTAAAAGTTCTCTCTGAAATAAAAATTCTAAGAAATAAAAATTAAAAAAAAAAAAAAAAGGTTTGAAGTGTAACTTGTTCCTCAAACACTTCCTAGTATTCACCACCTATCTGCTAAACCTATATGGCTGGAACAGGGCAGATTGTGGCTGCTGGACCCAGGCATTCCCAAGCTAGTCATTCAGGCTGTTAATATGGTTAAGCCCAACTACAGAAAACCATAAGGCTGCTGAGTCAAAAAGTAGTCTTGCTGGCTACAAGAAGCCGTGACCTAGCTGCATGCCTTTGTAAAGACTGAAGGAAAAATAATCACTTTGATAGAAAATTGAGCTAAGATGGACATACTGACTATGTACCTTAAGTGCAGTAACATGGATTTTTTATGCTTAGCTCACTGGTTATTTGTGGCAAAAGTGAAAATAACAGTGGCAATCATGTTCAGCAGCTTCTGGAGATTTTTATTATCAAATGTATTGGCATCCTCATCACATATTTCTAATATTAACCTACAAAGGCAATCCTTTACTGCTATAAAACCAACTTAGAAAAGTTTATATGCAATTTTTATTTCTAAATACCTATAAACCAGTTAATCTAAAAAAGAACAAATACTGTTTTATGATATAAACCAATTTTACCATAAGAAAAAGTCCAAAGTGTTTGTAATAAGGGAACATTGAAAATATTCATCAATTAAAAAGGTGTAGAGAAAGGGCACACATTTCTGCATTTTGCCATTTATCTCTTACAATAAATACAAAGTAAATACAAAGATTATCCCTATAAGTAGTGGTGGTGGTGAGATTTATGGGATGAAGAAAGTCGCACAAAATTCTGGGATGAGAGTGTCAAGATATTGGTGGGGGTTAGTGCTAAAGTACAGAATTAAAAGAGAAACTTGGTAAAAAGCACAAGGTAATCGCACTAGGCTGCCCAGTTACACATAAAGTAACTGTACTCAGCAAAACACATTTTAAAATTGTCTCCACTCTCCAGAAAGAATGCTTCCTGGTTTGAGCTTTTTTTTTTTTTTTTT
>VXAV01002362.1:592040-618642 GCA_013399715.1 Alectura lathami | reverse complement strand
TCTTAGTTGGAAGCACAAAATGGTAGAGTTGCTGAGCTCCTACTGACAACTTTTTGTGAAAATGTCCAATTCCAGCATGTACATAAATGTTACATATATGTAACTAATACATGCGAAAACTTGGAGTGTAAGAAAACTTTCTTAGAGAAATTTTGAATAATAATTTATTATCAATGTGTAACATGAAACACGTGGTGAATGTAAAAATGTTGCTGGACCCACCATTTCTTTCAATGATGCACACCTTGCAAAAATATGAGTTTAAAATAAAAAAAATCAAAATCCATAAGAAGCTGCCTAAAGTGAAGAAGCAAAGACTCAAAATTGGGAGCAAGGTGATAACACTTCTATTCCTATACTGTATGAATCACATACAGATTTGAATGGAGACCACCATTATGTTGCAGCTGTTTAACCACTACTTCTTCTAAGAACTCTGATTGCTATCCTGTGTGCTAATTTGAAGACAATCTGCAGAACTTCTCAGTAGCAGCAACAAACAGCTATTAAGGTTACTGTGCCATCTGACATGAACTTACGAAACTTTGGGATCTCCGTCAGAGAATTTTTCTGGTCTGGTCAGGCACTTATAGAAGAAGCTGCTAAAAATGTGTGTACGCTCAGCAAGATGTTTTGGTGCCTTCTCCAACAACAGGTATCTACCAAAAAAAAGATATGGAAATTATTATACTCCCTAGAAAGTATCATTACTGATAAAAAGAAAAACAATTGGTTTAATGACTTCTCATACTCAGATTATGCTTCATATCAGTTGTCTACACAGCTGTTTTTTATCTACTCTACTTTATGTATGGGCACACGGATGGACACCATCACAGATCGCAAAGGTCAAACAGATACTAAGAATGCAGGTACTTTTATCCCAGATTTGTGCTCCAGTATTACTGCTGCCATATTTATTATTAGTTATGTTTCTCAGCCTTGCAGTAAAGCCAGGCTTGAAAACCTGGCCAAAGATGAGCCTGCGCAGTGTTGCATTTCTGTACTTAAAGCATAGAACAGGTCAGATATATCAATTGCCCTTTTACTTCTACAACTTATGCACATGGAAGTTGAGACAAACATTCCACAGGTACTTTTTTGTTTGATGTTACTATAAACATTCGCCTGAGTGTTTGTTCTGTCACTACAGAAGGCCAAAGCTCTCAAAATCTTAATTATACTACACATGGTACCTCCAGTTTCACCTGATGACTTGTTTAATTCCGTCATATACCATACAACTTTTAACACAATGAAAACTGAGACTACGGAAAGAAGTCTAACAAATTCAAAAAGCAGAAGGTTTTCTCCAATAATTGCATTATTCCTTTATTCAAACCTCCTTTTCTGTTAAGGAGCTACAGCTATTACAAGTGCCACACCGTATAATTTTTTTCTGGTTTATTAGCACTGAATACAGGGGGCTTTGCTGTAAAAAATGAAAACACTGCTACGACTCTTATCCCATCTCTTTAGACTAAAAGTTACATTGAAGTCCAGATCAAGTCTCAGAAAGAAGGGGACCATTAAGCATCTGATTACTTACTTAAGATAGAAATCGATGATGACATCATTAAGAAACTCTCCATATTCTAAGCACTCTAGATCTTCTCTTGTGACTCCCAGTCCTCCTTTTGCAGGTGGGGGTGGATAAACAATCAGACTAGAAAACATAAATCATGTTCTAACAATAAAGAACCATGTTTTACATGACACTTCTTAGCATGGCTGTTCTAAATGGAAAATATTTCCCAGAAAACTTGTGAAATTGGTAGTTGTCAAAATCATGAACTACCTCAAAAGCCCTTTACCAAAAGAAATATGTCCCCCACTGCATACTAGAATTTTGAGAAAACTTTTGAAAAGGAAATTATTTTTCACCTTTGCCTTTTCTTTTCCCTTTTTTCTTTTCATAAAAGTAATTGACAAATGGCTATATAAAATGGAAGGAAATACTAGGGGACATACTCTCAAAAAGTATTCGTGAACGGTTATTTTCTATTCATTATGACACCAGTAATGACTCACACATTCTGCAGTAAGAAGCTTGGGTTCATGAACCATTCAGCATACTGTAAGCAGTTTGAAACTGCCCAAGGTACCTCGACACTAACACAATATGTAAAAAAGGTACAGATTAGTGACCATATTACTTAACTGAAACCACCAACTGAGCATTTTTCCTATCACTAAAAAGCTCTTAAACAGAAAGAAAACCAACTGCCAGCAAAAACTATGACAGCATAAGGCAAAAGTTCTTAAGAACAATTCAGTCCACTAATATCTGCTGTACTAGATGTATGACAACTGCATTACACCTTTGCATGTTCTCATTTTCTAAAATCTGTTGCAAACCAAGGTCCTGTAATAACTAGTAAATTGTATGACAAACTAGTTATACATAGATCAAATGTGACAGAACAGTGAAAAAAAACATTGTTTAGGGCAAAAAAAAAAAAAAAAGACTCCGCCTAAGTTAGCTATTGTTTTTCTGTGATACAGACTCAGTGGACACTCACAGAGGTCCCTGTCCTCCCACTGATGCATCTGTGATCTGACGTTGCAGTCACAGTTCATATATTCCCTGACTTTTGAGATTCTATTTAATTCTGTAACACATCCACCGTGTCTGTGAGCCATTGGGAATAACTATATTTAGTGATATTTTAGATGCTACCGCACAACACTTCGAAATCAGCTAGAAAATGGTACTTAAGCCAGGGCTTTCACTCCAGCGCTCTTTTTAGTCAATTTACTCTATTCTCATCTTCTCATTAAAATGAAAATTACATACTTTTTAATTGCTCCAGTTTCTCTTACTTCTTTCCATTCTTCATTCAGTGCAGAGGACAGCGAGATAGAATAGCAACCACTATTCTGCTTATTTGCAAGGGCGTAACTGGGCCTGACCACTTTTGGACTTGATTTCTACAAGAAAAAGAAAACAAGTAATAAAAAGCATCACACAACTTGATAGGTAACACAATACCAAAGAAAAAAAAAGCCTGAAGCTCACAGGAGGACACTGCATCACTGAAGAGGGTCTTGCTGGAGAGTGGAAGTATAAATACGCGAAAGCATTGGCATTTAGACAAATACGCCACTGCTCGGACAGAGAAAAATTTATGCTCCTTTCAAAGACTGACAGCTCTTTGCTCATTTCTGACCTCTGTCTAAAACTTTTTATAAGCATCATTCAGCCATCTGAGGCAGAATTAGTTTTGGAGGAGAAACAGGACCTGAAAGGATGGCAACAAACATCAGAGTCCCTTACTAGGAGCTATGTGTGCTTGGAAAAATCTAGTTCTTAACAGTTTGTCTAGAAGCGTTACAGGTTAGAACAGGAAGCAGAACAGCTCTACTTTTAAGTTCCCAGTTTCATACTCAGATTGATCTGTTGCCTCTGAGCTTTTTACTCATGAGAATAAGCACATATAATTTCCAAAGCGACAAAGATGTGTGGCTGTGTTGAGACACCCACTCTGCAGAGGGAGGCATCTTAACACACACAGCTCCATCTCCTGAGCAGCCTTAGGAATCATTCAGCATTTCGACCTGCAGAACTCCCCAGGGAATGTCTAGAGGTATCAGGAATGAGCAAGACATGCAGCTCCTCCTCTGCTGCACCCCTTCACTTCTAGCTCAACTGAAAAATGGCTCCCAACTTGATTAACTCGTAGCTTGCTGGCCTGGGGACACCACAAGGGCAGGAAATCCCTATGGTCTAGGCATACACAGCCAGAAGTCAACCAAAAGCTTCAGTATTTGCTGCTTACTGGTGAGGTCTATGCACTACCCCTTCATGCACACAATCTGTTTTATTGGTGATGAGTTAAGCAACAGCTATTCACTAACCTTAAGGGCAGGCTCATGAACAAGTGAGGCACTCTGTTCTGTTGTGCACTGCTTTAGCAGACCCTTACTGGAACTCACAAAAGAGCTCTCTTCAGGAGACAGCTCCCTGAACAAGGGTAATGCTTGCTTCAAAGATAAAAATTCAGGGAGATCGGGTGCTCTGTTCTTCTTGCTTATGTCTTTAATTAATTCAGACAGTCTGACTTCTTCTTGTTCTGTGAGTGGTTGGGATAGTTCAAGAAAAACAAATTCACTAGATTTGGCTGGAAAAAGGAGAGAATGGATATTAATGATTAGGTTATGTTATAAAGGTTAACCTGCACATCCACAAAGGAGCATAGAAGGACAACAGCAGGAGAGAAGCCCAAATAATATCCTTCCTGGGACACTATGGGAGACATGGAGCTGCAGCAGCCTCATCCCTCTCCAGCTGTTGGATCTGGTGTGATATGTGTGTCCTCTAACACACTAAGGCAGAGGATAAGTGTGGCAAGCATTTCCGCAATCTCTAAAGGTACTGGTGAGTGGTTTCAACAAGACTCTGCATTCATTTCAAAAGATTTATATCCATGCATATTTCAAAGGCATAGATCATTCAAGCACAGACATTTAATTGCTTCTGAAGGTTTCTACTAGAACAAAAATGTAATCAAGGTAAATAAACCTAACTTTAAAAAGGTGTTCCACACCTACACATAATATTCATTCCACTCATTTCACTGGAAACTGTCCATATATGCTAACAGAAACTTTGATAAACTCCATAAAATGCATACCAAGGCATTATAGAAAAACAAGACTGACCAATTTTTATCTGTGAAAAGCTACTAGCTTTCCTCAATATTCCAGAAGTGCAGCTGTGAAATAATCCCTGTCATTGACATGACGTATCCCAGACCTTTTCACTGTGTTTAAGGAAAGTGATTACTCACATGGTTTGCTGGTAACACGCTTGCCCAACTGGGTTTCAACCTTTTCTAAATAATCCACAGACAACCAAAGGAAAATTATTGTTGTTGAAGAACAGTCATCATCATTTCTCCACAAGCCAAACCTTCTCACATCCAAGGTATCCACTGTCAGCTTAATGTTCTTATTAAGAGCCACTGTAAAAAAAAAAAAAGGATTTAAAGTAACTCTAATTATCTATGGCTGTGAAATAGAAAGTCAAACATGTCACAGTAACTACACACTAAGATTTAAGTACCATCAGAGTGCATTAAAACTGTAACAGTATATTCTATTCCTGGCACTACAAAAAAAAATGTGTTGTGAATTTAGTACTTAAATCACTCACATTTAATCCCATAAAACAAAGTCACTAAACATCAAAAGCGAAACATCTAAATGTAGTAATCTTCATAAAAAAATAAAAATTTTTGCTCAGAATAACCACAGTTGGTGCATTACAAATGTAAAAAGTCAGCAAATCATGAACCCCTGTTTTCTTTCAGTCAATCTAACAAAACTTTTCCTATAAGATACAGCAAACCATGCATCACCTTAGGATAAAGGAACGAACCAAAACCTACAGCTGTGTTCCTCTTGGCTGCAGTCAATTCACTTATTTTTAATAAACCTAAGAAACTAAAAACCCTAATTGTGAAAGGATTCATGTTTTACCTCAAAAACGTGAATAGTTGCATTTAATGCAGTTCAACACTTCACATATGCAGGAATGCATGAGCGAGGCCATTACAACTCCAAACTCACCTTAAAAGCTTAAAAAGCTGCTGTTATCCATACTTACACTACAGACACCAATACTTCCACTTACTGAAAAACGTGTATTTGAAATGTGATAAAGCGTCTTTGTGAGAGAGTGTAAATTATTCACAATAAAAACATATGCTGAGATTAAAAATATGGTTAAGAAAAAGTTAAATAAGAAACTACCTTACCTTGAAATGGTATTGTAATACACTTGGCCATAAACTGAAATAAGATTAAAAACAATGAGTGTGCTTTTGTAAATTAATTAAAACAAAGAATGTTTTATTATCTCCGTATCCTTCTTTGCTTATAGCCAAAAATGTACTGAAAATAATAGGCTTAACATCATAGAGCTTCAGTGCCCTCGCCCACGAGGTGCCCTGCTGACTGCTACAGCACACTGTGGATGGCGCCTGACCCCCTATTTCAGCTAAACCGACATTCCTAAATACATCCTACAGAACCTAAATGACACCAAACTGACTTTCAGAAGTGCTCAGCGCTTCTCAGCGCTGAGAATAAGGTGGAAGTTACAGACTTCCCTCCAGATTACTCAAACAAACAAAGCTGCTGTTTTGTGAAAAGCTGAAATTATTACTGCAAACCAGTATTTCAAAATGGCTTACTGTAACAAAAAAAAAGATATTTATGTTCAAACATTTTTTGACATGCAATACATACAATGAGCCTGGTCAAAGACCTATGGAAATTCTCACAGCTGGTATTGCATTTGAAGTACAGCCCTTCACTTACATTTCTACACCCTGCTGAGTTGCACACTGCCTATACACTATTTCTTTTAGTATTGTTTTAATGCTCTTTGAAACAATCTTCTGTTTAAATGGAAAGATTAGTGCATATTATACATCTGAACCCTGATCACTATGATTATCTTATTCTAATATTTATATTATTTTTAAGTATTTTTTTTTCAAGTAACTTCTATTCAATCAGGGTCATTATTTCCTATCAGAATCGATAAAAAACTGCCCCAGAATGATTTCTGTCCCAATACAGCATTTACACAGAATCTTTACTTTTAAAAACTGGAGGCACACAAAATCCCAGTTCACTTCTCTACTGACAGCAATACAAACAAGGCAATCAAATACACAGATCTTTCAGCCATAGCAATTTCATGTCACAATAATCAAAAAGTGCATCCACAGTAAATTCCACTGTTTGTGTTTAACCAGAATTTTGATTTTATTAAATATTCTTAAATGTAACTATAACAGACCAACTTACCCTAGCAGGACCTGTTGATAACCATTTAAATTTCCCCATGTATAGACAATTAAATTCAAAATCTAATCCTGGCTTCATCTCTTCACTAGGTGTGCTTCCAGAAGGCAAGCTGGTAGGACGTCCATCTTCATCTGACTTCGCTAAAAGCTGGAAAAAAAAAAAAGGTATATGGGCTTCTTTAAATAAGATGCTTCCCTTCTGTAGTCCTGCAGAAATAAATTAAAGGGCCAACATAGCAATACATAGGCCAAGAACTGCACTACCTGCTCTGTGAGACTTTCCATGTCATCTTCCAATAGCTTTTCTGAGAAATGCAAGTCAGGATGTTGGTCTGTTTCTTTAAAACCGGTAACACTACCCTGCCGCAGTTCTGTGCATTTCGGTTCAGAAAGTCCTTCTCCAACCTTTGTTTGAAAAGATGCATCTTCATCATCACTGGAGAGGACAACTAAAGAGGAAAAAAGTTTATACATATACCCCAAGCTGCAGACTTGAGAATACTTCATTCATTGTAGATTTCCGCTGAGCAAGCAGCTCTCTCTCTTTCAGTATGCAATACTGAAGTATGTTACCTTAGCCAGACAAGGACTGTGTGCATGAAGGTATATTTAACAAGAAGCAGTTTTCCACCTTTATTATCACCCTGTACTCCAAAACTTCAAAATTATTTGACTCTTAAAAGAGATAAGCCACAAAATACCTGCTTCCTCAAAGAAAAAGTATTCTTCTAAATTAGAGATCATTAAAAGTACACAATTAATTTTCTACAGGTTCAAAGCCAGCTGCAGAATACAGATTAGGATTTGAAAATCCTGCTCTCTGCCCTCTTTGTCAAGTACGAGACCCTCTGCACTCCAGTAGATTGTACCGGGCACCATCCTTTGACATGCATAACGCATTATAAACAACACAATCTCTGTGCTCAATACGTGGCTCTATATGCTCAACTAGACAGCCACGCATGAGCTCTCCCAGCACCTAGGCATACCAACAGCAACTGCCAGCAACACGGATCTGGTTCATACCTGGGTCAACAGAAACAAGTGGCCGATTACCCCTGCAGATTCTGCCCCGCAGCTTGTCCAGGTACTGTGATGTGTCCACCCTTAACCTCCTGATCGTACTAACGTGTGGTGAAACCAAGTCCTCGCTAGTGG
This sequence comes from Alectura lathami, assembly GCA_013399715.1. NCBI lineage: Eukaryota > Metazoa > Chordata > Aves > Galliformes > Megapodiidae > Alectura > Alectura lathami. The sequence goes on along the minus strand of VXAV01002362.1, from coordinate 610,666 downwards.
CAACAAGCTGCTTCTCTGACAGCTTTCTGGGAGGAGACTGTGAGCCAGGTTCCACTGCGCAGCTGTGAGCAGGTCTTAATTGGTTGTGGGTGGGAGTCTCTTCACAGTCTCTCTCCAGTGTCTGGGCAACACAGTCCTGCACCAGGCCAGGCATGTGATCCTGTTCATCCTCACAGGGAGCTGAACTCAATCTTTGCTCTTTCTAGAAAACAGCAGCCAGAGAAAGGATATACATTTACTCCTTGATCTTTCTGTGATGGTTCAGATAAGTGAGCACTGAGACTTTGCTATATTCTAAGCAAAATAGGTATAGCTTAATGAGGCTGCGCTTAGAGCTGAAGGCAGTGTAACTTCTTTCTCCCTCTATTTCAAAGGTTATTACATAGAGAGAAGAGGAACAACTATGACACCCCTTGTTCAAACTGAACAACTATTTCTGACTTTGGCGGCTCTCCCACTGTTTGACACTGTAAGACTAAACAATGGCAACATTCATCGCTTTGCAAATGCGTGGCTTGGTCATCTATCTACTTCTGTGAGTTTTTAATCAAAAAGTTACCGAGATATCATATTCAAATGCTTGAATACAAACCATAGCTTTTGCTTGACTAATTCAGTCAGCAATTTTTTTTTTTTTCCCAAATCTGAGTGACTGATAAAATTTTGGGAAAGAGTATGATAGACTGAGAAGGAGGGAGAAATATGCCATCCACAAGATCTGAATAACCCCAGGTACAACTTACAATTTTTCTACCAAAGTTTCCTAATCAGTTTTATTGCATATGTGAAAGAAGCTTCACTGAAGCAGCTAGATGCCTTATTTCCAAAACCCTTTTACTTCATGCTCCAGCCTGAAGGACACAGTGTTTCTTCTTCTTTCTCAACCTTTCTGCTGCAACAAGTATATTCTGATACAGTGGACAGAAGATACATTCACACTTCCTGATGCATTACTGAACTCCTTTCCCTCAAGAAGTGTAACAGTATTCTTAAGATAACCTCTTTATTAGTACAACTCTTGAATTTTGGATGTTGTTACTGCTGCTACAGAAGTGTCCCCGTGCAGGCCCTACCAGCGCGTGTGTACACAAATACACACATTAAGAACCACAACTTACTGACAGGAGAAGGGATTTTTCTGGACTGTGTGCTTTACAATCATCAGAAATATGGCCACTAAATCTTCTTTTCCTTTTCTCAGAATCCAAAGAGCTTGACCCCTTCCAACCAAGAGAGGTGACGTTCATGTTTCTTCTCCTCTTATCCAGTTCATCAGAGTACTTGTTTTCTGTGTCAGAAAATAAGTGATTTAATGGGTTATCCTTAAACACCTTTGTATTTCTTCATATCTGTTATGCTTTATATAAAATGCATGGAAGCAGACATCTTCCACAAATGATGGTTCTTTTCTTTTTCACTTGTGTGTGGCTGCCAGAATATATTCCCAAAAATAATACAAGAAAGATGGTTATCACAGGTATTGACAGGGGTATAAACGAATTCAGAACTCGCAAGTATGAACTAGCGCTCTATATTCCAGTCTTTCAGTTTCTGCTGGATGCATCATTCTGCACTTCTTGTTTTAATCTGCAAATATTGCTAAACAGTACTGAAAAGATTGTATGTTCTCCCTACAGAATAAGAAGAGAGCTTATTTTTTTTTTAAGCCAGAAAAAGCAAATATTGTTATGTAACAGAAATTACAGTGGGGTTCATAAACCATTTGAGAATTCTTAATATATTCAATTATTGAGCATAAAGGGATTTTTTGTACATAAAATCATGATTTGATGATGTAGTGAGGCTTCTCTCAGCTTCCTTTTGTTCACAGATCTGATTCATCATAGCTTTATTCTTATTTAGAAACATAGTTACTTGATATATTTTACCATACCTTTAAAAACCTGGCTTTGAGGAAACATATGCACTGCATGCAACAGCTGTAAGTTTATTTCTGTGCTCTCCTCAATATACTAGACTAAAAAAAAGGAAATAAAAAACTAAAAAAAAAAAACACTAAAATAAATCTAAAACCTCCAGAATTCATTTTTAAATGCAAGATTATTGCTCACTACAAACCTTTCTTCTGCTGCTCTCGTCTTTTAACGGTGAAGACGTTACTTTCTGGTTCCTTAGAAGCCTTAGTCAATTTAGACAGATCATCATTTGTCTTTCCCAAGCAATGCTTTGACCTGTGAAGAACATTAACCAGGACTTATCTTTAATTTTGAAAGAATACTGAATAAAAATCTCAGCAGAAACAAGAGTTGCTTAAACAAACTTCTAGCTCTCTCATAAGCACATGAGGCTTGGCAAATGAAATGCAAACTAATTCAGTTCCCATTATGAAAATACTCAGATACTCTGACGTCACTAATGAAATGGATCCTTCCAAAAGATGCAAGGAACGAAACCCTGACATGCTTGATATCAGACACTGAAATATTTTGCTGTAAAGCACGACTGCCATGAGAACACAAAACAAACCAAAAGAAAAGAGAACAACAGTCAGATGATTGTATTCTTGCCTTTGTCATGAATGCGGTAGGAATGAGGCAAAGTAGTATGTTTGTTATTTAGATTTAGAACTGCTAATAGAGTCCACTGGGTAAGCTCCTGCAACGAGAAAAGACTTGAAATAGAAACTCCTGCTCAAAAGAGCCTGAAATAGTAGCTTCGAAAGAGGGTAAGGGGAGGTGGAAGGATGTGAATGAGAAAGAAATAGAAAAGAAAGAGACAGGGTTTTACAGTATGGAAAACTGGAAAACCTACAGGGGCTCATCTGAGCTTGCACTTTCATACTAAAAAGAAAGACATCCAAGAAAGTAACCCGTTGGGTTGTTTTTTGCTTTTTGGGGGAAGGTGGGATCAGTTTTGTTTTGTCTGTTTTTAATGAATTATAGAATGTATTCAGGATGCACCAATAGCCTGAACAGCATGACATCTCTACATTTGAGTCTGATGTCGTAAAAAGACTTTCAGCTTCTCTGGAGACTAGTCACAGCTGACAGAAGACTATATAACTGCACTTTGGTTTCTAGTGGCTGCGTTATGATACCTTATTTAATGACACGTTCATGTGATATTTTCTCACAGGAACTTAATTACATTCAGCTCACAAGATTTCTCTTCCGAAACTAACCTTCATGACCTCTCCTTCATTTGCTCTGAGTGTTGGAAGACAAAGTAATTTTTTATAGATAAAGCAATTTAATGCAGCAGAAAACCCATTCCATTCCTCCTTTTGTCTCCTCACTTACTAAAAAATGATTTTCTGTTAATAATTTTATCATGTGCTCAACTTAGTGCATATACAAATTGTGCAGGTTTTATTTTCCTTTGCAGTCTTCACTGGTAACACCTCGTAACAGATAAACCTAACCTAAGGATCTCTGAAAGCATATGCTGAAGTGTTCTCAACAACCCTGGGAAACTAGCGCGAAATAAATTTATTTACAACACCACGTTTCTTTACACTTTTAAGACCTACCTGAAATTCATTACACTGATAGATCAGTGATGACTTAAGTAAATGCATTTCACGCTGGGTTGCAGTGAAAAAACAATGCAAAATCCACCAGCTCTGTAACATCGACACCCAGAGAGGAAACAGGGAACTCACAGCAAGTTCAAGCTAACAGAGAAAGGTTAACTTATTACCACCCTGTTCTGATCACACAGTTCTTTGACTTAATCTGCAATTTCCATAGTACAACAAACAAACAATTTCAGCACAGCCGAACATGCATTCAAGTTACTGGAATTAATCAGAAATTCTGGATTTCCCATGGGGTAGCTATTAACACTTGCACTAATACCCTGGTCACTGGGAGGGAGGGAGGGAGAGAGAGGTGAAAATCCTCCTAACATTCCTTCCTGCTAGTAACAAGCTTTTTACTTCACGCATTAGTAAACCACGTTATAGGAATGGAAAACTAATCCTTCAATACAAAGCAAAATGAGTATGCCAGCTACTAAAAAACTGATGCAGACTCTTTTTCTTCCCACAAATTTCTTGCTATTTGTTCCTGTGGATACTTTGCTATTAAACAGAGAGAAGGCCGTAAAAGGCAAGATGAAACAGCTTACTCCAAATTCAACTGCCCTCCTGGACTGAAACAAACGCTATGTAATTCTAATATCTGCTCGTTTTGCACATCAAACATTGCTATGATGCTCAGGCCATGTAAACATCAGAGAAAGAAAAGCAGACGCTAGGCAATGAGATGCACACACACAGCCTGTAAACTGTGGCAATCTGTTGATGAGACTGAGCCCTCTGGTGGATTAATGAGAAATGAAGTATCACATAGAGGAATTCGGCAACATTTTGCAAAGAAGTTACGTGAAACCACCTTAGAACACATTAAGAGCAACAGGAAAGCAAGACTGACGTTTGAATTATTTGGCCACCCTCACAAATCAAAACCACCAATCTGTCAGACATGGAAATTCCTTCTATGAGAATAGCAACCTATTAATATCGTGTACAGCATAAATCAGAATAAATGCACAGTTAAACTGGCTTGTTAGAGATGTTAGTTTGCAATCAGGAAAACCGAACTGCTTCAAGGGACGAGTATTGTAAAAATTGATTCAGGGCAATTCTTCTCCATTGTGAAGCTAAATCATTTCAGGAAGACTGACAAAATCAGCACTGAGTAACATACCTTTCAGACAGACAAGAACTTTCGTGAGGAGAACGTAATATTTGACATGTTGGTACGCTGGCAACAGATGATGAAGTTAGTTGACCCGACTGTAATTTCTCAGCATCAGATAAATTAGAATCAATTATTACATCGCTGTCTACGTATTTTCTTCCAATTCTCGTCCTCAGGACATTCGTCAAGATAACTTGAGGTTGCCTGCCATATATATAACAGCAAATCATAAATACTGCACTGAAATCTAGAGAAAGAAGCCTCATGTTAAATTCATACATCTTAGAGGCTTGATAATCCCCAACATCATCACCCATTTCTCAATCCTTTAGAGACATAAACCAAAACCCACTAAGGAACTTAAAATCCAAGGTAAGCAGATAAACACACACAAAAAAAATAAAGTTAAGAATCTGTACAGTGAAAGGCTGGTGAGATAATTTCACCTTAACCAAATGCCATTCACACTACATTGCCTCTAACACACCATCCAAGTATTGTTTAATAACTCAGAACTGTTTATTTCTAAATAGCTTTCATGCAGTATCTGTATATGTTTCTCTGAATTATGGAGCAAGCACTCTTGATTTTCCTGTGAACAAGAAGCCTCCAGTAAAACAGACTGAACTCTCCCAAGCAGTGAGTCAACAGGTAAAAAGTAGCACATAGACAGTTAGAATTAGATTTTGTTCCCTTCCTCAGCTTCCAGGTGACAATCTGCAATATAGCAATAGTGAGGCCCAGAAAAATTGCTTTAAGCGTTAGTAGAGACAACCACAAAAACGAGCTAACCAAAAACAGAAGATGCACTTGACCACAAATTTGCAACAGCAGGACAACTTATTTCACATAATGCAACTACAGCCACGTTGTATTTGACTTATTCCCCTTCTCTTTCTCAAACTGGGATTTAAATTCTACCACTTTCACTCCAAGTTATGATGATGATGTATCGTCACGGTCTTTTTTGCTGTGGCAAACAACATTGTCTTTTGGGTATCTCCAGCGTAATTCTGCTGTTGCCTGCGTTCATCCACAAAGCACACTGCTCCTTGACTAAGATGTAAACCTAATTTTAATCAGGAGGCCACATTAGGGACAAGGTGTTGCAGAGACCCACAGGTGATATGCAATGATTTATTATTACAAATATGATTTAGAGAAAGTCTGATGCAGAAGAATACCATACAGAAAGTGCCCAGACTGTTTACCACTAGATGCTCAGAGGGAACCATCAGTGAAAAAAGCATCAAGTCTAGCCATACATTTCCCTAGGTACCTGCAACTGACCACCATCTAAGGGTAAAAAAAAGAAGATATGGCACTTGATATGCCCCTCTTCTGATGCTTTACGCCTATTCTAATTACCATAAGTAGTCCAAAACAGTGACAATACACTTGATACCTTGCTTGAGAAAGAGGGCAGCCAAATGCAAATGTGCTCTTCATTTCACAAGAATTAATAAATAAATATTTTTTGAGAGTCTAATGACTGAAGAAGAATGAATTGGTCTTGTCTGTAGAGGACCACCCACGAGCCATCTGATCAGAAATGCCATTCCAGTGCACCTGGCACCATGTCTCTCAATGATTATCAGAAGGAATCAGGCACAACGGAATTCAACCATGCCAGATGTGAGATGACGTGAGAATGTGAATAAAGGTCATGAACAAGACAGATGTGATACAACATCGAACACTTTCTTGTGAAAAACAACTGCAAGGAAAATGATTTTGTTTAGTGACACAAGGCAAAGACAACATACCTTTTAGACAGCAAAAGGCTTTGGAGAGTAGGGTTTAAAATTTGCCATATCTTTAGGCTGGCAACAGATGATGAGGGTGGCGGATTTGACTGCAGCTTGCCAGTATCAGAAAAATTAGCATCAGTTTTAGGTTGCACTTGTGTGTATTTTCTTCCTATTTTCGTCCTCAGGACATTCGTCAAGATAACTTTGGGTTGCCTGCCATGCATATAACAATAAATTAATAATAGGGTGTTGAAAGCTTCTTAAGTCACATGAATCCAACAAGGCTTTTCCATGAGTTTCCTGCCCCTGCATCACACCTATCTATCTCGAGTAGTATTAACTTCACTTTCCTGACAGTCTACCAAGTAATTCAAAGGAATCACAACTGCATCTCTTATTGGCACGTGCTTTCAGGATTTCTTCTGGTATCAGTGACTAACAGACGCATATGGGATTCTGGAGTGGTAAACTTCCAGGGCAGGGGCATGGAAATCCCAGTGCAGTTTTCTTATTGCAAAATGGCAGAAGTGGTGCTACCATGGCCTTAGAAACTATTCTGAAAGTACCCACTCAAGCACTGAAATGGGAACAGGGAAGCGTTTCACAAAACCCTTCCATTTTGCTCTTGCGCAAGTCGCTGCACATTGACATTTCTTTTCTCTGGTTACTTGCCATGTTAACACAACACATGACTTCTCAGTGAACTTAAAATGCAATAAGGTTCCTACGCACAGCCTGGAGAACCCACATATAAACTATGAATGCTGATCAATTTTAAGCAGACCTCTGTATCACTGAACACCATAATAATGCACAATGAGCTGTTTTCTCCTAGACTAGAGGTCTCCAAACTTTTTTTCATCGTCACCCCATCAGTAAAAGTATTTCAAGCACATAAATCCACAATGTTTTTCTGATTATGAATTACACAGATGTACTACCATACTAAGTTACAAAACAAAAATTTAAGAATAATTTTAGAAAAGGATGAAACAAAAACGTTTATTTATTAATGGTACAAACATTACTTCCTTCCTGAATACCAATAGATTGCCATGAATATCCCCTAGGGGGCATGCACCCCACTTTGAAGACCACTGTCCTATACAATGGACAGTAAAAAATAGTTCCAATTTTTACATGGTCTGACAGTGATAGGACAAGGGGGAACGGTTTTAAGCTAAGAGGGGAGATTTAGGTTAGACAGTAGGAAGAAATCTCCACAATGAGGGCAGTGAAGCACTGGCACAGGCTGCCCAGAGAAGCTGTGGATGCCCCATCCCTGGGGATGTCCCCATCCCTGGAGGTGCCCATGGCCAGGCTGGATGGGCCCTGGGCAGCCTGATCCAGTGGGTGGCAGCCAGCCCACGGCAGGGGGTTGGGGCTGGATGGGCTTTAAGGTCCCTTCCAACCCAAGCCATTCTGTGATTCTGCGATTCAATTCAAAGCTAAGTAACTTCAGCTCAAGTGAAGGCAGTGTTCTACATTCTCTAGACTTCCCTTAGGAGTTTTACCCAAAGGGAAACTAAATAGCCAAAAAGTATGGTGGCTCTGGCTGGGACAAAGTTAAGTTTCTTCACAGTAGCTCCTATGATGCTATGTTTTGTATTTCCTGATGAAAAATTGTTGATAACTCACCAATATTTCAGTCTTTAAGCTTGTCTCAAAAAAAAAAACACACAACCTGAAGTATTTTAAGAAAATCAAGTAAAAGCACTTTAATATCAAGAGTCAGAACAAATGAAAAAGTGTTTTGTTTTGTAAGGGACAGGCCCTAATTACTGTAGGAAAAACAATCCAGGGTTTCTGAGATCAACTGCTTGGTGGCAATGAGAAGTCACATGTATGAAGTCTCTCAAATCATCATAAGACTGACACAAACCACAGGCATGCTCCTGAATGTTTCAAGCAGAGTCCGGAAAAGGCAGGTAGGCATTTGGTATTTTATCTGCAATTGCATATACTCAGTGACTAATAAGGCTAAGAACTACTGTTTTTAAGAACCCTTTGCAGAATCTGAACATCTGCTTCAAGTACTGCAGATCTAAAGAAGATTACTTTTACACTGCGAAGATCAAAGTTTTAATAAAAGATAGGCTTAACCTATTGAAAAACTTGGTAAGTAAAGACAGGTAAGGAGCAACATAAGGTAACCAGGCCACCAGGTCCCATTGTCCTATTTCCAAGGAGAGAAACAATGTAACTGGTATTCAGGTACCTCTGGAATGGCAAAATGCTGCACTTCACTCAGACCAAGGCAAGTCTAATTATCACAGAACTGCAAGGGTTGAAAGGGACCCCAGGAGATCACCCAGCCCAACCCCCTGCTCAAGCAGGTTCCCTACAGCAGGTCACACAGGAAGGTGTCCAGGTGGGTTTTGAATAGTTCCAGAGAAGGAGACTCCACAGCCTCTCTGGGCAGCTTGTGCCAGTGCTCCAACACCCTCACTGCACAGAAGTTCTTCCTCATTTTCAGAGATAACTTCCTGTGTTCCAGTTCAAGCCCATTGCCCCTTGCCCTGTCTCTGGGCACCACCAAAAAGATCCCTGCCCCATCCTCTTGACACCCACCCTTCGGATATTTATAAGCATTGGTGAGATTCCCCCCTGGGTTTCCTCTTCTCCAGGCTGACCAGCCCCAGGCCTCTCAGCCTTTCCTCATTAAAGGGAGGTGCTCCAGGCCTCTAATTATCCTTGTAGCCCTTTGTTCTCCTGAGCAGAATCACACTAACAGGCTATTTTGGCAGATCTAAACTCTTCCAGGTATTATTTTTTCACCTTATGTTGTTTTCACGTGTGTGTTTTTAAGGTGTTGTTTGTCGAACACAAGAAATCCTAATGAAATTTTTACTAAATTTACCCTGAGTCTGCAAGATAATTAGTCCAGTGGGAACATACATGGTCACAGAGCCTTCAGTTTCATTGCATGATGTGTAAAGATAAAGATCTTAAGAGTTGGAATCTCCTCAGCTAACAATACTATAATTACAATGAAACCTACAGCAGGAGGGAAGAGTCAGAAGCACACTCTTCTGTGAAACTGGATTTCTTTACCTACACCTTGTTCAGACATTCTGGAAACCTAGATCTGACATTCTTTGCTCACATTCATATCAGATTAGAGCCTGTCAGGTTCCAGGTCTCCCAGCAATTTGGTTCAGTGATTGTTATTAGGTACAGGATTAGTATTGTTTGCCACTCCCTCGATTTAAATGGACATTACATATTAAAAAAATATCTTTGAAAAAATAATTTAACATATACACACATCCATGCAACTAGCTTCATACTGGAAAACTGTCTGGTAAGGAAAGGAACTTCCAACAAACAAAAGAAAAAAATATATTTGGCTATCTGTAAAGAGGACAGTGTCAGGCTAAGGCATCACTTCTTACAAAGCATCAGTTTTTGACTGAAGACATGTGACCCATCTCCAGAGTAGCACAGTGCTTGCAACTCTCAATGGCTTCCCTTTCTGACAGGCAAATCAGACCTTGTTGTATTTCTTGAAAAATCATGTAATTAAGACTGAGCATAAAACAGATTGAAGAAAAACATGTACACTTATGACAGTTTATATCTCTGTGTACGAGGATTAGGACAGATTCCTAAATTACCTGTTAATTTGTCCACAGAATAATGGGAGCAAACTATGCAAAAAGGAAATGCAAAAGAAAAATTGATGTGAAGCAGAAGAAAACCAAGCAAAACACAAACCAAAACCAAGTCCTAGTGGCAGACACAGAAAGCAACCTGCACAACAGTAACACTGGAGGCATCTTGGTGAAGGAAAACCAAAGTAGTGTATTTTTTGTTCTAATGCAAACATCTACCCTATCCCCTCTTCTCTACTTCAACAAAAGAAAAAATACATTAAAAACATAATGCAAACGTACTTAAACACATCAGGATGGAAAATACACAATGAGAAATACTTTTAGCTGCTCCTCTTGAGTCTCAAAACATTTCACACACAAAAAATAAAAACATTATCCTACCTTACAACATGCAGGACCAGAAGCCATTAATCAATTAATAGGCAATGATCGATCTCTACTGCACTCAAGAATTGGAGCTCCTAGGTCCAGCTGCCCTCTCAATGACTGTATTTGTGTACACTCTTGGCTCCAGTTTGTTCAAATTTGTATTAGAAAGTAATCAAAAATCAGACCTGAAAGGTACTGACTTGTTTTGAAGTCAATTATCTTTAATTGCCAACACAATCATCTTCAGTGCCTACACTCTTCTACTCATACACCCAGATTTTGTAAAACTAAGTATTTTGACATGCCTTGTGAGGGTCCCCTGTCAGGTCCTATAATAGCTGAAAACCTGACCCGGGTTTACACAATAAAGCCACTGACAGACCTGCTGTGTATTCATCTGTCTGAGCTTTTACAGTACATACACTGCCCAGGTGGTCCTTGGCCCTCCAGAGCCCAAAGGAATAAGGTGATGCACAGCCATTAATAGGAAGCGCATTGCCACTTTCACTGACTACACCACGCAGGGAAGAAAACCTCTGCATGCTGACCTCATCTTCCTGCTTCAAGGCCTTGACTTTTCATTGGTTCATTACGAGTCAATGTTTTAACAGCTGTGCTGTAGACAGCAGGTTAAGTTCATCTCCAGAGAGATTTAGAGAAATGAAAGATGCACAGGTTTAGAAACTGAATTTACTGCTTCATCACATTTTATGTTTATTTCTCACTAATGGGCTGGTAATAATTTTGGTAAAAAAGAGATTGAACACCTACAAATACTAATTGCATTTCACTCACCTACTGAAATTTGCCTACATAACAAATAGAGAAGTAACTCTTTCCCCTCCTACCAGGAAACAAGCAAACTGTCCTGGTTTCAGCTGGGACAGAGTTGATTTTCTTCACAGTGTCTGGCACGATGCTGTATCTTGGCTTTAGGAGAAAAACAATGTTGATAACACACTAATGTTTTCGTTGTTGCTGAGCAGGGCTGCACAGAGCCAAGGACATTTCATTTCCTACTGCCCTGCCTGTGAGGGGCACAAATTGCTGGGAGGGGACAGAACCAGGGCAGGCAGCCTAAACTGGCCGAAGGGACATTCTACACCATATAACATCATGTGAAAAAACTTTACAAACAGAGAGGAGTTGGCCAGCAGGCAGCCACTGCTCAGGGACTGGCTGGGCATTGGTCAGCAGGTGGTGCGCAACTGCGTTGTGCATCACTTGTTTCATATATACATATCATTGCTATTAGTATTTTCCTTCTTTCTCTCATCTTAGTAAAAAAAAAAAAAAAAAAAAAAACAACTATTTAATCTCAATCCACGAGCTCTACTTTGTTCTTTTTTTTTCCCCCCCATTCTTCTCCCCCATCCCACTGGGAGGGTAGAGTGAGCATAGCTGCCTGCTGGGTTAAGCCACAACAACACAAAAACAAATTCCCAAGCACAAAAAGCCAAAGTTTACTGCAGGAGCTGAAGAGAATGATGTCAGCTATCAACCTGAGTTTTGATTGCTACGGAATGGAAACTGCCACTAAAGTAACCTTTAAATTCTTGGAGGTCACTGCCAGCTACTCCCTCAACTGAAGTCAGAGAAGCAACAAAATATAAACTAACAGTTATGCCTCTGAGTAAGTAGGAAGTTACAATAAGCTCATCTCTTGCCTACAAAAGTTTGAAGCACTCCAAATATAAAAGATAGGGCTAACTGATGACTCTGATGATGGGTCACAAAACCACTGAATTCAGTGTTTTCAACGAACACCTGCTGCCACTGAGCATTCTCACTACCTCTGACCTTGGTTTCTAACAGCCTGTCCTGACAATAAATCATTTATGATCAAGTTCAGTTCCAGTCAGAAAACAAGATAGGGAATGGAGATTGTTTGCTTGTATTTGCATGATTTATGGAATAATGGTTGCTTCATTAAGATAAATGCTATTAATTTTATCATGAAGTCAATATGCTTCCTAGCCAGTCAGTGAATCAAATTCTACATTTCCATTTGCCTACAGTGGCTATAAATTCTCATGGGTAAACATTTACCTAGCTGATAACTTCACAGAAGGTGATTTTAAGTAATCTGCTATAATCTCAAAGAAACCAAGATATTCGCTTTTAGAAACAGACCGTGAAGTGACACATCCAACAGTCTTATTTATTCATTTAGGTGCCTTGTCCATAACAGAGGTGAAAAGCCTCCAGTTCTTTTTGGCATGGTTTTTTTTTTTTGTTTGTTTGTTTTCTGATTCCTTTTTTTTTTTAAAAAAAAAAAAAAAGTGCCTTTCCCTGTTCCCTTTCTCTTTCATTAGACCCGTTCTTTTGTTTAAGAGTTGATTAAATCTCCATAACACATGTGGCTGCAGAGCAAAGAGTGACATGCAAAAGACAATCTGGAAATCTTTTTAATTATCTAGGATACCTAGGGCTAGAATGGTAATTTACACAGAGCAACGGGCACCTTTCGAGATCCAAGCAGGTCTACAAGCAGTAATTCCCATAGTCAGTGCTGCATTCTCATTCTGATGTTCCAGCCTTGTGCTTAAGCAAAGGAAAAAACCTATGGTTGTTTCATAACCACAGTGCCATTGAATCACTGAAACATGACTCTCTGAAGATGGGCTAACACTTGGAAAACCATCTCTGCATGGCCCAGCTAGCTAGAGACCAAAGATACCTGTATGCAAGAAAGATAAGCTTCAGAACATACAAACAGAATAACTCATTTTGAGATGGCTTCTTACCCAATTGATTCTTCATCATTAGAGCTGCATTTGTCAAAATCCCTTTGCCTTCTTCCTTTTGCAGAAGTTTCTCTGTTGTTGGCACTTAATCTCCACTGAAACAAACAAAAAACAAACAAAACCGGAAGGTTCTAACAGACCTAAGTGTCACAGTGGACATTTCAGTGGAGAAATGGAACAATGCTAGACATGGAAACAATGCAATTGATCAGAGAGAGCAGGGACACAAGGAATATATACAACAATTTAGTAACATATGAATTTATTTACTGTGAAGCATTTGTGCACTACCTGCTCTTGCTGGGAACTTGCTCTTTTTTCCCCTTCCTAAAATACAGGCCATTACGGAACAGTTACTTTCCTATTTAAAGGTGGCACTGAAATATCTCCAGCAGAGACTTCAATATTAAGCCTGTCCCACATCACCACAATTATATAAGATACCCTCTAGTTTTAGCTCCATTAATTTAACCAAACGATATTCCACTCAAAGACGCACAATTCTGAGCAGGAAGAGCAATCCGAAGGTTTGATACTGGCATGGTATGGCAAACCTCACAAAACCAGATATTTTTTTCCCCCTTCAGGTTCTCTTACCTTACTACATGTACTTATATCTTCAAATTAAAGAAACAAAACACCACCAAAACATACCGTTGTTTCCACCACTCCAAAAATCTGCCTCCTGCCATTACCTCCTATTCCCTCCTCACATTAAAACCAAGCTGAGGTTTGAAAATGATGCCAGTAAGGCTGAAATAAGACAAAGTTATCTTCAATTCTGTTTGAGTGTGCTGTGAAATGGCACCTGATAGATTCACGCCAACACCTTGAGCTTTCTCTTTTTAAAGAGTATAAAGACTAGACAGTGTTTAAAGCGTATGAAGACCTCTGGTGCATGGAAAAATCTGAAACATACAGACAGGTAAGAAAAACCAAGAAATGAAAAATGAGACAACATGCAGGAAATAAGAAATTGTTTTTCAGTTCACTTAGTCCAGTCATTGTTTTTTATAGAGCAGAGAGAAAGACAAGAAGAGTTCTGAACAGGTGCTACCTGGCTCAGCCTAAGAGGCTGCTGCTGGCAACTGCAGGATACATTACTTCTACCTCAAAGCCTGATTGCAGTGGGATGTTCTGCTTGCTGTAACAGTGTAAAACACATCAACAGCTAGCCTGTATTGCAGCAGGTCAGATGGCCAGGCCTACCACGAGAACTGGGTCACAAACAGCACTCCTGTAAGTCAAAAAGAATTCCTGACTTCCCTCATTAGGCTTCTACAAATTCCCTGTGGGAGAGCCTGTTTGTCCAGTACCACAGTTCTGGAAGCAATAAAACTGGCAACAAACTCAATGCTGAGTTGAAGCAGTCAAGAGCAGCAAAATATATTTCCAAAACTTGGCATTTTAAAAATGCTTAATGAATTTAAAACAGACTTATATGGCAAATATTTGCTTCTATGCATGACTAAAATGATCAAGGCAATCATTTATACTAACACCATTTAAGAACATTTACAGTCTTTCAGTTTTAATATTGAAAACAGTAGTTTCTGCACTAATACCTAAAATTCTAGGAAGAATCATACTGTGTTTCATCTATTCTCAGAGTTTCAGCTCTTAGATACAAAATAATGACCAACTGAAAAGTCAAAGTGACTTCCACAGCATAACAAAAAGAGTTTGGATAAGCAACCTGAACCTTAAAGTTCAGGAATCAAAAAACAACGAACTGAAAAAAACCTGCATATATACACACTTATCTTTTAAGTCATGAAGTTAAAGGTAACTTCAGGACCTGAGATAAGTGTTAACAAAATGGAAGCCTTTCGTCCAACTACAGCTGAGGACCAACTCTGCTTTTTAATAATTTAGGCTGGTGATATGGCACTGACTTCTAATTTCTGTAACCGCTATGTTTGCGGGCACATTTCAGATCCATACACTTGTCCTTCCTAGATAATCTGGGTTGGGTACTGATCACATGGGTAAAAGTCAGCACTCGGTACTTAAGAAAAAAACAAAAAAAACCATACAATTCTCCTACACACTTTACACTCTGAAGAACTCTTTACCTCTTTTAAAGGGTAGTCCCAATGCTGAGAGCCTGGGAGCCTTGTCAAAGGGGACTGAACTTGAACATCCTCTGACTTGTTTGGTATCTTCTTTGGTATACGAAACTGAAAATAGAGGATGTTACACACATGATAAAAATAAGTTATTCATTGGTGCTAGGAGCCGACATCCTGCCAGACACAAAGTTTTTATAATCATCAGGCAAAATAAAGTTGCAGGTAAAGCACTGACCTATGACTTCAACTTAAAAGCATTCTCATTGATGTTTCCTCATAAATCGCATCATACAAGGAGCAGCTAGTTTTAACAGATGAACTGTCTTAAAAACAAAAGAAAAAAATAAACCCTCCTCCTATTTCATTAACTTCTAAACAACCTCAAATATGTGCCCAAAAGGTGAGAACCAAATCACTCTACTGGCACTCAGTTTTCTTGGTTCCCTCTAATTTGCTTACACTCTATTCTTTACATCTCAGCTTAAACAGTGACCAAGAGAAAACAAAACAGCTGAATCACACTAGCTTTGTTCTCAAAAAAAAAAAAAAGGATAAAGAGCATTTACGTCTTCTAGTAGTACCACTGTTTTAATATGATTATTCAGCAACAGCATACTACAATGTCCTGAGTTGTATTAGCTGTTGTCATAACCAACCTTTGCAAAAATGAAACCAGTCTTTGAAAATCAAGTATTGAAAATAAAGCAAGTATTGAAAATGTAGGTAATTCCTTAAGCAATTTGCCAATTCAGAAAAAAAAGTAGGAAATAACACTCATTTCTTGGCACTCAGAGCAGAAATGATCAGACTACATTCCTACACGTTCATCAAAATGAGGAAAGTTAAATTTTCTATCAAGTTGATTAAATCCATTAAATATTCTCAACATAACAGCGGAAGCCTTGACATTTCTCCAGGTGTCCTCACATGCAAAACCTTAGGCTGCAAGTAAGACTGGATTTAAATGCAGAGATGGAATGCAGAGCTGATATCATTCAGATAATTGAGTACATCAGCCAAAAACAGTGAAAGCTACTCCTTGTGCTGGCTACTGCAAAGTGTGTTCTGAGTTTCATTCACAAACACGATGTTCTGCCTTGCAACATGAAATTCCAGGTAAGGATTCTAGAAGGCAAACAACAGAAGCTCCATTCATCAGCTCTGTACGTAGCCCTTCAGATCACAGCTGAAGCGTGCTGCATCACCAATGAGATAACCCTTCAATTCTGCAGTTTGAATTGTGATTGCTCTTATTCTTCTCTATCCTTCTTTGAAGCAAGTTATTTTTTTGAGTGAATTATAAGGCCTGAATTCCTATACCGTATCTCAAACTGCTTTTGATGGTCAAACAATAGTGACAAATACAGTATCAGATTCCTCACGTTATAAAGGACAAAAATGTTACACACAGGCAACAACTTCCAAGACAAGTACCTCCCTTATCTATTCCAATTCTTTCAAAATGAATAGAAGGAAATTTCTTATCACGAATGTCTGCAATAAGGGGTGGGTTTTTCATTTGGAGAAATGGCCTACAAACTTTAACTGGTCAGAATGTTTTCTTCAGATCTGTACATTAATGGCCAGGTACCAATTCCCTTTTTTTTAAGAACTCAACAGAAACTACCAGCTAAGCAGCAGGTTATAAGCTTCCTAACAGCACAGAGTTGTGTAAAGTTTTAATATGCATTTCACGTTACAGAGGTTCAGATAACCTCCGTAATAACATAACATTGAGAACAGGTAAGGTCAGATTCAGAAAACAGAGAGAGACAGATGGACAGGCAGAAGGGGATGAGAAGCGTACAAGTTACTTTCATCAGCGCAATTCCCACCTCACTGTACAGTATCTTCAGACCTTTGCACTCATTAAGATGCTGGTTCGCAATGGCTGCGATTAACTTATGGAACCAGCACAAAGTCAAGAGGTAACCAGAGGTCTAGATTTACATCAACTGCAATGTATGCAACTTGCCTCAGCTTTTCCCTAACAGGAAGCAAATGAATCAACACACACATGCGCTTAGCAAATCCCTCATCTAAATCAGCAGTATTTTTCTGGAGGTTCACACCTGCAGAAGCAAGGGGCAGAGAATGCTGGAAACATCTTATTTCCAAAACACCAGACAGGCCTTACCTGATTGAAACAGCTACTGTGCCTACAGTTTGTTCTCACCAGTGCCTCCATTGCTAGAAACTACTGCAAACACACATTTTAGGCAAAAACACTGGCATATGGATTCCCTAACACATCTCTGTAGATAACCAGATATTGTGCAGCTCGTTCACTTGAACATTATTAATAATATTTTAGATGTTGCTTAGACCTTAAGGTGGCCTTGAAAACTGCTCTACGTTAAACATAAACATACCCTGTTGCTATGTTCAGCAGCAGACGTTACCATTGACTGCTGCTAACAGTCAAGCTGGTTCTCAAGAAAGTGGCTGCAATGAAGTGAAAGCAGGATCCCTGGAGAATGAACTTGGTTAGGCAAACACACCACAACACCCTAGGATACCCACAGCCTGACACCTGTTTGTTGTCTATTGTAGAAAGACTTACACTGACGTGACTTGAAGATGACGTTCTTCCTTCCATGACTTCCTCCACTAAAATAAAATAAAATAAGCTTAGCAATTTGTGTTTTATTTATTCAGATAGAATTAAGATCACAGTAACAGGTACTAAGCAAAAGCAAGAAAACTCTTTTTCAGGAAGCCAGCACAAAGAAAGTTCATGGACAGCCACAAAGCAAGAGAGACACGTACATGGGCAGGGTTCTCGATTATCAGCACGTACAGGCCCATTAACAGAGCTTTCTCACAAATTTGTCTTTAATGAAGGCATTTACCACTGAAACGTACTTATTAGTTACCTGCTTGCCAGAAGGTAATTCAGGCTTTGACCATAAAGCAAATAAGGGAGTCACAGAAAGACATCGGTAACACTGCAACAGCTCCAATAACAATAGAGCTCAAGAATTCCTATTAACAGATAAACTTCATCCCAGGTGGAAGAACATAGCTTCAGAACTTCCAGCATTCCAAGGGGTTTCTGCTCTTCAAGAATACCCTGTGTGCCACATACAGGAGTCGCAAGACCTTCAAACCATACACCTAAGTCTCCCAAAGACTAGATCACCCCTCAGGCTTCAGCAGCTTCACTTCCACCAGCAGTTCTTCAGCTCACAGCCCCAGTCCCCTGACGCAGGGATCAGCGGCATCAGCGGGCTACGCAAGAAGGCCCAGCTACTGCCGCTCCCTGCACCCACCGAGAGCAGAGGGCGGCACCCTGCGGGGCACTGACAGCTCTGGGGAGCGCGTGGGCACCACCGCCGGCCCCCAGGCCGGCCGGCTTCTGCCGCTGCGATGGCGCAGGGCTGACAGAAGCCCAGCGCCGAGGGCC
>VXAV01002362.1:551235-579578 GCA_013399715.1 Alectura lathami | reverse complement strand
GAGGGGGCTGCGCGGGAGGAGAGGCCGCGGCCGGCCCTGAGGCGCTAGGCCCGGGCTGCGGCCTCGCGGGAGGGCGTTTAGCCTGCAGCTCCGCCTTGGCGGCGCAAATGGTGTTCTTTTGTTACTATATATTTTTTTTTTCTATTAAAAATACACCGAAATTTGACTTGCCGTTGGCAAGGATAAAGAAAACGCCTAAAGATCGGCTGTTAACAGCTGTGGTACCACCGGAAGTATTGATACCTGAATATCCCTTGTGGGCCTTTTTAGGCATCACAAGAGTAGGGTTTTTTTTTTTCTTCTTTTTTTTTTTTTTTTTTTTTTTTTTTTTTTTTTTTTTGCTCAGCAGCAATCTACAAGTTTTGTCTTTAATTTTTGGTTTATTTATATTATAACCTAGTCTTTCCTGTCTTCTTATGTACTGCTTACCACAAGTTCTCTTGAAATCTGTAGTCATGCGTCTTTCTTGCTTTCTTCTTCTCCGATGGCTTCACTTTGAGATTGCAGTGACTTTGTGAAGCTAGAGCTTCCCTTTGGTTTTGGTTTAAGTACATCTGGAGACAGAGGGCACTGCTTTCATCTGCTGGAAGATTAAATGAGGCTTGTAAACCAGTTAAGACAGTGTTAAGAGTGAATCTTATTCCTGATAATCGCTAAAATACGAGCGGCAGTACCTGACCTGGGGTGGTTCCTGGACTTCCCTGTGTGTGGGACTGTAACTGGGCAGCATCGCTGTCAGGTACCTGCAGTGCCCTGCCTGCCTCTCGCTGTGCCAGAGCGTGTTGTTAATGAGCTTTGGGACACCGGCTCTAATGAAGGCTGCTGTTCCCTGATGACTCTTTAAAGCAATTTAGGGTTGTAGTTTTTGCCAAAATCAGTGGGTTTTTCCTTAAAATTAACTTAGGCAAGGTTCGTGTTCTTTTTCCTTTTTATTTTTATCCCCCATCCCTTAGTGGTCCCGCTCCTGGGGCAAGGCACCCTGAAATGCCCTGCACCAGCTCTGTCACCCTTGTCACATCCAGCACCGAGGCAGTGGGAGATGTCTGCCCGCACCACTTGTTGGTGCGAGTGGGGAAGGCACACCGGTGAAGCAGCTTCTTATGACTGTGATCCACGGTCAGGCTAGATTTCGAAGTAGCAGTGGTGCTTGTGGTAGGTGAAATGTGGCCTCCTCGAGATCTCTAGGAAATAATAAGAAGCGTTAAAGTCTTGTCATTCATTAAACAGTTCTCCTCAATTTTCCAAGTCATTGCAGACATGTTTTTTAAAGACATCTGCATTTCAAGCTGGTTCCTCTGAAATTTTTTCACTCAGAGGACGGTGAGGCCCTGGCACAGGCTGCCCAGAGAACCTGCAGATGCCGCATCCCTGGAGGTGTTCGAGGCCAGGCTGGATGGGCCCCAGGCAGCCTGGTCTAGAGGGTGGAGTGTGATTGGGGTTAGCTTCAGGCTAGCGTCAGCTCTGGAACGTGGAGTGGTCCAGTGTGCCCTGAGGTCTGGGCTGCTGTGGCTGTTGCCTCTTGTGGAGAGGCGGGCTTCTAGAGCCACAGTTGCACAGTTTTCAGTCCAGTGGATCTTCCCCCTGCCCTCACATCACCTTACAGGCTGCTACGCGCCTGGAGCAGGCTAACGAGTGTCGCAGGCTGCTTCCCATTGCCCTGCGGGGTGCCATCTGGGAGCTGTGCCCGGAGAGCCACCAGCACCTGAGGGCACGGGCGTAAATGCTGCCCGTTGCTTCTTGTCGCTCTCAGTCACTTTTGTGATTTCTGAGTCAAATTCCTCATGGTGCGGGCTAGTTCTGCCATCTTCCCCGAGAGGAATTACAAATCAGTTTGCTAGAGCATTAGGGTAGAAAGGCTGTAGAAGCACTTCTCAATGAGGGAGATAGCAGGAGAATACATTGAGATGGTGGATAGGCAGTAGGTGTGTTGGATGGATGCTTGAAAAAGTCAATGTTGAGCAGTTATGTGCTGAAAATTAAGGCAATTAAAAAAAAAAAAAATAAAACTGCCAAACTGGAGCATACATCTTTTCTCTCTAAGATTTCCTCATGTTCCTAATTTTCCTTTCTCCTGACATCGTTTGCTTCCTTTCTTTTCCTCAAAGCTACAGTCTTGCTGAGCCCCAGTTCAGACTAGCTTCTCCCCTGTTGCCCTGCCTCACTCACCTGCTTTTTGCTGTTAGAGAGCAGGGCCAGGAACTTTCTTCCCCGACGGTCTGGATTTGCTGGACGCGGGGGGTCCTTTTCTCCACTTGACGTAAAGACAAACTGCTGTCACGTCACAGTTTTTCTTAGACTGATGGTGCCAACACTTGCCATCCTTCTTCCAGTGCCCGTTTGTTTTTTTTTTTTTCATTTCTCTCCACCTCCTACTGCAGTGATTTGCTTATTGCAGCAGCAGAGAGATGCATTTTTGCTGGAGTGTTTGCTGTGCTCACCGAGAGCGTTCCAAGGACACCTTTGTCACTTGGCGTAGCTGAAGCAACGTCGTCTGTAGGAAATGAAAATGTGGTTCGAGTCGTTTTTCTTCTGCGGATCGTTGTTCAGCTACCATGTTTACTATGGTTTCATGCAAAAACGGAAAAGATGAAATCTGCATGTATGTTTTTCTAGCGCTGATTCCTTCCTCAAGCAGAGCTTGGCAGATTTATTGCAGATGAGATGCAGACAGGCAGTGACTTGAAGCATGGCTGGGGCAGCCGGTCTCGCTGTGGTCACTCCCGTGGTCTGAGCTGTGACAGACGGGGACGTGTTTTTGTAAAAGCTGAGTCAAATTAATTTTAACTGGGGCTATCTGCTCTAGATTTGGAATTGAGATCCTAACTGTGAAACTTGTTGCGACTTAAACCTTGAAAAGATTCTGTCACCTGCATTTAGCTTACTACCTCAACTTTGACTTCCGTACCCAACGAAGGATTGTGCGTCAAGATTCTTTTCTAGTTTGTACGCGAGACGTTCTTCGCGAGTAGCACAATGTTGTGTGTTTTTGTACTGTGTGTTTTGCTGTCACTAAATGTACGTCGGTGACAACTGCTGTCACTGAAAGCCCCTAACCTATTGCACCCAACGTATAATGCTTTATGAGGCTGCTGCTCCCATCAGTCTGCTCAGTAAAAATAGCTCATCTTGGTAAGTTGTTTCGACTTCACCAGGACCTGAAGAAGAGGCAGAAAAACCTGTGAAAACTAAGACTGTTTCTTCCAGTAATGGAGGGGAAAGTTCGAGTCGCAGCGCAGAGAAACGGGCAGCTAATGAAGGAGCTGAAGACTTCACCACAAAGCCTGCCCCTGCCAAAATGTCCAAGTTTGGATTTTCCATAGGCAGTCAGACATCAAAGAAGGCGTCTGCGATATCCATCAAACTAGCAGCAAACGTAAGTTGTCTGAGGGCTTTCAGGTTTAGGGATGGGGAGGCGAAGGGGAGGTGCTGTGGGGAGGCAGAGGAAGGTCTTGAATTAAAGTTGAAGGTTAAGAAAGCGCTGGAGCACTGGAGGTCTTGGAGGCGATCAGCGCCAGGTCGTTTGTCTTAGGAAGCACAAGACCTGATGGAAGTGAGCCGCAGGTCTTTGAACATACGGAGTGATTTTGTAACGGGATTTGGAATGGTTTCCTGAGGGAAATGAGCAGACTCATTGAGCGGTTCAGGCTACTTGGAAATGAGAGCTGGGAGCCTGGCTGCATGGAGTGCTTGAAGCTGCGCGACAGCAGGCGCACTCCTGGGTGGCCTGACGGGTCAGCTCCTGCTCTGAAGGTCTTGCTTCGGCATGTGAAGGCGTAGCTTGGTTGTCATAGCTTTGTTACGTGCAAGCTCAGTGCGATTCGTTTGTACTACCGTACTATCCTTGTTGGAGGATTTGGTTTGGGAAGACAATTGAAGCGGCATGCAGGAGACGAGACCTCATGACGCAGGTCCTTGAGAATTCTTTGCCCTGTGTCACTGGGTGCAGGTTATCCCTGTGCTCACTGTGATGCGGGTCAGGTGCTTCTCTGTCGCCCAAGGGGCAAGGACAGACCAGGTGCCCTCCCTGGTCAAACAGCTCATCTGCACTTCCCACATCCCACTGCTGTGTTTGGGCTATACGTCCCTGTTTGGATGAAATTCAGACTGCGACTGTGAAGGACTTGCACCTGCAGGGCCAGGATCTTATGGGTCAGCAGAAGATGGGAAGGGTGGTCTGTTAGTTTCGCTGGGGGCTGGCAGCAGTCTAGGGTATAAAAGCAATCGGGTCAGAGCAGACCTTGGAAAACCTGACAGAGCTGCCTTCTGAGCTGCTAGCCAGCGTGGGTTTCTCCTGTAGAAAGCTATTTCCAGCGGCAGTAAACTTGACTCAGGATTTCTGGCTGGCTGAAGGTAGCGGGTGATGGACGTTCCACCAGATGTGGCAGTGCTGTAACTCAATCCCGTTTCCTCTCGGTCATTTTTTTCCTTCTTTCTTAGTGTGCTACCCATTCCTGTGGAGCTGATGCTTTGAAACGTGACACTGTGTTTGTACATTGCAGGCAGTGGGAGGAGCTGTAGGCAGTTGGCTAAGGTTTCTTCTGCAGTGTCAGCTTCCAGAACATGAATGTGTGCAGAGTAATAACCGATAAAGTGAAAATGGAAGAGGCTCTGTGTAGAATTGGTTTAGATAAGTTAGTGCTGTGGAAGCAGGCTGTGACTGATGGTTCAGCACTTCCTTAGTGGTTTGACAGAGAAGACATTGGAAGTAACTCTGATGCATGTGGCAGCCATGCCTTTGGTGGCTTTATGTGCTTGAAGTGGAGGAGAGTCCTCGTGGGAGATCTGAAAAATACTGTTTCAGAGGGCCCCTGTGTCGATCAGGCCCCCGCAGTATGATGCACAGTGACGCTAGTTAAAAAGTGTCCAATTGTATTAAGCCAGAGAGGTGTTAAATTGTTAAAAGACAAGAAAATAAACATAGTTGAGTTCTTGGCATTAATGATGAAGAGCGCTCCTAAAGAATAATGAAGACAGCAGTGGAGCAAAGTTCTCAGTACTGCCCCTTACTCAGATTGCGACCTAATTGCTGGTCAGTGTCCGTGTATCCCTGCAGTGCGCTCCTAAATTGCGATTTGCTTGTGGGGAGTTGTAGCCTGAGGAGGCTCAAGCAGCTTTTCAGAGACTTCTTGCACAAAGGAGTGGCCCTGTTCATTGGAGAGAAACCTTCACCTGTTTGGTTCTAACTTAAATACTTCTCCTTCTCATTGTCCCGCTCGGTTTCAGCGGCAGTGCTTGGCTTTGTTTCACCACATTGTTTAGAATTCAGAGCTTTTGTCTGAGGTAGGAAACTTACTTTTCGTGTATATTTGGTCTCTTTCAGAAGCCTAAAGAGCCCGTTCCAACCCTTGCTCCGAAAACCCTTTCGGTAGCAGCAGCTTTCAATGAAGATGAAGATGTGAGTAATGTCAGTTTGACACAACCGGAAGTGCCATGGGTGCAGGGCAGAGTCAGGGAGAGACAGGGCTCATGTGAAGTTCCTCACGTAAATGTCAGGGATTTTCAGCACAGAAACATCCCTCGGTGTTCTCTTGAAGTTGGTACGGTTTTGTAGCACTGTGTTGGTCCAGGAAATCGTTAAATGTTCTGATAACCTCTCCCTGAAAGCAACATAAACATCATTTGAATTAATGGTTGCTTTCCGTGGGCTTGATGAAGGGCAGGCAAAGAGAAGCTGTGCTGCTTCTGTTTTTTTGCATATTTCATTGTTTTGCTGCTCCTTCTGAGAGGTGATCGAAGGAATTGGTGTTTGTTTCTTTCTGTAACTTTGTAGAACCTGTGTGGTTTTTTCTTAAATCACAGTGCTTTCCTGTAGGGCTGTGTTCCATAATTCAGCAATGACATGTTCAAAGGAATAGTGGCCAGCCATGCTCTGACCTCCTTTTTCCTCTGCAGAGTGAACCAGAAGAAATGCCTCCGGAAGCTAAGATGCGCATGAAGAACATTGGAAGGTAGGTCGGCTGGGACCTGTGGCTTGGAGGAGGGCGAGCACATCAGAACGTCTTCCCCAGCTCCGCTCAGGTCTTACAGATGGCTCACGAATACGGAAAGATGGAGCAGGTTCAGGAGGGGTTTTGTGCAGAAACGAGAACGCTTCCATAGAGATCTTTTCTGATGCTTCAGCTCTAGGCTAAGAGTCGTACACTTACATTGACCCTTCGGGTCTTACCAGCTGCCCTCTTTCTGAAGCAGAAATTGATTCTATATTAAATAAAAACTAGTTTTCTTCGCTGAGATGAGTTTTCAAGAGTTGCAAACGTCAAGTTTTTCTGCTGCTGAATTTTTTATCTGTCTAGTTCCCCTTTTTAGGAATTGCCCTGAGTTAGTGTAGTCTGCTCAGATTCCTCAACTCACTCAAGAGAAGGATGAGGATGGCCTTTTGCAGAGACAAAGAACAGTTGGTTTACTTTTAAAATAAATATGCGTTACTCTTTTGCTTGACACACGCTTGAAGCACAGTAGGGTCAGCCTTGGAATCGGTACAAGACATGTCCAGAGAAGGCTTCGCCTCAGTGAGAGGTGTATTTTGAGCATATGTATTTCAGAGATCATCATAAGAGGCTGCTTTTAAAGTCAGTCTCCCGACTTTACTTACTGCTCCTGCAGGCTTACTGCTGCGCCCAGGGGACTTCTTTTCTCCAAGAGCAGATTTGGATCCTCAACTTTGTAGCTTGTTCAGCAGCTCCTTCACAGCTAGCAGCAGGTTCTGCCACTTCTGCTGGCCCTGCTGCCCCGTCTCATCGCTGTCCTGCTGTACCACGGACAGCTGAGCTTTGTGGCCAGCTAACAGGTGCCAGGAGCTAGGCCTCCTGACACAACCGAAACAGAGGGACGTGCAGTGGTTCCTGGTAGCAGGTTGGACTTGAGATTGATGTTTTCAGTGTTGCACGAGTTACTGTAGTTGGAGTCACTTTCTCAACCGATGTTGTTTTGCTTTTCGCAGGGATACACCAACCTCAGCAGGACCAAATTCCTTCAATAAAGGAAAGCATGGGTTTTCTGACAACCAGAAGCTATGGGAAAGAAATATAAAGTCTCATCTTGGAAATATCCATGACCAAGAGAATAACTAAACGATGTGGATTGAGATCGGGGTGTCTGGGGGGAGGGGAGGGTGTAACATTAAAGGAACAGTTTCCTTTTTTAAGAATGGTCTAAGACTATCTTTGGAGCCACTTTTTTAAGATTTTGAGTGGTACACTAATAACTGAGTTTGCAATTAGAGGTAATTTATGTTTTGTATACAGATTTCAAGGCATTTGCTAATTTTGTAGTTCCATGTGATTAGTTTCCAAAGGTTACAGATAATAAAGAAATTGGAGTGGTACCNTTGGTCAGTGATAATTCAGGTGGATGAAAAAGGTTACTGTCTCTTTAATCAGGTTAACACTGAGTGCTCCTGCATTCTTACTTCTGGCTCCCTCTTCCTAACGGGAGAAACTGTTGGCTCCTGGGAACTCTGCTAAAGAGCGAGCTCTGTCTTGTGCTAGAAGTGTTGCTGGACTATTAATTTGAATATGAACCTGAACAGGAAACATTAAGAACCCGGACTTTTTCCCCTTACAGTTAACTTTTTGTTGAGTCTCTACAAACTAGGAATTACGTTGCTCTGAGTGGCTCTGGTAATTTAGCTCTAATTTTGTTTTAAACTTCGTGTAGGGTGTGTGACATTCTGTGGCCCGTTTCATCCTAAGGGAGTGGGCCTTGTCTGTATATTAGATACAGTCTGTAAAGAATATTCACTACAAAGGTAACTCAGTATTTTCAGTGTGCTCCTCTTAAGTCGTTAGCCTTGAGTAGTGCTTGTTAGCATTTCCTTGTGAATAAATAGAGACTAATACTAAATGCAGTAATTAGCGATACGCAAAAACCACCACCGAAAGGACAAGATAATGTGCATTCAGCTTCCCATTTGGTTGAAGTATTTTTCTTTACTATGCCTAGAAGGAACAAAAGCCACACCAAAAATCGGTAACTCATTGCTTACTTATGGAAAACCTAAGATGCACTTTCCCTGTCTTGCCATTGAAAAGAAAATGCCTTGATGCTTGTGACTTCAGTGGACACTATCTGGTTTAAAAAAAAATAAAACCTTGTTTTGCAGTCCTAACGCTTCTAGTAAGTGTCAGCTTCAGAAATAAAACTTGACCTCTTCCCCTCTATCTGCCTGTTGCAGTATTTTGAAAAATGATGAAGTAACAGTAGCAACAACAACAACAAACTGGAAGAAGTCTGGGGATCTTTTTGGACTCAGATACCCGATAGTGTCAACTGCTGCATTCATTTTGGCCCGGAACTGGTTGTAGAATTCAGTATGTTAATTGCTTTCATCCTCTCTCTGTAGCATTTCTTCATGCTAAAGTTGAACCTGCAAGTGCAGAAAGGAAAGTGCATCTTCAATTGTATTTTTTTATTTTATTTTAGGAAAGCTCTGACCACTTAGACTTTTGAGTTTGTACGTTCTAAAAATATTTTTTGTATTTTTGTATTGTATGTGTAATCTTTTTTCTTTTGAAGTCTGATGCAGTTGAATACCTGTAACTATTTTCTTTGAAAGCCTTGTTATAAACCTAACATAAAAACGTATACATTATTTTTTTTTTTTTCCATAGCAGAAATCTTGTTTAAAACAAACACAAACACCAAGAATGACCTGGGCGTTATGGAAGCTTGGCGAGGCAAAATGAAGCATTTGCTTTTCACTTGTTTTTGTTACATGTGGTTATGTCTGTCCAAAGAAATCCTTCAGGAATGGAGTCACGAATAGCGAGTCGCTGTTGTATCTTGCTCCTTAGCAGTTACTTGGTACCTTCTCAGTCGCGTGTCTTAGGAGAAAGCAAAGGGGCACTTGGGGTAAGAGGATGGCAGTGAGACCTGCTCTTTCTTAATTAGCTTCCTGTCAACCACGTCTTCCACCTCTGTGGCTGAAGTAGGCATGGATTTCAACAGCTTCTGGTGCTTCTCGGCAGAAGAGCAGATGTGCTAGGACGTACGGTTAGTGTAAGCCAGGCAGCAGCAGCTGCATTCCTCTCACTTACTTGCATGGTCAGTGAATGCAGTCCTAGGCCTTGTGGGAGACTGCAGTGACTCCTAGATCTGGGCTGAAGGTAAGCAGAGGTCCTGTTTCACTCAAGTTTGAGTTCCTTCTCAGAGCTGCATGGCAGAAAATCAAATCAAGATTGCCTGCATCCACTCAGGGCACTGAAGGCCTCACAGGCTTGGTCTTGCAGCTACAAAGGCATCCATTGTCTGATGCAAGAAAGAACCAATCTGGAAAGTATTGCTGAGGGAAATGTTAGCTGGAACGGCACTGGGAGTTCGGGGCTTCTGTTGCAATAGTCACAGTCTTTGAATGAGTATAGGTGTAGTGGAAGGGAGGGCTTTTTTTTTTTTGGGTTTTTTTGTTTGTTTGTTTGTTTGTAATAATATTCAGGAATTCTAAAATAAATGGTGAGCTACCTGATTTAGCTGTCTGAGGTGCGTCCAGGGCATTGCAGAGCCTTGTAGGTGCCTGGTGCCGCATGGTGTGTACATCTGCCAGTGGCTGAAACATGCTGTCCACGCAGCTTGTGCAGCTTTAACGCAGAAGGCTTACGCTTGCTTAGCAGTACAGCTTTACTTAGCACCTGAGCAGCTTCTAAACATTCAAGACATGAGGTGAAGGTGGAAGCAATGACCCAGTAACTTTCCGTGCCACCCTGTGGCTAGATTGCTTCCTGGCTGGGTTGTTGGTGTAACTTGAAAACAAAGAGTGCAGTCAGCTGCTAGGGGCAGCTGGAAGCATTGCTGCTGCAGCCCCACACGCACCTGAGCTCATTCCCTTAAAAGCGTGGGAGGTGCGCTGTCCAAACTGTGCTTAACCAGCAGGATGAAGTACCCGGGCAGCCGGTCTGTAGGGTCTGTCTGCAGGGTGACCCATGACGCTAGTTGAGCTTCCTGGGTTTACTCCCATGTAGCAGGTGACCCAGTTACAGTGTTCAGCTGACTGGGACAAGAGCGACTGTCACAGCAGTGTCCCCGCTGTGGCTGCAGCTGCACTGAGGGCTGTTGCCCTTAGTCTGCCAGGTGTGTGATTTGTGGAGCACCTCCGCAAAGGGCGGTGCTGAACTCCAGACACAAGCGTTCATTGTGAGGCGACTTTGAGAAAAGTCAGCTTCCATGGAAGGTAGCCGCTGCTGCGTCCTGAAGAGGCAAACAGATTTTAAACTGCTGGAAATCGCAGGTGTAACTGGAACTCCTAGGCTGGTGTAAGATCAGAACGTACATCTGTTTGGAGGGGCAACAGAACTACTGGAAGGCCTTGCATCTGAGTAGTTAGCGGCTTGAAGGGTGTTCTGCACAAAGAGTGTTTTTGGAAATTATTATTTTTTTAATACCCTATGTACTGGGGAATGCTGAGACGTTTTGTCTGTAAGCTACAGAAGGGAAAGATCCATTCCAAAATCAGTGTAATTTGTCTAGTTCTTAGAACCATAGCATCGTTTGAGTTGGAAGGGACCTTTAAAGGCCATCCAGTCCAACTGCCCTGCAGTGCACAGGGACGCCTACAGCTGGATCAGGTTGCTCAGAGCCCTGCCCAGCCTGACCTTGAAGGTCTCCAGGGACAGGGCATCCACCACCTCTCTGGGCAACCTGTGCCAGTGCTCCGCCACCCTTATTGGAAAGAGCTTTTTCCATATATCTAATCTAAATCTTCCCTCTTTTAGTTTGAAACCATTTCCCCATGTCCTATCACAACAGAATGTTCCTGTGTTCATGTTCCTATGCCAGGAGGTGCTAGAACAGCATGAAAATTGGATGATTAACAATTTGCTTTTCACTTTTTCCTATTAATACTTAGCTGGTTCTGGAACAGAGGGCTCGTTCACTGTTCTGTAATTCTGATACGTATTTGTATCTTAAAAACTACATAGTGTTTACTGAGGAAAGCTGCTTGTTCAATAATTTTGGGCCATTGTCTCTGGGTGAGGGCAGGTATCTATAAAATTAGAAGCGTGAAACTTGCTGTTACACTTTCACTGTGTATGTAAGTTGTTAAATTTCTCTAGAAATTTCTATTTAGAAGTCAGGAGTAACAGGAGTTCAAGCAGGGGATTTAAGTACCAAAGTAAACCTTAAATCTCCACAGTGCACTTTTTTTTCAGGTACCTGCATGCTACCCTGTAGGGTAGGTAAGAGTGGCAGCGACTGTCAGAGGTGGCAATTAGACCACAATCTTTCTGGTTCAGGTGTGTACAGCAAGATCTTAAAAACCTTTGCTAACGATGTGACACAGTTCTTACAGTTGGTTCTTCAGATTTCCCAATGAAACAGACGCACAGATCAAGTGTTTGTGGTTCCGTAGCGAGAGTTCTGCTGAAACCTGAAGTCGCGAGCCTGTGTTAATGCTCTCCTTGAAGTATGAACATATTAATCCAAGGCAATACAGGTCATAATAAAAATACAATTCTCTCTCATTCTTTCCCCCAGCTTTCTATGATTTGTAACCACAGCTGTGATGTAAGTCTTGGCTGATGCTCGGTAGGTTGTTGTAATATGGTAATTCTGCCTTTGCTCTTGAGAAAAAGCATGTGTGGTAGCTTTTCACATTCATACATAAACCAAACTGCACTCGAGCGCTGCAGACACGGGATAGAGCAGTACCCCGTCTGCAGGGTAATGATGAAACTGGCAAGTATCTTGAGTGAGGAGAATAAAACCTATCCTAAGTGCATGTTTAACACTAGCTATGCTGCTGCATGGCTATAGCGCTGAGGAAGTTAATGCCGGTGCTACCTTTGTAAGGCAGGGCCTGCTTAGGAAGACAAAACATTGCCCGCTAGATCCAACTTTTCATGTTGGGGCAACGCAAGCAGCGTTACTGAGCTGTCTGAGAAGTCTCATCTACAGTTGCATCCCTACTGAGTAGGATGTGTTCAGTGGAAGGCCATGTAATTCCTTTGGCACTCAGCACTTTTGAAACCCTCAGTTGGTCTGGATATTTGTGATGTAGCCTCGTTATCTGTATGGGCTCGTAGAAGAGTTAGCCAAAATGCTGAATGTCAGTGTGCTGAAATCCTAGCACTTCCCTTAGGAATCAGGACAAACCAAACCATAGAAAAACCAACCCCCACAAAAGCAAACCACAGCCACCAACCCTCCCCGTCGCGTTGCTCTAACAGCAGGTGGAAAGGCGCTCTGTGTGGCAGCAGTACAGAACTCGTCCTTCAGCCAGGGGAGGGCCACTGGAGAACCTCCAGCCAGGAGCAGGGGCCAAGGCAGACGCACTGCATGGTGCTGCCTCCTGGGTAGCAGTGCTGTGCAGACTCTGAAGCCAAAAGAAACCCCATCTAAAATGGTTACAGGGGGCAGCAGGAGGCTGGGTGAGGAAAAGCCCCCCTCCCGCCATGCCGTGCAGCCCAAGTGTAAATGTATGCGGTGCGGGTTAACGCTGTGCTCTCGGGTATCAGCGCTGTGACTTAGTTTAGGAGTGCAGTCCTCGTACAGGTTTATTTAACTTCAGCAAAAATTACGAAGTGTTCATGGAAGCATGCAGACCAGCCCCTAGCTATACAGGGAAGGTAAAATAGGGAAGAGTAAGTAGTTGCATAACGCTTTTTTTCCCTGAAAAAAGAAGTCGCTTAGAGAGTAACTCATGGCAAAGCTCAGTTTATTTACTGACAGAAGCCAGAACTTTATACCTTTAACACCAAATAAAAACAGCATAATTTACAGATCAAATTATGTACAGGAAATTAACACTAGGAATACTTTATAAATGGACACTTTTCATAAGCTTTAATAAAAAAATCAAATTAAATAATATCAACTGCGTATTTGCAGTCTCCAAATAGGTTGCAGAAGAATCTTAAATTAATAGTTTAAGAAATCTAAAGGAAAACGTAAGGCAACCTCACAAAGACAGGATGAGCAAAGCTGGCAGCGGCACTCCCACTAACCTCATGCCAGGCACCAGTAGGAAAGGGGTGTCCCCGTGCTCAGCTTTGATATTCCTGGCTGAGTTCTCTTTATGAAATAACTTTTCCTGTGGTTTTTCATTTGTTTTTAAATGGCAGGCCATCAAGTCAGTTAAAGCAGTTCTACAGCCTCTGAAATTTCCCTTCTGTCTCTACCATACGTTGGGTAAATAAATAAGTGCACCAGAGATTAACCTAAGGTGCTAATAATATTCCTCCTCAGGTTACTCGCTAATATACAAATAATGTTCTAGCGCTATTTACAGCTATTTTTCCTTGAAATTTCATCACTTAATACATCATTATTTGTAAAATACAGACACTGGAGTAAGTTTGAAAGATTACCTAGCAGTCTATTTTCTTCCATCATAGTAGCAGTAAGAACTGTTAATTCCCCTATGGTTTTCAATTTTAAGCAGGACGCCTATCTCAAGATATCTTTACCATACCAAAAGATAAAAAAAAAAAATAATAATAAAAAAAATGATAGAGTATTTTTTTCAAGTATTCATTTTAGTTTTACTCAACTGGGTAGCCAGAAAAATAAAATAAAATAAAAAAACACAACTGTAAAGGGCTGCAGGATCTATAAATAATGACAGTGCTTCTCCGTAGGACAACCTTCTCCTTTGAAACAGCCATCCACAGATTAACGCAAATCCAAGGCAGGAACTCAAACTACCTTAAAAAAAAAAAATCTTTAACAACTGCTTATCTACATGCTTGTAAAATATCAAAAGAACAGTCCGTTCTGTAGCTTAGTGGGCAGATACTCAAGTAGTTCCATATGATGAAAGGTACAAACACCAATTCAAATGAGGCGGTTACTTTGCCACGGAGTTTGCTTGAATTTTGCTCAGTGGATCCCTCTCACAGGGCACAGAGGTCTATCTGTGTAACTTACGAAGTTTACCCTACAGTGTTGCAGGCTTCCAGCTCCTTGGATGCCCTGCTGCTGTCCAAGTTGGAAAGCATCTGACAGTGCTTTAGCGACTAATTCAGACGCGTCTTGTACATTCCACCATCTCCTGCCAGGCACATTTCATGTTTAAAAACAAGAACAATGGAAGAGCCACACCTTGAGATGCGCACAGGACATAGAATTAAAGCACAGATGGTTAAACTTGGGCCAAGCATAGCTGTGATTCGTGCTTACTCACAGGAAAACCTCGTAAGAGTTTTCCGTGAGTGTGGTACAAGACTAGGTAGCTAGCTTGCCCTGGAACTATTTGTTACAGCAGCAGCGATAAGGTCTTCTGGAGACTGGTAACGTGAGACCAATTCTTACCTGATACCGAGATTTGCATAATTCTCTACCCTGATACTGCTGTGTCTCCCATTTGGGAATGATCAGAGCTCCTCTCTTCAGGAAGGCACAGGATCAGACCATGACTAGCTGGACTGTTTCAGTACACATAGTGCCCACTCTCAAAGACGTGTGCTGTTATCCCACTGTCACTCAAAAGTTTCTGCAGCAAACGTAATGCAAGGGTATAAGCGTCCATCGTTAGGCTGTACAACAACGCCGCTGGTTCCCTTACGCACTGAACATCACTCACCTGCACGCAGCTGTGCGTAGAGGATGCAGTGTAAGCTGTGCACTGAAAAATGAGTATCAGTTCACTTCTGAAAGTCATCTCCCTGCAATGGGCTGTCCTCCAGGGACCTTAATTCCTAATCTCCGAGTACCATGCCCTCAGACTTCAGTGGGCCCCTGCCCATCAGTGTTTTGCTGAACCTTGGGCCTGCTGCCCACTGACCTGGAGTTTAAACAGATTTCTCCAAACCGGGATTCACTAGCTGCAGATGGTGCATCTGCCCAAAGACAAAGCCGCAGGTGTTCTGCGTGTCACACAAAGCACACGCTGCACGAAGCGCTCCACCATTCCCGTTTTGGGGAGTACAAGGACGGAACCCGGTGCTGGTAATTTGCTCACAAACTTGATGAAATGCACATTAAAAACAAGAGAAAAAAAAAATAAAATGCTATCAGGTGTATTCTTCTAGGTTTTAGTGCAGTCTCTTTGTACATTTTTTTTAATTTGTTTCTTACAGCATGATACTTACCCCATGACAAAGGAAACATCATTATTCCAGCTTATTTTCAAACAGACCAGTGCAGATTCCCTAGCTTTCAAAGCCTTGGCCTAAACTGAAGCATTGTATCTTTTTCCCTGTAACGCATGGCGCAGTACTTCATAGCCAAAAAATTCAGCACAGAGGATTAACTGTTTGAGAACAGGTATCGCTGTAGGTCTCAGACACCAGGCAATGCTTAGCTATCACGCCCTGTAAGACCTCGGCCTCCTTGCCCTCCCTTGCATGCCCTGTTCACTCTGTCTCTGTAACGTGGGCTACCTCCACCTCGACGGTTTCCATGGCCGGCGTCACTTCTGCCATCTTCTGTCCCTGCTGCTGCGCCAGTACGTAGTTTACCACCTGCATGATGCTTTGGTCAGAAAGGGTGGAGACGGACGTACATTCTTCAGTCGCTGCAACTGCTTCGATTGCTTCAAGCGTGTCTCCAGTCACTACCACAGTCTCGATCTCCTCGCCACCGACACTCATCTCAGCTTCCTGCTCCTGCATGTCTGCTGCTAGGATGCTGATGGCGTGCTCCACCTGCGTCCCCTGGTTATGGAACTGGAGAGTATCTTTCTCCAGCATGATTTTGCAGGGTACATAGTCCCTGTGAAACTTGGTCATATGCTTCCGCAGCGTCCGGGCATCTATGTAGGCCTCATTGCAAACGGGGCAGACGTAGGGTCGCTCTCCAGTGTGCGTCCTCACGTGACGCTTCAGGGAGCGCGCGTCGGCCCAGGCTACGCCGCAGGTCAGGCATTCGAATGGCTTCACACCTGTTCCCGAAGGGAAAGCGAAGAGCAGGCGACTGTCAGCACTTGTAGATGTGCATGAGTGGTGATGAGAAATGACAGGGAGGACAGTGGTGTAAAGCAACGGAAGAAATCACACAAGTACTGCAACTTTTTCCACACGAGAAAAGGACCTTGCTTACCATTTCTGTAACGGAGTATAATGCAATGATAATTGCATAATAAATGCATAATTAAACGGCAGGCTTTTCCCTTACTTCTCAAAAATTCCTTTCAACATTCCTTTCCAGGCAGTTTCTCCCCTATTTTATAGGGCTCAATGTACAACCAGTGTCATTGCTTTTGCCCACGATGCTTTTCTGAAACTGTTTTACAGAACAGAATGTCGCTTACATTCCCAGTCACACCTCCTTTCTGTAAATCTTCCTATGCATGCCTCTCATCAACTCAGCACCTATTCTAGACAGTTTATAAGGCCATCTACAGCTTTTTTCTTCCTCCTCCATTCTGTGTATGTTCAAGTACTGCATGTGATCTTTTATTGTCCTGTTATAAATCACCAAGCTGATCAATTTCCAGCGGTCCTTTTTCCTACATTCAGGCCAGTGACTCTGTCTGAGGAATATTTTGTTAACTATGTGCACCTTCCAAACTACTAGATGCAGTTCTTTGCCAGATGCACATCTTCCTATTGCTTCTAAAACAGTTCCTCTTCCGTTAAAGTCTGAGAAAGACGAATTGACGCTGTCCCTGTGTGGCTGCAGTTCTAGCAAGATTCCAACAGCCGCTTATGGGAATCACTGCAAGCAAGTTAACTCCTCAGGACAAGCCTAAAACTAACTGGACAGTCTGTAAGAACTTCCGCGTGTCCTGCAACACAGCACATATGAAGACTCAATGAAAACGCACAACAATCCCTTTTTCCACAATGTTTTTAGGGGTTGGAGGATGTCCTGACTGCTTGCTTTCTACGTACCTTCGTGATTGTTCATGTGTCTCCTGTACTCCCGGAGCTGTGTGAATTTTCTTCCACAATGCTCACAAACTCGTTCCAGATTTTGTTTTGCTCTTCCTTTTTTACCATGTGTGGCTTTCTTCACATGCCTTCTGTACAAAGCCTTCTCATAAAATTCTTTACCACATACATTACACCTAGAACATGTTAAATGAGAGATCTCTTGAAACCGTTATCCTATGCTTTTTGAACAAAAATGTACTTTAGTTAATGCAGGTGGAGGTTAATGGCAATACTGCTTCATCCAACAGCTAATTCCATAATTTGAAATCCTATCAGGCTGTAAAAGCCATATTGTCCCTTATTCACAGCCATAACGCTTCCACTTAATTCTAGAGTAGCGAGATCACAAAGCATTTCTAACTTTGCCAATTAGATTTATCCTCTTCTGACTTCACATGCCTTAGCCCCAGGAACATGCCAGCAGATCAGTCTGACTACACGGTGTGAAGCCACCCATCCCTTCAGGGAGGGGGCCCAGTGAACCTCAGCCATGGTGCAGGCAGTTCCCTGGCGACTAACGCAGGGCTGCAGAGCTGCGTGCCTCACACACCTCTGTTATGCGAACTTCGTCTTACCTGTACGGGTCCGTCACAGAGTGGGACTTTACGTGAGAATACCAGTCTTTCTTCCAGCTGTAGCATTTTCCACAGAACTGGCACTGAAATGGCTTCACACCTAAGTGTTTATTCATGTGCTGCCGAAGATCTCTAGCTTCATAGAAACTCTTCTCACACCTGGAAAGCATTCCGTATTAGAAGGATCTTGGTAGTCCTGACTTCCAAGGCATGGAAATGCTCTTCTGTATTGGCAAGTGGACACTTACAGAAGACCTGTAGCGTCATCAGCACTGAGACAAAGCACAACCCCTTTCCAGACTAGGGGAAATCAAAAGGAACAGCTTATCTGGAAGTCTGGAATATCACTTGAGGATTCAGAAGAACTTTTCTTTTGTCTGTTACGGATGACTATGTTCCTTTTGTTGTTTTTATGGGGACTAATCCAAGACAGGCTGACTGGGAGACATCAGAAATGTTTATCATCATATCACAGGAACTTACCATGAAGCTACCAACAGCTGTTTGTTCCCCTGACCCAAGAGGACTACATACTAATACAAAGGCAGGAAAAAACCCTTTGACGCCTTGGAGAAATAAGATAGGCAACAGTCCCTTTAAAACCACATAGCTACTGACTACAAGTGCACACACACATGAAAACACAACTGCATGGAACCAGGTAACAGCTAATACCCAAGGCTTTGCTCTCTAACCTATGTATAAACAGAAGTTTTGGCTTTTGTTTTTACTCCAATGCTTTAGAAGTTTTAGTGCAGTCAAACAAACAGTTCTGTGCTACAACCAGGAGCCTCTTTTAATATTAAAAAAAAGTCACTTACTGAGTACACTGATATCCACGAACTTCAGGCTTTGGCTGGTGTTTCTTTATGTGTTTACTGAGCCCTGAAGCCCTGTGGAAAGATTTTCCACAGATGGAGCAAAGATACTTGGATTCTCCTGACAAAAACAAAACCAAACGTGTTACAAAGCCAGGCCCCCCCCTCTCTGGAATGTTTTGTGTGTGTTTTCTTCTCATGTAACTTATCAGAAGCAATCAGAGCAGCGCCATGAACAGAAGTTGGTTTCATTACACAGATGGAATCTGGAAGTGTATTTTGTACGTGGGAATGCAGCAGTACACGGAGGGGGGAGTAACAACTCTAAATTACTTCACTGCAAGTTTCTAAACCCAAGGAGCAACACTGCCGCTGCTGCTGTGTGAGCAGCTTAAAAAAAATGCCCTCTTGTGTAAAAAACAATTGCCTGTGTTTGTGTAATATGCAACTTCTCCAGCAATGCAG
Source organism: Alectura lathami (assembly GCA_013399715.1). Classification (NCBI taxonomy): domain Eukaryota; kingdom Metazoa; phylum Chordata; class Aves; order Galliformes; family Megapodiidae; genus Alectura; species Alectura lathami. The sequence continues at coordinate 560,915 of VXAV01002362.1, read as the reverse complement.
CACTGCTTGTGGGTGACGTGGAGTTTGAATTTGTGGAACACCACCAAAAAAAAAAAAAAAAAAAAAAAGGTTCCCAGCTTCAATTCATCACTTGGGAAGTGCTGAGTAATAACAAATTCTTTCACTTCAGGGAAGGCCTCTTACTTTTGATTCCTCATAGCCTGGGAAATGCAGGCAACTTCTACATATTACAATGCATCCTAAAATTGCTTGTTTGGGAAGAAAGAAACATCGTCTTTCTGCATGCCAAGATCTTTCAAGATCTTTTCACTTTTAATACAAGTTCAGTATTCTAATTTCACAAGTTTTATAGAAGTTCTACATTTCTCAGTTAAAAGCACAGCTTTTAAAGTGCCATTTTACTGCAATTGGGAATTCTGAAGAAAATAAAGATGTCTCATTCCTTTGAAAACCTCCACAGAAAACACCTGCAGTTTACTGGTCATACAAATAATATCCCATAAAAAAGGAACAGCATACCTTAAAGAGCACATATCCTATTTAAAAATAGGAATAAAAACTGAAGGGTTGCTCACATTGTTTAAAAACACGTGCCTTTCACCCACATAATTTAGTATAGCAGCAAACAGTATTTTCTTGCTTTGGCAATGTTTTATTAGCACACGAAGTCTTGTAAAACCTACGTGGAGATTCTCAGAGATTTAACTTTGCAGGTTGCCCTCTGAAAGGGTTGGCTGAAAGTGTCAGTATTCCAGAACATTCCAGCCTCTTGCCTATCTTTGTTGAATTTACATGATATAGCCATCAATAAGTAAATCAAAACATAGGAACAGGCTAAACTTAACTCCTTGTTCCTGCATGGAGTGTTTGTGTAACAATCTTAAGCTATCCTGAAGTAAACCCAAAGAAGAAATGTAAAAGGACTCCTGACCTCTACATCAACAGCCTGACCAGCAGAAATAAACACTTTTTTTTTTTTTTTTTAATAGTTCCTTAGACTCTACAGAACAATGTCAAAGTTCACCAGCATACAAAAGCCATCCAAAGCAGAAGGCTCCTCTTCTCACTTACCAGTATGAATGCTCATATGTTCCTGAAGACTTCTTTTTGTGACAAAGGACTTTTCACACAAATCACACTTGAACTGTTTCTGTACTTCGTGGAGAGCTAAGTGCATTTTCAGTCCATGCTTATACGTAAAGGTCTTTCCACAAACCTAAAAAATCCAGATCCAGTGGAATAGGACAAACACAACTCAAACACATCTGCTTCGAGAAGCAGTTACCTTCTAACACAGTAAGAAATCCTGGATTCTTAGGAACTAGGATGACCATGCCTGTGACTTCCCACCAGTAGCAAAACTGGTCTGTTAGAAGAAGAATGCTCAAGCTAAGACGTTCTCTAGATGGAGGAATATTAACTGTCAAGATTTAAGTTTAGTTCAGTTCTAGTTCCCAGTCTTGGACTACAAGAACTTCATCAGGAATGTTACAGTAGTCTTCCCCATTCTGCAATGACCAAAGTTAACCTAATTTTTAGGACAGAGAGTCAATACTAAAACACCAAGAAGGTATTACTAAACTGATTACAGAAGAAAAGAACTTCCTCTTTACCTTGCACGCATGAGGTTTCACTCCAGTGTGTTTGAGCATATGTATCCTGAGAGAGTAGAGCTTGGGCAGAGTTCTCCCACAGATGTCACAGATGAACTCCCGCTTCGTCCTCCCCCGCGCTGACGACGCGCCCGTCTCCTCCGCGCCAGCAGCTGCGCCGCTCGCTTCGGTCTTGCGCGTGTGCCGGACCAGATGGGCTCGCAGGGAGGCACCGTACTGGAATTCCTTTTTACACAGCTGGGGAAGAAAACGTTACATCTTCACGTTTAGTCTTTCAAAACAATCTCAGAAAAGGTAAATTAAAGACCTGAAACACAGTGATCTGATTAGGCCTGTACTTTGACTCCAGCAGGCATTTTAGCTCAGGTTCACTAATGCTGAATTTCACAGCTACCGACAGAAGCGCAGATCGCTTCCCAACATGGCTGTAACGTGCAGGTTAACCTAAACTGGTACGGCTCAAAGTGAAGCCCCCCCCCAGCAGCAAGTGCACTCCCATGTCACATGGTGCTGCCATGCCACGTGGCTGCACCGCATTTCACCCTTCCGATCAGGGCTCCACCTGCCTCTGAAATCCACAAGGAAAATAAATGCATATACTAAAAGAGACAAGAAAAACAGTTACTAATGTCGTTACTGAATGAATTTTAATAGCAAGGTTTACAGANAAAGAAAGGATAAAAAAAAAAAAAAAAAAAAAAAAAAGAAAAAACTTACCGGGCATTTATAGTCCTTAGATCTTTCATGCTTCAGCGTGTGCATTATCAGTGCATAGCGCCGCTGGAACACCATTCCACACTCACTGCACTTGTGCTGAGCTTCTACTTCATTTTGTTCTGTGGCCTCTCTTTTAGGCTGTTTCATTTTCTTCCCTCTCTGTACCAGCTTCATGGCAACCTAAATTGGGAAAAGGTAACGAGTGAATGAGCTTCACTACAAAGCATTCACGGTGCTAAAAACTTACGCTGCTTGGAGTTTCTGTAACACCACCCAACCTTGCTTAGTTCACTTAGCTGCTGAAAGCTAATGCCCTTTCAGTTCACTGCAAATCTACAGATACCAAGGCTTTAAAACAAGACCGTTCTCCCCTACCGTGAGCTGCCCGCAGTCACCGGGAAACAACTCACCCTTCAGCGCTCAGTGACTGGCTAAGTGTGAGCTAAGGGATACTTAGAGAGGAACCACAAGTACTGCCAATCAGCAGTTCTATCCAGTGTTTTCAACTATTTCCTTAACTCCATCTTCTCAAGATTTATTTCAGAAATTGTCAAATTACAAGGAAAAAAGTGACCTAATTCATTCCTATCAGCTGGCAAGAACAGAGTTATTAATAACCTGGAACAAAAAAAAGCAACTTGACAGTATTTAAGTAAGGTTCTTTCCAGCTAGGGGCATTCTAACTTCACTAATTTGTTGTTGTTAGGCAGTATTGACAGGGCTACCTTGAGGTGGTAATCTCATTTTCCTTTGAAGAAACTTGCTGTCAAGTTCTTTAAAATCCAAAGTTTAAGAGATCAGGCTGAAATTTCTTGCATCAGGTATCTCCCCTTCAGGTTGCTGAGAATAAGGCAAGGGGAAAAAAAGTGCATTGCGTCCCCATTTCTTCTCTCCATTCTCTCAACAAGTGAAATATCCAACAGTTCTTGAAAACATGCCAGCCCTTCCTTGTCTCACAAAAAACTGAAACTCAACACAGGGACATCTTCAGTCTCTCTTACATTTTACTGTTGCTCTGAAAACTTATGCAAACTTGGCCGAATTGTGAAGCCACAAAAATCATCTTGTTCAGTAGTTGACTAATCAGAGCTTGGAAAGTAACACATTCATACCAAGCATGCTTCATCCCCAGCATCTCTGTGCCAACTGCAAGTACTGTAATTCAAGTCAGCAGTTTTTCTCCTGCAATTTCTCTGTCCTGTTATTCTGCCAGTACCAGAACTGGGAACTCAGGAAGGAGTGTCTCTTTCCTAATGCTCATGTAACATCCTGCAGCGTGTGGGGAGCTGAGAGAAGCATGAGACAAAAATGCAAAAAAACTATGAAATCAGTTATGGAAGCAGAAACCTATTCCTGATTCCAATTCCAAGCAATTATCTAAAACTTTTTTTCTTCATAGATGGACATTGTCTGTATTCCTCCTCTATCAAGGGTAGGGATTTCAAAAGTATCAAGTAAGCTAACAGGAGCTACTCCTGAAGGCAGACATTCCCCCTCCAAAAATAGGTCAGCACCAGAAGTCCCAGATCGGGTAATCAAATACTTTAGCCTGCTAGTTTTAGTACCTGGGCTTTTGTTGTCCAGCTGTGACAGGAGCCTGATGCTACAATTTCTATCTGCTAGGGTAACAATAACAGATCGCACCCCACAGCCCGGGACCTGTGCCTCTAGTACGTAGATGTCTCCCAGAACACCTCTGGGAAGTAACAGTTCTTTGTAACATTTAGTCAATGTGGAATGCCCAAAGCTAAGCCTACTCTCTCCCGTCTTCTGTCCCAACCATGAGACAGACACAACCATCAGGGAGACACTCAAGCTAGGCTAAGAATACCAAGCATTCTAAAAACCCCCTATGTGGACAGCATTTTGATGCTTCCTCACTCCCCTCCAACAACTGTCACATCTCAGAAGTTACTTTAGTTTACAGTAACATTAAATTCTCACAAAAGAAAACACTTAAAACATTTGTCAGAGAGCGCTTGGAAATGGTAAGCAGTCTTTTCAGACTCGCCTGGAACATGGGACCACCACCACCAACAGGCCTAAGCAGAAGAATACCTGCTGTATTGCAGATTTAGGATTTGCCTTTCTGTTCTGCAGTTTTTTTTCGATTCCTTTATGCAATCTGATGTATCCACCTTCACTAACAGAACGCTGGCGAAGCTTGCTTTTGTATGTGTCATCCTGGCTGGAAGCCGTGCTTTCAGGCGGCGAGGACGAAACGCTCTGCTCTTTACTTTGCCCGCCAAGTTTTTGCTTGAGCAGCTCTGAGTCCTCAGCAGCAGTCTCTGCGCTTGCCTTACAGCTTTCATTTTCACCCGTCTCCATTCCCGATGGGCTCTGCGTGTCCTCGCCTCCCACCACCGACGGCTCAGCCTGCCTGACGCACACGGGGCTATCGGAAACGCTCCCCACCAGCTGCACTTTGACATAGTTTTCAGTTGCTCCACACTGCTCCACGGGCTTTGAAAGATCATCAGGAGCGGCCTCTGCATGCCCTAGGGGCAGGAGGCCAGGCTGGAGCTCTGCCTTCTCCTCTGCCTCAGCAGAGGAAGGAGGAGCTCCGTTCACAGCTGCTGCCACCCCGCCGGCCGCCAGCGCTGCTGGCAGAGGCTGCTCAGCACCGCCTGCGAGCGGCACCTCTGCTGCAGCCTGCTCTGCTAGGCTCCGCGCTGACTCTACTGTTTGAATATCTCCCTTTTGGTACACTGTAATCTGCTTCTCTTCCATCTGCTTGTGCACGTTTTCACAGATCTCGAGAACCTCAGACATGAAGAGATGCCGGGCAAGCATGGCCACTTCTGCCATGCTGCAGAAGTCAAAAGTTAATTCTGAAGTATAAGCAAATTCCAGCAGCGGGAGGAAACTTGACTTGCAAAACCCTACCAGGAATAAAACAGGAGATTAGAGTGAGCCCTGAGGACCCCCTAGTTACACCAAAAGACCCCATGACGGACACAACAACACATCTTTGACATGGCTAAGTCTGAAATCTAGAGTGAAACACACCCGCAGGTATCACTGAAGCCCCTCAAATCATCATTTACACAAAAGCACTCTCCTTGTGTATTTTGTTTCTAGAAGTCAAACTGACAATCTTTTCAGTAAGTAGAACTGAGCTTGTTTCGCAATAAAATTCTCAAGAAGATTGTTGCAATATGCTAGGAGGCCACGGTACTTTTGAAGCAGATTACCCCTCGTTTAGGCAAAGTCCATCTGAACTGCTACATTCAGAAAGTAGTCAGGAGTTGAATAACAACTGATGCTGCAGAGAAGTAAGACTNGGGGGGGGGGGGGGGGAAGGTATATAAATATTTACAAAGAAGCATTTGATATAATTCCCCACAATTCAATAAAACATACATCAAATGTTTGGGAGGCCTCCTGGACCATCACAGCAGTGTTCATGCAAAGATGGACACAGTTAAGAAGCTACTGGGAAAGCAATGGAACATTTAAGTTCTGTACAACATTCTTCATCACTAGGAAGTTATTTTTGGAGCATTTATTTTAGGACCACCTCTCATCTTTATGGTAACAGGAGGTTTGAGAAATAAGCAGAACCATGTATTATGTTTTCTAGACATGATAATTTAGTATTTGTTCAGCATAGCTGTTTGCTGGGAAGCTAGTGAATGCCCCCTCTTGATGTATTCAAACATTTTTAAGGTTTGTGACTAACACAAGGAGAAAACACACCTACACAGGCTAAAAAAAAAATCCAAAGCTTCTCAGAATTTATGAGATGGAATTCCACAGTCCATCAGAGAGATCAGATTATGCAAAACCAGTGATCACTTATGCATTAAAATCCATGCAAAATACCTCTAGATTAAAGGGGGGGAGGGGAAAAGAAAAAAAAAAGCAAAGCATTTGGTTGTCTTGAGCACTCAAAAAAAACTAACAAGCACTGTACACCTTACTTCAGATATTACGACTTCTATCTTTGAACCCCACAGCAATTCACCTGACAGATCCACTACAGCTTCATGACTAGTGACAGCTCCCTTCTCAATGAAGAGCTCTCGGAAGTACTCGCTGTTGGCTGCCAAGACAGATTTGTGAGCTTTGTACTCCTCGCCTTCAATCAGCAGAGTCACATCACAGAACTGATTGGAAAGCCTCTGCTGATTCAGTTGGTTTAAGACTGACAGACAATGTTTGGAAGATGACTGCTTCACAAGGCCCTTACTGTCAACCTGTCACAAACAACATCATGAGAACTTCATTACACTCTGACTGTGCCTTCTGCAAGCATTCACACTGAAACACAAAAAGAATTATTTGCTGCAACCATAAAACAGTTCAAGGCTGTATCATCTTACTGTTACTCTCCTTCTTTAAACGTGCCAAATCACACCCTCCCTCCACACAGTTTAAAGAGACAACTGGAATAACGGCAAGACATAGTCAGATAGTTTTCTGTCCATATTTTCACTGCTACAATGTGAAACTGCTTCTAGATTCAAAGGTTTTTACATGCACAGGAGCCCCAGTTACCACCATCAAGAACTTATATATAAATGTAGCATAGCTTGTTAAGTGACAGATACAGATTCCACGAGAATCCTGTACGAGATGTTTTACTCATACTTTTGCAATTCATTTCCCCTTGGGTCCTATATGCATATATAGAAATTGGAGTCGTTTTACTTGCCGAAGATTTTGTACAAGCATTGGTTTCACATATATTTTTATATACACCAGTCACTTATCGCAAGACCATCACAGCAACAGAAAACAAATGTGCAGCTACAAATACAGTAACATCTTCAAAACATTCAGGTGTAAACAACGGTACTTACAAACACAAGCTCGTGCTTTGCTATTGGCTTCTTCTTGGCAGGCTTTGGGGATGCAGCTGGGATTGATGCTGCATTACTCAATTCATCGTCTGTTTCATTACTGTCTTCATGACATTTTGCATCCAGCCCAAGCTCCTCCAGCATTTCAGAAGGATCTGACAGAGATCTAGAGCGATCTAGCTTCTCCTGGCACTTGCTGCATTCTTTAATGTAATCTTTAACCTGCTTAAGAATACCTAAGGAAAATTAATGGAACTTAATTAGGCTTCTAATCTTCATTCGGTTAATCTTAAATGCATAATTAAGTACATAGGTGATAAGCAAAAAAACACTAAATGATTATTTAAGAAAAACAAAGCCAGTCCCCGACACTTTCTCTCCTTTTTTCGGTTCTGCTTCTCTATCACACTTTTGTATGCCGCTACTGCAACCCACAGCTGATTTGGAATAGCACATCTGAAATCATTAGATCAAGCAGACCATCCTGGAAAGGCTTCTTGAGCTAGAAAAAAATATTTCAATTTACACATTCACCATAAGAATCTCAAAACAGGGAAAGCTGTAAACAGAGCCCGGAATTAGCTCCACACAAGCTGATCCTGGTTTGTCCTCGATAAAGAGGCCAAGAATGGGAAGGCTCATGTAAAGGCTTTTGCAGAACTGGGAACACCTGGCGCCAGGCAACAACACCAATATGTATAACCAACACTGATTTAAATCAGCTGCTTGGAATTTTGAAGAAACTCCATTTCCCTCCAGCACTTTATTGGATGTAACTCTATAAACACTCAACCGCTCCTACGCTCGTTGTCCTCTTTGAGATACCAAGGCATTCTGAGCGTATGGCTCCTAAGCCGAACGCATTGGCAGGCCAATGTAAAAGCCTTCAGAACCCGCACCTCTATATTTCAAAACCTATCACACCTCAAAGACCTGGCTGACACGGTGCTAGACCCGCGCCGCTCACGCAGCTTTGGAACGTGACACGTTCCGTCGTTACACACGCATCTCCGGAAGGATCAGGAAAACACAGACCTCAGGCAACCCAGGACACGCCAACCCCTGACGTCCGTGCCCATTTCAGACATGTTTTTGTGTCTCCTCGATTCTGGCTGGAACCAGGGCTTGTTCTCAGGCCGTGAGGTCTCCTGTCTGCAGATCCCACTCCTAGCACCGTTTTCGACCCCGGGGCCACGTTCCAGCCCAGTGGGTCCCAGCTGCTGCCCCAGCCGGTTGGCACCAGCCTAGGGATGGCGACTGGGAGAAAGTTGCTGTCCCTCAGCACCAGAAGAGGTGCTGTCCCCATGGCAGGGGAAGGCAGTGTTTTCAGAGACACAGGAAAGAAAGAAAATGCATGAACTGAAAGCTGGGTGTGAGTTTTAGTGTTACTGGCACAGGAGAATTAAGAGACATTAATGTCATGCAAACAAAGGTAACTAATAAAATTAAAAGATACAGAACGCCCCACTCTCACAAACAGGAGATAAACTGAGGCCCATTAAGGAAGTTCCCAGCCAAGGATGACAGTAGATGCCAGAACAGTCTAATGCTGGGCAAACAACGAGAACCTGTGTGATGGCAAGGAGACCATCATCCAGAACATATTGACCAACTCTGAGACACCAAATCCTTCTTCACATCGAAGACCTTCAACTCAGTGAGATCTGGACTTGGAGGGCAGGCTGTGGCTAGAGCAAAAAGCCTACAAATTAAGACACAGAAACCTAAAGCTGCAAGGACAGGTTTGCTTACCTATGGTTAAAAAAAAAAAAAAAAAAAAAAGAGAGAGAGAGAGACAACAAGAGAAGCACAATAAACAGAAACTGGGCCCCAGGCAAGTGAGAAGCTGGAGATTTGTTTAGTGATACCTGAGGCTACAAGCAGAACACCAGATCCAAAGGGTCTGTACCAAGTTACTGGCTCAGCCGAAACAAGGCCACGACTGGGAACTACGGGTGTTAACGCACCACCGTGTCTAACTGCTGTGACACCACTGCTCCCAGCTGAGGACTAGTTCTGTTTGCAGCTTCTCATTGAAAGGAAGCAGACAAAAAAACAGTACGAGCAACAACTGCAGTCAATAGCAGCGCTGTTATTCCAGGGTGAACACCTTCCGTAGCTGAAGCAGGTGCGGTATTAGGCTGTTATCAGACTGGATGGAACCGATCATTGCCCTACACCACCCACACGAACCGAGAAACCCCTGCCTCCAGCAGGCTGTGCGCAGCACCTGGGCTGGGACAGTTGTGCTGCTTCCTCACATTCAAGACACGGCTACCGTACAGGATGCCACAAGACGGTTTGCTGACAAGCGTGCAAGTATGACAGCAAGGCCCACGTCCTGAGGACTGACCTACGGTCCCAGAGACTAGGCAACGGAGCACCCAAAAGCGCCAAGCAGCAACCCCCTCTCAACACAGCGGCCTCAGAAGGGCACTGCTGCCCTCACGACCGAGGCTCGCCGAGCACACGGCAAAGCTTTGCCCTCCCACAGCGCCAGCCCCGAGGAGGCAGAGCCCACTGCGCCCGCGCCCCCTCATCCCCGAGGCGGCGAGCAGCGGCCGCAAGCAGCGACGGGGCCACC
>VXAV01002362.1:522816-543806 GCA_013399715.1 Alectura lathami | reverse complement strand
GGTCTTGGCGGTGGGCATGGCGGGGGGCCGCAGGCAGGCAGGCAGGGCGTGGGAGGCGGCACATCCTCGTCCTCTGCGGCAGCCGCGTCGTCCTTCCTGCGATACGGTTGTGCAAGTCTCACCCAGGGCCTGTGGGCTTGTGAGTGGGGGAAGGCCTCTGCGGTGAGGCTCCCGCTGTGTCTGTGTGCTTCGAAGCAAGTGCCAAGCCAGTCCCCAGCTTCTTCCTGGGTACTGAGAGCCCCTGGATGCAAAAATTCGCCGTTCACAGGAAGAACCTGTTCCTGGTGTTGCCGCTCTTCAGAGCGTTCAGGTGTTGTGGCTTTGAGAGGCAGTGGCACCTTTGCCCAAATAAACCCTGAGGGCCTGTGAACTGTAAGATTCTTAGAATATAATGAGTATACCCTTACTTAGGGTAAGGACCCTGTTCTGGAAGATGCTGCTGCCGAAGGTAGCGTTATTTACTGAGCAGGCACTGTAAAGGTGTGCATGTGTAAAATGCATAGCAGAGAGTAAAGATATGAAAATGGTTGTTAGCAGGTGGCACCACAGGTACTCAGTGATTCAGACTACCTGTAGATAGCAAGTATTTTCCCTTTTAACTACATATTATAACATTCATTTTTTGCACGGAGCATTTTAATTGGGTGTTCCGTTAACTAAATTCTGTACTAGCGTATTTGCAACTTGCTCCTGGCCAGGTGTCTCCTGTGCTGTAGCTGACTGTAGGAGTGGGTTCTTTGTTCTGGCTTCTCACTAGCTGCTTTGCTGGAATATGAAACATGTAGCCTATCAGTGCACATAAGGCACGAAAGTCCTTAGGCAAGGTGTGCTGAATGGTTTGGCCGTTGAAGCTCTGCAGTGCCGTCTTTGGCCCTGGATTGGGTATATTCCCTGCCCAAGAACTTAAGGTAGTTAAATACTTGAGGTTAGGTTTTGCAGCAGCCAAACTGCTAAAAGGCAGCAGGTCTTAAAATATTTAATGGGAAACTTTAAAGACGAGGTTGTATCTTGTTTCCTCCGTGGGGTTTAAGCACCCAACTTCAGACAACCAAGAGGTGTCAGTTTTGGTTTCACAGTCTGAAACCTCCTATTTGAGTTAGTACTTTGGAAAAATGGTGTAGACTAATAATCTTTTTCCTTTGAAATAGAGGGAAAAAGAAAACTGCTGGCTGTTATTCAGGGGTCTAGCTTTTGGAGGACTTGTTGACAAGGCTTCTTCTTTTCCTTGGGCTGAGGACTGTCAAGTGGACATTTCACAGGCAGGAGTTAGGTGCCCTAATCTTCAGAAACACCCTGTGTCAGGGTGTTTTGATGGAACTCTTCAGGAAGGCAAAGTTTGTAGCTTTGCATATTCATCAGGTTTCCTGTGTTCTGAGTGACTAAAGGTTGGGTGCTGCTTATCCCTATGTCAGACTCTCTCCCTTTTTATCCTTTAAATTTATTTGTTGGTTTAGGGACAGGTATGGTTGCTGCTGTGTGCATGGAGTGTGACCCTACAGGTGTGTGTGTGTGCAGCGTGTTCCAGCTATGCCTATAAGCAGGAATTTAGATAGAGAGCTCCTGAACTTAGGTAGTTGTCAGGCTACTCAAAACCTGAGACCATTCAGGAAAATTAAAATATTGATGTCTTTGGGGTTTTGAGGATCACACCTTTAAATTTAGCTGCCTGAATTTCACTCTGCTCAGCATCACACTTTGTTACTGACAAAATTGAACCAGAATTCTGTACTGGGACAGGGACCAAGACCCACATCTTTCATTAACTGGATTTTTTTTTTCTCCAATTTATTTTGTCTGAGATAATGAATTTGCTTCAGTTCTAAGCAGTATCCATAAATTAGTTGTGTGCATTACAAAAGCAGATCTGTTTGCCTTGCTCTGTGTTTTCAGTACACGTCCTCATTTGTCAAGCATTGAGTTTGATTATTTTCTGTTTTATTTTTCCCTCTTTTTCTTCTAAGGTTTGGTAGTTAACTTGTCAGGCCAAGGATTGCAAAAGCTGGGCCCAAACTTGCCCTGCGATGCTGATACTCACACTCTGATTCTGGACAAAAACCAGATAATTAAATTGGAACACTTGGAGAAATGCAGGAATCTGATGCAGGTCAGTGTACTTGAGTTGAATTTGCTCCGAAACAATGTCACCGTGATGCTAACTGACGTATTTCTGCTTTAAGGCCACGTTATATAACTGAAGTCAGTCAACAGTTGCTGTCTCCATAGAAGGTTAAACAATGGTGAACTAAAATAGAAAGCTTTATTTTCAGCGTAGCTCTGCAGTTGGCACTGGGGGAAGCTGTTTTGCCAGTTACCTAGGTAACTAAAATTAGACCCAATAAGTTCCAGTACTTGTAATGATCCTAAGAACATTGGAAAGGTCACCGGTAACTCTGGTTGTGATACTTTTTAGCTTTTCAGTATTTGATCTCTGTAACCTTAAAAATAACTGTGTGATATGCACAAAGAAAAGATAAACATGCAGACATAAATACAGGACTCTCCTTGTTTGGGTGTCAGAATGCTTCACAGAGGAAGAGAATTAGTAGCCTTAATTTACAGGAAGGAACAAGCCATGTGGATTCAGTTAAAAAACAAACAGCAAATGAAAAATGTGATGTGGGAGAGATCTATGTCCCTTTATTAATGTATGGAGGCATGTAGGCCCTGATGTTGCTAGTCCTTATGGCTAACACCCTTAGCTTTTAAACAACAAGTCCGGCTCCTGAGGGTCTTAGTGGTAACAATGTTAAGCACGTGGGTGGTGCTTGCAAAAATCGGTTAGTCCCACCAGGACATGGGAAAAGGGGGCTTTTATTGCTGTGGCAATAAATATTTTTTGTCTCTTGCAGTTAGTCTGTATTATTTACTAGAAAGCTGAATATATACACTGAAGTGGTTCCTGTTGGACTGAATTTTTAACTACTAGAAGTAAAGGTGTATTCTGTCTGTGCAGTTGGATAGCTAAGGCTCTCTTTTATCTGTGTGTCCTTCTGCAGCTGTCTGTAGCCAACAACCGGTTGGTACGAATGATGGGTGTCGCAAAACTGACTCAGCTGCGTGTGCTAAACTTGCCTCACAATAGTATTGGGTACGTGGAAGGGCTGAAGGAATTAGTGCACCTGGAATGGCTGAACTTGGCAGGAAATAACCTTAAGGTGAAGTATTTAGTCCTTTATTCATCTTCCAGAATCTAGAGTAGTAGAGATCTGGAAAATGCAGGGAAGACAATCCTTACCGTGTTCCCTTCTGCTCCGCTGCAAAGAACTCTGCATCTCTGCTTCTGCAGCATATGTTGAACCTTTGTGTCCTTTGTTGGTATATGAAATGGAAGAAGACAACTTTTGGGCAAGAATTGGCTAGGGAACAAAAAATAAATAGTTTGACACCAAAATGTAATGAGAATTGGGAGATAGCCTCCCAGATAGGGAGAGAATTAGCATCTTTGAAACTAAACTGTAAAAAAAAAAAAAAAAAAAAAAAAAGAGAGAGAGAGAGAAATTTGGGTTAGTTATCCAGCGTTGATAGCTTCCAAAATAATTTCTAAGTGTTGACACGTTTCTTTTTAATGTCTAAAAAGTGTAATTGTAACTGACTGCTTTATTTGTGCAGGCCATTGAACAAATCAATTCCTGTGCGTCTCTTCAGCATCTTGATCTGTCTGACAACAACATATCCCAGCTAGGAGATCTCTCCAAGCTTATGTCTCTGAAGGTGGATGTAGTTTTATCTCTGTTTTTCTTACATTCTTTGCATAAATTTTGCTTTGAAAATGGTTGCCTTCTAAAGCGTTCGTCATTCAAATGATTGCTCTTGAAGCATTTGGGTTAGTCGCTGTAACTTCTAGAGGGAAGAACGCAAGAGGTCTTTTTGTTGCTTGCGGGTTGCACACAGTGAGTCAGTGATTCTTCTGTGATCGCTGACCTGGGTGAAGATAACATTGTAGGATCTGGTTCATAGCAGTCATTCCTCTTGTCTCATGCTATGGATCAAGACAAACCACAGTGTTAAGTGTTTCATTGTGTACAGAGACAAGATTTTCAGATACAGTTTTTGTAACTGTGGCTGTGCTTCAGTTCTGTGTTGCCTAGTGAGAACATTTTGCTTTAAAATAGAAAGATCAGTTTTCGCTTACTAGAATAAGCAAAAGTGATGGTACCAGAAAGCCATAATTATGATTCTTTAACTTCATGTGTATTCTGAAGGTAATGTCTGGGGGAAGAAAAATAAGATTTTTTTTGTCAAAAATACATTTTATCACCATATTTTTATTTTGTAGACCTTACTGCTACATGGAAATATTATAACTTCACTTCGTACTGCCCCTGTTTGCCTGCCTCAGAATCTGACAGTTTTTTCTCTGGCAGAAAATGAAATCAGAGACTTAAATGAGGTAAGGTCTAGGAGATGCATCACCTTGTCTTTAAGCAGGGTGAAAAGAGTAAGCTGGGTAGTTCTTTCGAGAATAGAAGTGAAACCGTCTCTCTTCTTTGAAATAACCTTTGTCGACAGAAGAAACCTTCAGTACTCTGTGTAACAACTGCTCGCTCTAGCTGTGCTAGATGATACCTTCTTACATGTCTGTAAATGACACCTTACCTTTTTCATTTTATGCTTTTATATTATTCAAGGATGTCAGAAGTATCCTTTGAGGGGTAGGTTCTCAGAGAGCTATTCGTGACTGTCTGAAGGCTGAAAATTGAGCTGATAAACTGCTGCAGAGGGCTTCTACAGCCACTCAGCTGCTCGGTTCAGAACATGGTTTCTTTTATCTCTTCCTCAAACACTATATAAGATAAATGAGTATTTTGTTTGTGTTTTTTCTTTACTGGATTTTTTTTGTGTGTGTGTGGCTTTTTTCTTATTTTAGTACAAGGAAAAAAAACTGCAAGCTGGTTATGTATATTGGAAGAAAAATTGTATTTGGTAATGCATTTCTCCCTTCAAAGTAGGGCAGTGTTTCTCAGCGTTCCAGCTTGCCATTGTTTTGGCAATGTCTCTATACCTGCTGCAGTAAACTGGGATTCCATACAATCTCTATATGTAAAGCCTAATTCCTGGACTTTGAAGAGAAGCTAATACTTTCCAAGGGCTCTGCTACTTACAGGAAAATTAATGGGCACGTGGCAGTAGTTGATAGGTCTTTTAAAAGATGCTTGCGTTTAACAAGCAAACATGGTTTTCAGTGTAATTGTAATTATGTCATTTTGTGTGAGGTGTGTGGCTGTAAGTAGGCAGAAGTGGTACATTCTGTAAGTAGTCAATGGTTCTCTTCAGTTAACAAATGTATCTTGTTCTCTCAAGGTTTCCTTCCTGGCTTCTCTTCCTCGGCTGGAACAGCTGTCAATAATGAACAATCCCTGTGTGATGGCCACTCCTTCTATCCCTGGCTTTGACTACAGGCCATACATTGTCAGCTGGTGTCTGAGCCTTAAAGTTCTCGATGGATACCTGATTTCTCAGAAGGAGAGGTAACATGATGCTACTGAAATTCTAAAAGTATTAAAGCTTCCTGTAAGCTGAAGTTTCATCTTTATATTATTTAAAAAAAAAAAAGTAAAATGCTCTGAAATTGTGCTTGTCTAGCTAATGGCCATATGAAACACTGGCCAGTTAACATAGTTTTTGCTGGATTATTTTTGTCTGTTACACTGGTATTATGACATCAAATCCCCACTTCATTTGAATACAAATATGAAGTTAAGGTTCTGTTCTGTTAGTCAGCTCACAGTAGCACTTTTACAAAGCAAAACTGTGGTAGCAAACCATTAGTGATCTGTTATCCTCTCAAGTTCACAGCCTCTTTGTCTTTGTAGAATGAGATAATTGGCAAACATCAAAGCTGTTGTCTTGGGGGAAACTCAAACATGCCCTTTTATAAGGAATCAGATTTGCATGTGTATTTCTAGGTGTGGCTTTTTTTGTCAATTAAATATCACTTTGCTTACATCACTTCCCACTGTATTGTTGTGTTCGTTATATTGCTGTGGTATCTGTATGACAGTGGAGATGTTGTCTTAAAGTTATTGGTCGGAACAGTCCAACTGCACAACTGTTCCCTGAAAATATCCTCATTATCCAGTGGAAACGTGTTCCAGTTCAATGCATTAACACAGTCCAGTACATTAATGTCTTGCTCCAGAGTTAGTAAAATAAAAAGCATCCCTTTAGGTTGAGGGGAAACCACTCCTGTGTCTCTTTCACTGTAACATTTGAGGTTTCCAACAAGCTGCCTGTAAGAATTCTAGAACTTCTTTCATTACCAATGGTGCCTTCTGTATTAGCTGTATTATGTGTGGTTATGTTATAGTAAGTCTTCTGAGATGGAAGAACGTGTAACGTAGGAACAGAATTCAGTTGAATATCCTCAGCAAGATTTCTCTGTGGCTGTTCCGTGTGTTTGTAAGACCTCTTCTGTTACAGCATTGTTGATAAATTCATTCACAGATGTGTTTTTAGTGCTCAGAGACTAGACGTGGGTAAAACAAACTGCAGGGTGCTTGTCAGAGATGCTTTTGTTTCATCCATTTACGTGAGGAATACTTCATTAATTATTCCAGTAATGAAAATGCCAGTTCCTCTGGGTACTGCTCACGTTCCAGCTTTTGGTCAGGTTTGTAAACTAGCTCCTAGAAGAACAGCATGCAAAGGAAAGTTGGGGGTGATGCCATGTGTTTCAGCGGTAACCGTCTCCCCCTTCCCAACAGCTTGAAAGCAGAATGGCTTTACAGCCAAGGTAAAGGACGATCGTATCGACCTGGGCAGCACGTTCAGTTGGTCCAGTACTTGGCTACTGTTTGTCCTCTGATCTCCACATATGGTCTTCAGACTGAAGAGGATGCCAAACTGGAAAAAATACTGAGCAAGCAAAGGTGACAAACTTCCTGCTTCACCACTGTTAGGGAATGTAACTGAGAACGCAATCGTTCGTCTCATTTTGTGTTGGATATTTCTTCTGAAGTGTTTTTAAAGCAGCAGCAAGAGCAGGAAATGGGAAGGGGAATGGAGGTACAGGATGAGGGGGTTGAGGAGCAAGACAGCAGCAGGAGTGTTTGCCTGTTTGCAGCCTGTGCTCTGTAGGGCACTGAAGGTGGTTTGTGTTAGGGCTGTGTTAAATTAAACTCTGCCTGCTCAGATTTTTATCCCAGAGAGAAAATGTATACACACATGATTTTTAAGGCAGTTTGACTTCCTGATGGCTACCTCATCATCTCTGAATTCTGCTAGACTGAAATTACCTTAGCGTTTTCTCAGATTGTAAAGGATGGCTTTGTTTGCAGCACTACTGTTGCTGGATTTTGTGTTAGAGTACAGGGACACGCTTTTGTTGATTTAGTCATTTTCAAATGTATGACTCCATTCCTCGAACTCTTCTCACATACAGGCACAGTATGCCCTGCAGTAGGCACTTCATGCATCTGTGTGTATGTGCTTGTGTGCAGAGATACTCCGTGGTTTTCAGTCTATAGTCAGAATTGCGTGCTGGATTTTTATTTTTTTAATTTTTTTTTTGTTACATGTATTTGTAATGAAGAGAAAGAGGCAGAAGGAAGGGGAGCAGGAGCAGCCTGTGCAGTCCCCTACTTTGTGAGTAGTCCTGTTAGTGTCTGGTAGGTGCAGGAATCTGCATAACTAGCCTCTTGTTTTAGAATGGTTTGATCACTTGATTACTTTAAAGTAGTTGATAGTTCCTTTCGGATGCCTTATGTACCAAAAAAGTTTAAAAGAAACATAAAATCTGTTGGAACTCTGTGCTTAGGCTCCACCAGAGGCAGCTGATGCACCAAAACCAAAATGAAGGACCAACTACATCTTCCACTGCCAACAAACCTTTGCCAGTTGCTTCTGAACACAGCAGTCCAGCCCAGCCACCACAGATAGCTCTTGAAAGTGGTAAGAAGCAAATGTGTGTCTGTTATCTAGCCTGTGAAATAAAATATTTTTTGAACACAGATTTGTAGAGAGAGCTGTGGAACAAGGCCCTGCTGTTGTTTTATTCTATTAATTTTTATAGATTTTGAAGTGAAGTTGCACATTTGTATCTTGAAATGCTAATAAGATTGTTAGGTGAAAACCAAAATTCAGTAAATGAAGAAGTTACTACTTTGGTCGTTCCATCTGATCCAAGTGTACCTCTTCCATGGGGAGGCACATCCTACAGTTTACTGCATTGCAGGGTTCATGGATGTGACTGTAACAACAGTGTCCTTATCAGTATGTAGAAATAATGCTTATTGTTATTGGCATTTTACATCTTCTTACACATACAGTTTATAACTCTCTAAAATGAAACATCCCTATGCATTGATGTATTTTATTGCAGTACTGTGAGACTTCTGAATGTATTTTTCTGTCTATCTAGAACGTGTCATCCAGAAGAATTCTTGGGTTGGGCCAAGTGCGAATGATGATCATTCCTATGCAGCAAAGAACACTTTCCTTCCTGAAAGAAGCTGTCACAAGGAGCTGTACCTTGAAGACATACAGACTGATGAAGACAAGCTAAACAGCAGCCTGTTATCTTCAGAGTCCACTTTCATGCCAGTTGCTTCAGGATTGTCTCCAGCGTCTCCCACTTCAGACCCGAGGTTACGTGGAATCAGTTTGAGCCTAGAAGATGATGACAGTACTGTAATTGAATTTGTGAAAGATAGTAATGGAGGAGAAACAGCTGACAAGCAAGAAGAAACTTCTTGGCTTTTAGGAGAGCACTCCAACAGAGTGGCAGGAAGCGTGGGAACTCAAGACAATATCGAAGAGAGGGGGCAGTTACCGCCTCCTGATCTGGTAAAAGCTAACCAGACTGATGCTGGCAACCATTCAGCGTCCTCTGAAGACCAAGTGCTGCACAGCCTGCCTGGCAACTCAGTAGGTGCTGGCTCAGGAGCTGCGACTCTCCCTCCTAACCAGATGGCAGAAGGAAATTCTGATTCTTCAGCTGCTGAACTGCAAAGAATGACCAAAGCAGCCACCAAGCTTCAAGCCTGCTGGAGGGGATTTTACACAAGGAGCTACCATCCCCGGGCCAAGGAAGTGCGGTACGAAATCCGACTGAGCAGGATGCAGGAGCACATAATTTGCTTAACTGATGAAATACAAAAGTAAGTTGAGGTCGTGCTGTGTGTTTTCAAATCTGAATGGGTGTAACTATTGCTCCAGGAGAGTTCAGAAGAGATATAAATGGGTTTTGGTGTAGCTACTCACAGCTGAACCTAGCACTAATAGTGTAAACCAGTGACAACAGGAGGGGAGTGCTTCCTGCAAGACATGTTATGCGTGCAGGTAGCTTATCATCCTCTCAGTGTGCCCTGTGAGTGGATGGGTCAGAATTAACATTTTCAATTCCTTTATTGCTTGGGCTTGCATGTTTTGCTGCACAATCAAAATAGCAATTGTAAAGTAAGAGTTTTTGGCTTCTCTCTTAGCAATTACGAAGTCTCTAAATTCAGTGCCCATATCAAGTCATTCCTCTGTTAATGGTCAGAAGAAGGGTTTGCACTCTGCCTTTCATGATGTAATTTTAAAATATTGTTCTGTTTTTTGATCATACTAATCCATGTCTTGAGGGGATTTTTATGAAAGTTTCTCACCTTGTAAGATAAAAATTGGTGATTCACCTGATATCGTTGTGGGTCAGCCTGGGAGCTGGCAGTTTGACAGGTCCCCTTTCCTTTACCATCACAAGTGACAAAAGTTCTGTGAATCGGGCTCAGCCCTTGGTGAACCTTCAGACATCCCCAATGCTTTCACATCATACCTAGACATATATCCAGGTGATACCGATTGGGGAAGGCATAATTTGAAATGCAGAAGCACTATTTTTCTTCATTTATTTCTTTCCCACCTCAGGAGAAAGAGGCACATCTACTTGAAATGAAGAGCTCAGGTTCAGTTTGCAAAAAGATCCTGAAAGTATTAGCAGGTCAATAAATGTGGTACAACAAAAGGGAAGCAAAATCTGAATGCAACTTTGAAAAAGAAACGTGAGCTTGAAAGTTAGCAACTGGATATTGATGACAAGCCAGACTGCAGTCGTGTCTTAACGTTGGGCTCTACTGTATTTTTCGAGAGTTCTGTTTTGTAAGCAGGAATTTCTGTGTATTCCTGTTGATCTTGTTACCAGAAGGTGAGTTAATCCGCGCAATTTTGGGTGCATGTTCTTGCAGACTAAGAAAAGAAAGAGAGGAAGAGAAGATTCAGAGGCTTCTGCAGGAGGAAGCTGTCAGATTTCTTTGGAACCAGGTAAATAGCTTTAGTCGTCTTATCTTTGTGCTTGCATATGAACTGAGAAGGCATTACTTGATACTACAGAACATGAAGAGACAGGGAATGTGGTTCATTCTTCCAACTATGACCTTGGTGGCTTATTAGAATCCAGTGGCTGTGGTTTTGGCTATACTGGTATTCTGGGGAAAAGTAACATTCAGGAGTGTTAACATAATAAGCTGGCTTTGTAAGTAAATGATAAGATACAGCTTGGCAGGAGAAGGACCAAATGGAAGGAAAGCTGAATAAAGCAGCAGGTGTGAAAGATGATGATGCGACTGCTAGGTGCTTAGGGCAAGTGAAACGGTGTCAAATGACGTTGCTTGTAAACAACTCATTTCTGAAGTGGAAATGTTATTAATATATTTTAATAAGCAGTTCTTCCAGAACTGAGACTGATTGTTTTCTTAGCAATGGGTTACTTTTGAAAGGTTCCTTAGCCTTTTCTCTTTTAAGAGCAGATTTCATTTTCTTCAGGAAAAGAAGTTCTTTTCTTGAAACAGGAGGCTTGTGAGCTCTGTGAGTGTAGGGCATTGAATTTAAAAACTATTATTCAGCAGTGGGAAGAATGTATTTTCCCCAAAAGTGTAGTGAGGCGTTCCAGTTCACTTGATCTCAAATTTTATAATAGAGCTTTGTTGCAGATTACAAGAAACAGTCTAGAAACCAAAGTGCTTCTTAAATTTCATTTTATAGGGACACTTTCTTTATAATTTACAGGTTCAATCCCTTCAACAGTGGCAGCTTACAGTGACACAAAATTTGAGTGCCACTTGGCAACCTGGGATCCCTTCAGCCAGCGCTTTCTGTCCATCGGAACCATCTGTTCGAGCATCCACTCCTGAGCAAGAGACCCCATCTGATGTTGGTTGTGCTTTGTTAATTCCAGCTGGTGCTGTTCTTCAGGAAAAGTCGTTGTTACAGTTCCCGGATTCTGGCTTTCATTCCTCCATGGCTGAGCAGACTGAGGCTGGTGAATTGTGCAGCTCTGAAAAGAGTGTAACAGAAGGAACTGAGGGCTCTCTTTCAGTGGAAACTGTCAAACAGTGTGGCAGTTCTGTTTCAGAATATTCTTCAGGTGTAGAGGATGACCAGGGGGAGTGTGAACAACGTAGAGGGAGCTCTAGTAATGAGCAGGACAACAGACTCCTGCAACAGTATTTGAAATCTGTTGAGCAGCTAGAAGAGGAGGATGAAGGGACAAACTGCGATGACGAGGCAGAGGGCAGCTGGCCACAAATCGCGGTTTCAGCCGAGAGCCAAGGTTCTTCTTCAGCTGACGTTCTCCCTGTAGATCTCCCTCAAGGTACCTCTTCCCTGGCACGAGGTGAAATGAGCCAGGCACCAGAAAGCTGCAAACTGAATTCAGGAATAGGTGAAGGGAAGCAAACAGACTGTGATCCTTCATTTCAGATGCTGCATGTTGGGATAGCTGTGTAGTAGGCTCAGCTGCACTGAGGACTAGGGATTCTGTTTGTTTCCTTTTTGTTTCTCCCATTTATACAAAATTTACTTTTGTATGTGCGTTTTGTTTTAATTTATTTTCAAACTCATGTCAACAATTTGTCTTAGTTAGCATTTTACTAGTGTTGCTGAGGACTGACGTGAACTGTGCTAACCTGAAATCACTGGAGTTCTCAGTGACCATCATTAGGCACTTTATTTTCAAACACAACTGATACCCTAATAACTGGCTTCCTTGAAATTAATTCTGAAGATTACAGAGGGACAGAGCGATGGTGCTGTTGGCTGTAAATTCACTTTGTAAGTCTTTTGATTTATTTTTTCTGGAAAACAGAATTGAGTCCTTATTTTGCAAAGAGAAGGAAACTGGGAAGAAACAGTCAACACAGGCAGTATGCGCATGTGTGGGTTCAGCCTGATGAGGAAGATGGAAGCAGTTGCCTTTTGGACTTTTTGACTTTAACAAGAGTTAGTGTTTCAAAGATGCATTCCATGAATCCAGTGGCCAAATCAGTGACTACTTTTTGTCTTTTACTTGAAGCTGCTGGCTCGGTGTCTGGTCAGTTACATAGAATCCGAAACAAGGACTTAGAGGAGTCAGACCTTAGGGAGCTTCCAACAAACTTTGTTTTCCCTGGGGTTGAATTTCCCTGTTTTTTCTCAGGTAAGACTCAAAGTGGAACCAGTAGCAGCCTTTACTAAATGAGTTTCAAAAGGGCGTGTGACCTGGAACCGTAGTTTCCAAGGCTACACTGCTGAGTTACAGCCATGGACTTGCTGGTACGTGTTTTGCCTCCACGAGGTTGCTAACGTTGTTTTGGGATTCATGGCCTTCTAGACATTTGTTCAATGGGTCACAACTCCTATATACAGGTATAAATATTAAAAGCAACTGTCATGACTTAAAACTATTCCTTGACATCTCTTTTTGTTTGTTTTGTTTAATTTTACTTTCTTGTTTTCAGTATTTGACATTCCCATGAGATGTAGATAAAAAGCTGTGTTTCTTGCCTAGTAGCAAATGTGCTAAGTTTCCTAAACTCTGCTTCCCACCTGAACTATGCTTTCCACTTAAACTCCGGGCAAGCAATAGCCTTTGTATTTTGCCTAAGCCACTCAGTTTGTACTTTTTTTTAATGAAAAAGATCAGGTATCTTAATATGCCACAGAAGTAGGAAGGGAAATTTGTTTTGTGAAGCAGTTTGGAGTGGATACTAGTAAAATAAAAGTTGATGTGACTTCTGGGGGTAAATTAGGTTTGCTAATATTGCTTTTGCAATGTGCAGTGAGAAGTGTTCCAACAGTTTGCTTGCGTTAATTTCTCTGAGATCTACAGTGCCAATCACACAAGTACAGGTACAGACATGTACACGTATTGCAACTCTCTGAATCCACCACAGATTAACTTCTGGTGCTACTGTGTCATGGACATCAACTACTGCTGTTTTAAAGTGACTCTTCTGACCATGTTACCATATAAAATAATTTAATTCTTGTAAAAAGCCTTGGTTGCTTGTTTATTTTATGTCCTAAGGTGAAGCTTACCGCTATTGAGGAGTCTGGCTTGAGGCCTCAAAGTAGCCGGGATTTAGAACCTAAGTGGCGTATTGGAGTTGTACCATCTGCCCAGTGGTGAAGTTCACCTTGGAAGACTAAAGCTTCCCTCTCTGTATACAGAGTAGCCATCACCTTATTGTTAATTTTTAATTCCCAGAAGTTCTAGAGCACTGACTTCTCAAGAGAGCTGTCGTTGCAGCCTGGCTGACAGTTGACTGTGCCTTGCATACACAAGAGCATTCAGGAAAAAAAAAAAAAAAAAAAGGTGGTACATTCTTTCTGTGCTATTTTTCTGACTCAGTCTAGTTTAAAGCCTATTTGTGATGCAACCAGATTCATCACGAGATCTTAGAACGTGTGTCCTTGGCTGCTGGAAGTGGTGCGGGTGCACTAAGGTATCACAGCGTCCAGTTGGCCATGCAAAGAAGCACGCAGGCTGCCAGGCCGTACCCTCATCCTCTGCAGGATCTTAGCGTGCCCTGGAGTCACCCACATGTGGAGATCTCTCTTCACAGGATTTGGCTCTTCGACCATCAAGCTGTTATCAAGAGCTCATGTGGGCATTCAAAGAGACTTCTTGAGAGAAATGGTTTCTGCCTGTGGTACAGCTCTTGGACTGTAGGGTCTGAAGGCTGCAGCGAGGTGTAAGGAGCAGAAAGCTCTCTTCTGCGGTGCTGCTGGCTTAGCATGTGACAGCCCTAGGAAGAACTAGAGTGCTTTCTGGGTAAAAGCGCATCACTGAAGACACCGACGGGTAATAAATATTTCTGTTTTGTGGTAATATCACCTTCTCTGCAACATTAGAGGAGAAACAACTGTAATTTTGAAAATGTCAAAGGATGCAGAGTTGATTAATTATCCACGGAAACCCTAGAACTTCTTCCCATCTCCTCTATTGTTAGGGCTTACAAACACAAATGCAAGAAGACTTATTTTAAGTAATGTTTAGATCAGCTGTTGGCCTTTTTTAACTTGTAACCTGTGTATTCAAGATTGATTTTATGAAGCTACAGCAAAATGTGCACCAACATATAATCACATTTGTCTTTCTTTTCTGGGGAAGCTTTGAAAATCTACAGACGTTCGCTGGTGTTCTCAGAGGTATCTTGCGTATGTGCAAGATCAGAAGGCACAGAAGTCAAATATGAAGTTTTGGATTAGTATTTACAGGGCTAAAAGTAATTGGTTTTCACATGCACAAAATACTTTCAACCTGGCCATTAGAACACATACAGGGAAAGATGTAATGAGGGATACAGTGGAAAAACAAGGAATCAGACTTGATGCATATTGCAAAATGGCTTCTTTAACTCCATTTTGAGCTCTCAGAAAATCACTATGGAAATGCACAAATTTAATATACAGCTTAACAGTTAATCTTGTTTGACTACTTTTCTTCATCCAAATATGCAGTATTTTTCTGTGGGTAGTAGGAGTGTGCAGCTCCGTTTGGAGATGATGGAGATTTCTTAAAAAAAATCAGAAGGCCAGATATATGAGAATCCATGTCTGAAACGTTCCTGCATTAATATTGTACGTCTTCCAGGATTTTGCATTTGCAAGGCTTTCGTATTCCACAAAAGAACATACTTATTAATGGAAAGCTTGTTGGTTGGTTTGTTTGTCATGGGCTGACCCTCCAGTGCTGATGGAAGATGTTGCCACTGGTCACTTAGCAGGCAGTGTTGTCTGCTCTGCTGTGCGTACAGTGGAAGAGCTTCATTAATTTCCTTCATAAAGGTCGGCTAGCTGTAGCTCAGACCAACCGTTCAGAATGAGAAGCTAACACAGCCGGTTTTCCCCCAGGTGAGGTAGAAGGCATGTGCAAACCTTTCAGTTAGTCTGGCAGACGTGACTCTTGCTCTTGTGAAGGTGGGCACAGGGACGAGGGTGGAAGTGCATTTGAATGTTTTTCAGGTTTAGTTTTTAGTGATTGATGGTAACATCAACTCTAATTGCTATTTCAGTTTGCTACCAAGTGTGTTTATAGCTTACAGACATTTCAATCGTCCGTGTAATCAAGAACGCAGTTTCTTTGCTGTACATAATATTTGATAGATGCTGTTCAGATGGTAGCTTGGCAAGTAGAATATTATTGAAGCAGGCATGTTCACATTTTATATTTCAAGTTGGTTGTTTTTTTTTTTTAAGGTACTTGGGTTGTATTGATTCCTCTGTGTGTTAGGTAACTTACCTGCAGGAGAAAAACACAAGGCACTGCCTCATTAATGAAAGGAGGTGAACCTGTGTTTCTGCATTCTTCCATGAATTGTGCGTGGTGCTCACAACTCTATTCTTCATACCTAAAACTTCTCACTGAGCATTTAGCTGCTGAATGGCTGCAGTGACTGACAGATTGTTGTGGTGACTATCACCGTGTGGTGCTATTTCATAAACATCATAAGCATATGCTGTGAGGATGGGATACTTAAAAGGTTCTGAACATTGGCCTGACCCTGCTCTCTTTTACTTAAAAGAGGCAGGGTCATGGTGAAGTTGAGTGCTTATGAACTGGCTGCCTGACTTGGAATGTTGCATATTTACACCTTCAGAAGCATTCTTATACCACAGAGCAAAGCATGAAGATTCCAAACCTGATTTTGTTGCTTCTAGAACGCAAAGATCTTTCAGCAAAGACTTGAGAAAGTCCTTGCTAAACTAATTTATGGAAGTTTAACAGTTTGTTTGTAGTTAGTTCCTTAAGCAACCGCAGACTGTACTACTTGCATGCACCAATTTAAATAATGCATTTAGCAGCCAGTCTGTCTGTGGATTTTTTCTTAAAAAAAAAAAAAAGTGTTTTTCCTGAATAATGTTGTATGTTACTGAGTTTGTCAATTATTCCTGATTTTTATGAATTTGTAAATATTGTCTGAAGAATTGCAAGCCTAATTTCTACTTGTAGCAGGTCATTTGAACAAAAACAGAAGATTCATTCCTTTAAGACTATTTGGTTACTTTTTACTGTACTTGAAGTCTCTCACACGTACTTTTTCCTGAGAGGATAGAGTTGTAGCACTTAGTGGAGACTCACTGACAATAAAATGTAAAGTTCCATTCCCCTGCCTTTAGGTGCTGTGAAAGAGACTTTTTTCCTTGTTGTAGTAACTTTTTTTTTTAAAAAAAAAAAAAAAACAAAAACATTGAGGACTGTGCCATGCAAATAAATAAACATAAAATGTTTGCGAATTCTCTCAATCTCCTTTTGTAGTTGCATTGATATTTATTTTTTCCCCATCTGGCTTTCTAGGACAAGTTACTGGAGGGAAAAAAATAACGCTTTCTGTATGCCTGCCAAGAAGTCAGAACTCTTTCTGCCTATTTTTAAATGCTTTCTTTGCTTCAATAATGGAAAAAGCACAGGATCCTTGACTTGCAAAATGATAAAACAGTATTCATCAGGAAAGTACTTAATTTCTTTGATAGTGCCACACCAAAATTTATTGTGTAAATTAAGAGCTCTCAATAAGAAAATTCTGTTATGACTTTGCATTTATAAACCCATGGGCCATGCTTGCCTGTAGCATAATTCTACTGAACTAAGTTTTGTTGAGTCTTTAACAGTAGTGTTCTACCTCTAAACTAGAATCTGAGAAAGGAACAATTCGGCATTGATTTCTCTTTCTACTTATCACTATTTTCTGTGAAGAGTAGTGGGTAGTTAAATTGGTACAGTTCAGATGTTTGCTAAGTGTTTGAATTTTTGGAATTTGTTTCTTACCTATTTTGTTTGTACCTATGAGTTTTGAATTTTGAATAAATGATTTGTACGTTTACTGAAAATGTTACTTGGTACTTTATCCTGACTCTTGCAGCTACTAGTCACTGTCTTACGATTGGAGGGCTCTTTTGGAGACAGTTTAGAAATGCAAGATAATGACGACAAGGTAAGCGTTGGCGTTCATGACGTGCTACAGCTGAGGCATCTCATAGCCCTCTCTCCTGAAGACAGTGAGTATGTGGTAGGGTGCTCTGAATTTATACCTGATTTGCTAGTAGATGTCACCGAAACTGGGATTCGTTACAGTCCTTTATTTCAATCACTGACCCTTTCTTTCATGTTGTTAATGCTCTACTGTTCAAGAGGATGTAATGGTATTGTGTATGGAGCTTTCTAGAAAGAGAATCATAGAATTGTCCACGGCAGGGGGGTTGGAACTAGATGATCTTTGAGGTCCCTTCCAACCCAAGCCATTCTATGAACTAGGTTGGAAAAGACTGACAGGATCATGAAGTCCAAACACCAACCTGACCTATTGAGTCCCATCACTAAACCATGTCCCTTAGTGTCACGTCCACACGTCATCCTACCTCCAGGGATGGGCACTCCACTGTTAAAAGGCTTATCAAGAGAATGACAAGTACGGAGCATCTTGTTCCCTCTCAAACTATTCTTGTTTGGTCAGATACCTGCTGTTTGTCTAAATAAAAGAAGACTAGCTAATCATCTTTTAGGCTGTAACAGAAAATAGTTCGGCCCAGGAGCTCACACATGCATCAAAGTCATGTTTTCCTGTAAGACATGCACCCCAAAGGTAAAAAGCAAAAAACTATGTATTTATTTTACATAACTCTCCTCTCACACAGGAAGATTAGTGGGTGTTTTTCCTGTGTGTTTCCACATCATTGTACTAAAGAAATTAGCTGAGGGTTATGAGGAAGACTTCTTGATCATCTGTGAAGATATTTCAGAGAGAAAGAAGCATAGCTAAAATGACTTCAGGGCTTAATAGTTAAGAGTAGTGCTGCTTTCTCTTGGAGTAAAGACTTAGAAGCTGTGCTGCTTAGGATGCCCTAATGAAATCAGTCATAGCCTTTGATTTGCATGACTCTGATTTGTGAGAAGTTAGAAGCCCAGGTCATGAAGGATGACCTGGAAAATGTAAAATCTGCACTCTGCCTGAGAATCATTTTGTTTTTTGTAATGGTTTTTATTGCTTTCAGTGCAGTAAATGAACAATTTGACACAATACGGGACTGTGAGAAATGGCAGTCTAGCAACCAGGGCTGGTTAGTTAGCAGCAGTCTTCCTGATGTCTTGTCCTGTCAATTTCTGTTACATCAGCTGGAGTTCCAAGTTCATTAAGAACATGCGGCTTTATTTTTGGGTGTAGGGACTGCATGGAAGATGAGCTGAGGAAGTTGCTGCTTAAGTGTGAAGGAGCTGTCGGGCCTGACACTGAGAACCACCTGAACTCTTTTCTTTGACCATTAGCTTCTTCAGCTTAAAGTTAAAGGCAAATGTGTGTGCTGTTGCAGCCCATATTTTCAAGATCCACCACAGCTATCCTGTGCTGAGCTCTCTAATGTGGAACCTTGTCCTCTCCTCATTGCAGCTTGCTTGGTCACAGTTCTGACAGGGTGGGTTGTGTTCTTTGCAGACACTGCTCAAGTCTGTTCAATGCATTGTTCAAGAAGTACCATGATACTTGAGCACAAATGTGTTTTGTTTGACTTTGAGGTAAACCAAACAATTCCCTGACAAGTGTTATAAATGATTTGTCCCACCAGCCAATCTAGTACAAATCATTTCTTTTATTTAGTAAAAATTTAAGCATAGGAGCAATAAGCAAAAGCAGCGCAGCGCTGGGTGCACGGGGAGCGGGGAAGGGTCCCGCTCTACCACTACACGCACCCACGCTACCACTTATTTCTACTTTTAAAGCTATATCTTATACATATGTAACGAGTTCTTTTAAGATGAGGCGTTCCATTCTTCAAACTAATTTCAATATGTCTCCTCCTTCTTGCACCTGCACAGTACTAATTGGTGGTCGTGCTCGGGGGTCTCTGATGAAGACTGTGAGGGTGAGGAGGTTTAACTTTTCACCTTCCTGTTCTGCACTTGCGCAGTGCCCTCTCGGCCGTTTTCCAAATTCCAAAGCTGGTTTCTTCTGGTTCTGTTTCCTTCTCACTGTTAATAGTGGGCATGTCTCAGGTTGTTTTATTTCTGCCACTCCCTATAAGGGAGTTGCAACACAATTGCTTCTTAAGTTAGTCAACCAGAAACAGGATCTTGCCATTCTTGACCACAAAGGTAACCGGAACCCCCAGCCCACCAGGTGATTACTTAGATAAATTAATGCATACAATACATCTTATGTAGTTAATACTAAACTTGGCATTGCTAGCTCTGCAAGCAGATTTTCTGCTTATGTTCAAGGGTTCTTCCCTTTAGTGTACAAGGGACCCACCCTGTACATTACAGCAAATCATATATTTATTACACAAGGATCAGCTCAATAATCACTGAGTCAGTACCTATGTACTGTTTGTTACTGACAAGCGAACGGCAATAGAACCAAGGGCCAAGCGTAACTTTACCGTACCGTATGTAATTAGGGAAAAAGATGATGATATTTCATTGTTTATCTTTCCATGCTCATCTCAAAATAATTGCTGTGCCCTTCTGGTGTGACAAACCAGGAGGGTGTAAGGTGAGGCAATGTGGAATAACAGCTGCTGCAGCTGTGGGTTTTGGAGGCTGATGAAGTCTAGATGCTGCATGTGGAGCAGACCTGATGGTGCCACTGATGTTGAAATAACTGAACAGAAAACAGCCTTTTACAAGGTCGCTTCCACAGAGTGTGGAGCAGGCAGTCAGTGACCAATACGTGGCCTTGTGAGGCACAAGGACTTAACACAATAGAGATCAGAAAAACATGTTTGTTTTTATTAGGCCTTCATCAAGACTAACTACAATAATCGGATGCTTCATGGACAAAATGAGTGTGGAGATCCTCTTCCATCACTGAGGGATGGTGAACTATAAAATGTGGCAGAAACTAGCACAGTGGTATCTATTCCTCTTAAAAGAGCTCAGGTTTTGGTGCCTTCTTCCATCCCCTCACCCCCAACATCAGTTCAGCTACGTTACAGAGAGGGGCTTATGCCTAACATCTAACGCACTAATGAGAGTTTTGCCTTGGGCCTTGCTTTGAACTGAGGCTGTACAATAATATGTAGCGCTGTGGGGCTCAGGAAAGAGGTGAACAGGTAATGAGACCATTACAAAATTGGTAGACCATATGTAGAGAGGGGAAAAAAAAAATCAGTACAAGGTATCTATATTTTTTTTGGCATTTTGCTTATATACACAGATAATTATTCAGTCAGTTTATAGTACCAATAAAAATTGGTGCTTGTTGAAACTATCCTTGTGTAATAAATATATGACTTGCTGTAATGTACAGGCTGTGTCAGGGAAACAATAGCTAGCATATGAATGTTTTAGACAAAGGTATTCCAGAACTCACACAGTGATCGCAAGTGATGGCAAACCCAGCTGCATGTGGCTTGTCACCGGACAGAGCATGCTGTACAGCTCCGGTGTAGGGTGCTAGGCACAACGCTGGCTGTGTGCACGTCCTCGGCGTGCTCTGCTGCGATGTACCCGTGTCCCTGTTGCAGGCCCACAGCCTCCCCTGCTTCATCATCTTCATGCTGCTGCTATTTGAGGCACTGTTTCTCATCGTAACCCCACCCCCACCCCACACACACAGACACACCAGGGCCGGCAGCGCTGAAGCCTGGCAGCACGGTTCCTGTCAGAGCGCTCTCTGACTGTGGTTTAAGGCGGGCAGCCTGGGTAAGGGGCTGCTATTGCCACCTGGGCTGTCACCCTGGGCTCCACACCGGCCTCCCCACGGGCCGCTTTCTTCGGCTTCACTTCGTGTGACTCAAAAACGACAGGGGCTTTTTTTTTT
>VXAV01002362.1:489710-517813 GCA_013399715.1 Alectura lathami | reverse complement strand
TTTTTCAAGAACAACTGTGCATATGAAAAATGTTCAATAGTTTTCTACAGATTATCAAGTTGTTGTCAAGGAGCAACATCATGGTTTTAGGTTACAAGAGTGTCTGTACAGGCACCAATTGTCTCCAGAGTGATAAAACCACTTCAGAACTGGTTGTGAGCATTCTTTTATTTAAAAACGCTTAGAAAAGAGACAATGTGTGGGGACTGGGCTGGGGAGAGAAGTGTCTTGCAAGGATGAAAGAAAGGTTGAATGCAAAAGGCTGGAATTGAACAGAAGAACTATGTGACAATGTTTTTTATTGCTGCTGCTAAAGCGCAGATGGGTGCAGATGCCTACAGAAGAGAACTGCATCATCTCCTTCAGTTTATTGCTGGATCATTTTTCTGTCAAGTGGTGGCTTTTTAGGGTTGGCTTTGACATTTGGAATAGCTTAGCACCCACTCAGTGCTGTGAGACAGTGAAGACAGGGAACAGTCTCATGCCTGCCTTAGACAATCAGACATGCCCTAGACAGCTAGGGGTAAAGCACGTGGAGTGTAAAATGACTGAAAATGGGACGGCTGGCCTTTCAGTGGCTGGTGGTTCTTCGGTTTGGAATACTGCCTGCTGTATGAACTAAGGGTCCCCGCTGAGTGAACTTGACCTGTTTATTTAAACTCCCACACCTGTAGTCTGGGAATCTGCTGTGATGTTTCCTGCTTTCATTTATGGGGACATCCACGGATTTATGGCGATTGCTCCAATATACTAGGCCAAACAGCTGCAGCTGATGGAGGATACTGGACTTTGAAATACAAATGAAGATCCACCTTTTCAGCAGCAACTGAAACATTCAGCCTTTTTTTATTTATTAGCCTCCTTTGCTGCATCTAACTGAGGACAAACGTGTGCTGCAGATGTAACGATGTCCCCAGTGACCCTTCTAGAATGTCACAGAATGGTTCGATTTGGAAGGAATCCTTAAAAATCATCTAGTCCACCTTCTTTGCCACGGGCAGGGACATATCTTTGAGATTGTGATTGACTGGCTGAGCCTGTAGTATTATACGTTATTACCTTGTTTTTGCTTAGCTGGCAGCAAGGATGCTAAAAGTTGAGTAGCTGAGCTGAAATTTTCATCAGCTCTTCTGAAAATGCAGCTTGCTTTCTCTCCTGCTTATGACATATCTCTCATGCACCAGAAACAGCTTGGGGATTTGTTTGTGCTAAATTGATGTGTAATCCATTCTGTCCTCCTGCTTTACTAAGTGGACATCCATTAAATTACTCTGTGATCACATTTGGGTTCTGGTTAATTTTAGAAGGCAGAAAATGAACAAATGCTAGGAACTGCACTCACAATCAGGAGGCTTTGAGTGGAGTATATACGGAAATACATCAGGACGAGTGTTTTTTCAATATGGAGATTGCACTGAAAACTAAACAAATCCTTGTCTTAAGATGTAGGAAGAGGCCTCCTGAGAAATCTTGAGAAATGCTTTTTATCTGCCCTACTACAAGAAACTGGATTTGGTTTTCCTGCTGACTGGGGTATAGAGCCCACAGTTCTGCACAGCAGGCTTCTGAGTGGGCTCAGTATCACCAAGTCCATGCAAGAGCCAGAGGAGTTTGTAAATGCCAGTGAAAGGGGAACAGGGAATGGAGTGGGGACAAACAAAGCTATCAATCCACTTCAGAGCAAGCCACGCCTATCCGTAGGCATAGGAGAGCTTGAGCGCTTACTTGGAAATGAGCCTGGGAAGCTCTTGAGAAAGGAAATGGTTTGGATCTTCTGTACATGAATTGCTTGCTCTCCTGCTCACTTCCTCATCCCAGGTGGGAGGGAGGAGAGAATGGGAAGGGCAAAAGTTAGAAACAGACAGACAAAACAACAACAAAAAAGCCCCCACAAACTAATGGGTTAAGAAAAGTACAGATGAATACCTTTAGTTGTGGTGGTAGTGGTACGTTTTGTATTTTTTTTGTTGTTGTTGCTTTTAAAGTGTGATGCAAAATACAATTGCTTACAATTGCTGTGTCACCTCCCAGCTCCTTGTGCACTCCAGCCTGCTCTCTGGTGGGCAGCTTGAGGAACAGAAAAGACCTTGACTGTGTAAGCGCTGCTCAGCAACAACTAAACCACTGCTGTCTTAACAAGACTGTTTTCATCACAAATCCAAAACAGTGTTGTTTGAGCTACTATGAAGAAAGTTAACTCTATTCCAGCCCAAACCAGTGTAGACCTTTAAGACTAAAATGTTACTGCAGTAAGAAAATTTAATGTGAGTTACTTTTCTGTTTAATCACATGACCTTCCATATTTTTTTGTCACATTGCTGATATTTATAGAATACACTGGTAGCCAAAATACTACCACAGAAAACACTGAGCATGCCTTATATAGCAGCCTCTTTGCCAGAGCAGGATAAAACAGCCTTTGTGCAACCACAGGTCACACAACTGTTTCCTTAGACATCTCGTGGTCAAGGTAACAGATCCGTCTATTCTCGTAAAGTTACTTCATTTGGTCAGCTTCAAAGCTGTGTAAAACAAACTCCAATTCTTAGGGTCACTCCCTGACAAAGCATCTGTTACTCACAGTGTTTCATTTAACAGCACAGTTTCAGGTACCCTTTTTCCCCCCTCCAGCACCTGGATGATGACACAGTTTCAGGATCAAACTGGATAACGGAGAACAATGACCAGCCTTCTCTATCACAGGCAACTAAGACTACCAGGAAGCCTTACTGTGGGTATGAGCAGCAGACTTTGTCCAAAAGAGAACGAGTGGAGCAGGAATCGTTGCTTGCTGCAATACGGTGGCCAAAACCCCCTGATGGCAAAGTTGCTTTTGCACGAAGCACCGATCCGGTACACAGTGATTTCATGATCGTGAAGCCCAGCAGGTTCTTCACGGTGGGCGATCAGTTGGAGGTGCTCGTTCACGTGAGGGATTTCCAAGGAAAACCCAAGCAATATGGTGGAGACTATCTACAGGCACGAATCCACTCTCCTCTGCTGAAAGCCGGAGCAACAGGAAGGATTGTAGATTACCATAACGGCCTTTACAAAGTCTTTTTTACTTTGCTTTGGCCAGGAGAGGTCAAAGTGTCTGTGACGCTTGTCCACCCAAGTGAAGCAATCCAAGTCCTCCAGCGTTTACGAGAAGAAAGGCCTGACAGGGTCTATTTCAAAAGCTCATTCAAGTCTGGGAGGTATTCAGAAACTACTGAGTGCAATGTGTGCTTGCCCGGAGATCTTCCAGTCTGTAACTTCACAGATCTATACACGGGTGAGCCGTGGTTCTGTTACAAACCACGAAAGCTCTCCTGCGCCAGCCGAATCAGCCATGCCAAGGGTGGGTATCAAAAAGGTCTTCTGACGCATGAGGAAAGCCTCTTCTTCCAAAGGTACGTACATTATTAACTTTTATATGTTGAACATAAAGACAAACCTTAGGTTGTTGGTGAAAGATGATAGATTCTCAGCCTTAAAGGAAGGGTGTAGCTGCAGGAGCAGGGGTTTGATGTGAGTAGCTGAGTGTTCTCTTCCCCACCATTCAGCCATGCAAGCGCATGTTAAAACAGAGCAACTTGGAGAGTAGTCCTCTCTTTATGCTTTGAATTCAGCCCTGGGTGCACCTGCTACATTTCACAAGAGCACGCTTTCTAAATCTGGTGGTGATTTTGGGGACTCTCTCCTTACTTTTTGTTCCCACACCTCTGCTTGCAGTACTAGTGGCTGTACTTTTAAATTTATTATTGGCAGAGTCTGAACTACTAAAAAAAGAGTCCAGGCTTTGGGATTTCAGTTTATTTTTTGCACAAAGTACCAATTATTTTTATTCTCAGCAAAAGCCACCCTTAATGTAATGCAGTGTAATGCTCAGTACAATTTTCTATTGTTAGGCATAACCTTAAGTCTTTCATGAAGAAAACAGCTGGCAGAATGAACTGCTAAGGAATAGGTTTGTAAGTAGAAATGATCTGTGTGTTATGTAAGGTGTCAAATTTTATTGCACAGTCTTATTTTCCTTCTGGGTTCTGCATTTTTTTTTTTTTTTAATGTATCACTGGCAGCTGTAAATAGCTTAATTAGCAGTTTAACTAGGGGAGAGAGGGAGGATGTGAGTCTATAAGTCCATAAGCGCATCTTCTGACCTCCCCCGCTGTGGGTCAGACATCACCGTAAAATATGGCTGCAGTGGACTGGTGATATTTCTAAATGGAAGTGCAAATTTCCCTATGCTTTTTTTTTCCTTTGTTTTGTTCAGCTTTGAGATCCTTGACTGAAATGGCGTATAGAAATTCCAAATGGTTTATTTCTTAAATGGGGAAAAAGTATCAGAAGAGAATTCTCAACAAAAGATGAAACAGGACCTTCACATTGAACCTCTGCCTTTGTTGCAGCCATACAGTAGTGACATGGATGCGACCCAAATTCATCAGGGTTCTTTGATGTCCACACACAAGCACTTCTGAGGGCTTTTGGTGTTTAGGGGGATGAGCTTTGTCTCCATTCAGCACATTGCTGTCCTGCTGGAGGTCTCTGAGGCTGCTTCGATGTTGGCTGATGATGCTACTGCCACCACTGATAGCATAGTCTGGAGCTGGAATTGCAGGTGCTCATGGTGCTGGAGTGCTGCGGTGCAGGCTGGGGGATCGCAGAGGCTGAGAGCAGCAGCCGCCTCGACTTGAGCTATCTGCTGTGGCGAGCAGCTACAGAGATGGGGCAGAGCTGGAGCTGCTGCTGCAGCACGCCCTCTCAGGTGGTTTGCCTCCTGGCAGAGGTGCACGCACCCCAAGCTGGGAACTTCGCATCTTTGTGGTTAAGCCCCCAAAGCATGTAACAGACTTCTAACAGCTTGATAGCTTTATCTAGGATCGTGCCAGTAGGAATAGGCACAAGATTTGTGTCCTTGTGCTCTTAAATCTTGAATCCTAACTGGGAGCAATGATAGTGATCTGAAGGAAATTCATACAAAATGAATTCAGCTATATGGGGTAAACCTAAAGAGAGATTCTTACTGTGAGTCCTGTTTGCTTATTTGAAGTGAATTAAGAAAAAGTGAGACTGACATTAACCTTCAAATTTGACAGCCTTACAACATAACAATTTTAATTTTTGTTCAAGTGCTGTGAACATCAAACGGCCGATACTTGCCAGTGGACCTAATTCGGTGATGGTAAAGCCTAAGGCATTTCCAGGTACAGTGTGTTTTGTAAGGTTCTTGTTTGTAATGCATAATTATATCTATAAAAAGGGCAAGAAGGATGAGATAGTCATGGATTGGTTAGTTTTCATAGTATGGAGTGGGAATAAATTTTTAAGTCTCTGTTGAAGTTGGAAGTTCTTGTGTGTTGCTAAGGACTAATAGCAAATTTCTCTAAAATGACATGCATAAATGGAATTTTTAGGGAAAAAAAAAAAAAGTAGAGTTCACTGTTTTCTTGACAACAGTGTCTTTTTTTTCTAACTTTTACTCAGAGATGTAAAGTGTCTGAAATGAACTGCTTACCAAACTCTCAGTTTATCTAGCAAAACTAGCTGTGAGGTGTTTCCTATTTTTTTCTTTGTTAAGAATTTCATGTAATAAAATAATTTGCATTTCATTATTACTATCGCTTGTGTTACCACAGGGTGTCATAACCTGAAGTTGTGGATCAGAACGTAATTTTTCTGTATCATGTCTAAACACAGAACAAAAACACTGTCTATGCTAGGTTAAACTTAAAAGATTTATCTTTCAAATTCATGTGCATACTTTTAATGCCTCTAAAAACACTGCATGAAGTACAATACGCAGAGAATTTAATTCTTAGTTGAAAGATACTCAGATGTTTTTCTACAGGGCTGTAGGAGATGTTGAAGGTAGAGTTCCTGTCCTGAGCAATGAAGTCTTGAAAGAAAGCAGCCTACAGCATTTCTTCCTTTTAGTTCTGCTGTTCACTTTGTGAAAAATTAAAAATTAAAAATAAATTTAAAATGCTGCTCTTAGGCCAGCCGCATTTTCCACCTTCTTCCTGCAGACCTTTAGATGAGATGTCTTTTTTTTTTTTTTAATTTTCTCACAGGAACTGCTCCAGATGTGAAATTTGATTATACCACCCTTCTTGCAGGAGATACAGATGATCAAAG
The DNA here is from genome assembly GCA_013399715.1 of Alectura lathami. Taxonomy (NCBI): domain Eukaryota; kingdom Metazoa; phylum Chordata; class Aves; order Galliformes; family Megapodiidae; genus Alectura; species Alectura lathami. Next base: position 511,693 of record VXAV01002362.1, on the reverse strand, counting down.
CCTGCCTTTATATTCTGAGGATTAGCGCTAGGTTAGAATAGGTTGATAGGAGTGGCATAATTTCCTCAGGGAAATTCCTTCTAACAGGAACAGTCTCTGAATAAGTAAATTTAATATGCTGGAATGAAGACTGTGGAGGTCTAAGTTAGTGAAGACTAATGCACACTTACATTCCTCATTTTATTTTAATTGGTTTTGCACACACCTTTGTTTAATGGGGATAAGTGTAAATCAAGTTTGGATTTAAAACTTTTTTTTTTTTTAAATGAAATGTAAGCTTCTATTTCTGTTCTTGGTTTGTAACTATTCAGATCAGAGCTTCTACTGTCATCTATAAAATCTGGAAATAATTTTGAAGCAAAACTGATATGATACTGAACAGAGATTTGAAATGGCCGTGTGTAGGTTTACTGCGACTTTACAGGTTGTTCTAATGTCTCACTTCATGTATGTACATGCCTAGTCTAAGAATCAATTTAAAAGGTTTAACAGAATGTTTACACCAAAACTTAAGAAACAAAATAACTGAAGTTGTGAAATCACATAATGACTTAATCTTCAATTACATGACCATATGATGGCTCTTCCCTCTCCTTTGTAGGATTCCTGTTTCATATGGGTTAGATTAGTGTACATTATTAGTTGGTTGCTTTTTTCCTCTATTCTTTCATCATCTCTATCGCCTCATTTGCTATGTATTATTTAAGGAATTATCCAAAGATAAGATTTTCTAATGGCGTTTCCTGTGGTATTCGAGATTATAGTCTTTGTATTATGCAAACATAGTAGCTTGTTTTTGTAGCATGCCTGTAAGGTGTATGGGGACTAACATTACTGAGGGAAGAACAGAATGTTGTATAGAAATAGTAAGGCTCAAAATACCATTAAGGATGGGCATTTAAAGATACCCATGGCCTTTTACTTTTGTTTTAGTCTTTGAGTGTTTAGAGAATTTGGCTACACCTGTGTTATCATGAAGCATCCACCAGAGGATGCTTCTGGGCACTGGAACTCCACAGCTGTACTTCTACATAGTCAGACAGGTCCCTGGCAATGTTTTGGCCGTGTGGACACGTGAGTTCCCAAACAGCTGCAAGCTGTGTCAGGCCAGGGGCTGTTCTGAATGTGGTAGTCTCCATGGCAAGGTGGGCAAAAGTGTTAAAACAGCTGGACGTGGCTGTTCCATGCAGCTGGCTTTGGTGCCAGAGAACGGCTCCATGCTTCCTCAGTTCTATGCCGTTGACTTGTATTCAGGCTGTGGCTTTGGGTTTCTCTGCGGAGCTGTGAGTCAGCACATTCCCAGGCCCTTAGGTACTAGAACTAGATATGTGGTGAAGGAGGAACCTGTATTTAATGACCTCATGAAAATTCCGTGTGCTAGCGTCATGCTGGATGCTACGAAAAATAAGGCAATGTTTGACTGACATAACCTTGAGATTGCAGCTCCTCTTCCTGTAATTGCTGGCCCTCGATTGCAACACACTGTGCAACTTCTGCAAGTTGAACAGGAGTCCTAGGGAACAGCGCTTCCCTGGTGTGGTCCAATTACTCCTCAGAGGGCAACCCATGCCAGGCAGTGAAAGAGGAAGGGGCTGGAGAGTGGATGGAAAGTAGGAAACTCCTGGAATTAATGAGGAACATAATTCATGCATTCAAATTGCACATATAAAGGTACTGCTGATAACTTTAATTTTAACCTTTCCTATTTTTGGAGTCCTTATAATTCGGGTTTCATTCTTACAGCACGCATGATTGGGCCAGGAATAGCATCTGTAGATGGGTTCATGTATTTTAAGCAAATACGAGTGGTATCAAGCTGCCACTTGCATGTTCACCTTGGGGCTGGTGCTGCAGTGGGAGGTGTTGCTCCTGCAGAGCAGCATCAGCACTGCACAGCAGCTGCCGTCCCTCCTGTCGGCAGGCCGGCCGCTAGAGGGGAGAAGTGCACTTCGGCACGGAGGATTGCAGGTGTTTGTAGGCAGCAGAAGGACAGTGAGGCTTGGGAACTCTGACATCCTGTCCAGACTGGAAGAAGAATGTGCTCTGATCTTTCTGACTGTGTCCACCTATACCTTTTGCATCCACAGTTTGAGCACTTCCATCTAAGTGTGATAAAAAGTCAGCTACAGTATTTGCTTCCCCCCCCCCCCCCTTTTTTTTTTTTTGTCATCATCAAGTGTAGTTTAACTTAAACAAAGTTAAACTATAAGAGTCAGTAGGGGTAGATTTTGCTGCAGAAATTCTTGGGGTTACAGAAATATGATGCATTGAGCTTTTTTAATGTACATTGTACATTATACTACCTCACTTTAAACTGGATGTGTGTCCATGAAGGTTATGGAAGATGTGTTTGCTGTATGTTAATTTCAGAGGATTTTCTTCTTCCAGATTCACGCAATATGGACAGAGCTGAAGATCCCACAGTTTCCCCGTCTGGTTATTACTATGAAGACCTCTGGAGGCCGAGAACACACTGGATCCATCATTTTAACAAGTCAGATGACATAAGCAAGTGCTTACAAGGAAAAGTAATCCATTTATTTGGAGACTCTACAATAAGGCAGTGGTTTGAGTATCTGACAGCTGCTGTTCCAGGTTATTTTTTTTTTAATTTATTTTTTCCTTGAAGACCTTTGCAATGCTTTGTTTCTCGTGTCTCAGTCACAGATTTGATCTTATTGAATGATAATGCCAAAACAAAAGAGAGGAAAAGCAAAGCCTCATCAGAAGTGCTGATAGAAAGGCAGTCACTCAAATATTTGAGCAAACTGTGGAAACTTGTATGCTTTTGGGGAAAAAGGGCCACAAGTTATCTGTAAGGATGTGCTTGTAGAATGTTTCACCAGTAAAGAAAATTGCTGCAATTGTGAGTTACTATGTGGCCACAAGGGGACACACCAGAGTGCATGGAGGATGCCTGGTGAAGGATTTGAGGGAGACCACCGGCATTAGTAATTTTGGAGTGAGTGAAGTAGCAAAATGACTTCCAGAAGCAGATGACTTCTGTTACTGTTGATTGGGTTTTGAGCTTTTTCTTCCATTTCTCTTCTTTTAACTTTTCCTTAAATAACAGGATTTCAGTAGCCTCCTTCATTCCAACCCTAAAGCAGCTAAATTGTGTTGAAGACTGACACCTTCGTGTTGACAAGCTGAATTCCTCTTTAAATGTAATAGAGTGCTGAAGTTGCCAGAGAGGTTGCTGTGAGCTCTGGATTCATAGGGCAGCAATGACTGAAGGGGTCTATCTGGAAAATTCCTTTTTTACAACAGAGAAAACAGTTTGGGAAACTTGGAAAAAGCATTGACATTGGTAGCCTTGTCCAGCAGTATCAACTGTCCTGCAAATTTCAACACCCATAAGTTCTGTTTTGAAATACATGACCTATATGCCCATAATGCTCATCTTCTGTTTTGTTCTTAGAACTACGTGCAGATCCATTTGTCTACTGCCACTGTTGCCCTGTGATCCTAGTCTCTTGCTAATAGTTCTGTCTCTCTTGCTGTCTTTCACTAATGTTTGCTCTTGGATTTTCAGACCTAGTGGAATTTAATCTGGGGAGTCCAAAGAACGTGGGCCCTTTTATGTCCGTGGACCTAAAGCACAACATCCTACTGAAATTCCGCTGCCACGGGCCGCCCATTCGCTTCACGACAGTCTTTACCAGTGAACTGCGCTACATCGCTAATGAGCTGAATGGCATCGTGGGGGGCAGAAACACTGTGATCGCCATAACTGTATGGTCCCACTTCAGCACTTTCCCCGTGGAAGTGTATATCCGGCGGCTGAGGAACATTCGGAGGTCGGTTATTCAGCTGCTGGATCGCAGCCCCAAGACTTTAATCATCATCAGAACCGCAAACGTTCAGGAGCTTGGGCCAGAAGTGAGCCTCTTTAACAGTGACTGGTATTCCCTTCAGCTTGATTCTGTCATGAGGAAAATGTTCTCAGGAGTTGCTGTGCACTTTGTGGATGCTTGGGAGATGTCTCTGGCTCATTACCTGCCACATAACCTGCACCCAAAAGAAGTAATTGTTAGGAATCAAATAGATACATTTCTCTCTTATGTTTGCCCTCTGCGAATTTAGCACAAGTAGGTATCCCTATGTCATGTTTTGCTGAGGTAAAGTTGGTCTTTGTCAGAGCCATCGAGTTTGTGCTGGGTGGAGTGGAAGAACTCTGGTTATGGTATCTGCACGCATTGTAAGTGGGCTGGCTGCAACTCTGGTAGCTGCGAGGGGTGGAGAGAGGAGGTGACTGTTCAGGCAACACCTTCCTGTAAGGCTGACCCCTTTCAGCCTTATTTATATCTCAGATTATTGAGAGCACCTTAACTTAAATCGACAAGACTTAATAGAGAATTATGTGGGTTATTAGCTTTACTAGTTGCCTGCACTGTGTGCTTAGTCCATACAGCACTGTTGCATGGGCCTTGCCTCTCAGAGCTGCATGGAACTGAGGAAAAGATTCTGGGCAGCAATCTTTCTCCCAGCCTTGCAGAGTTAGAGGAGCATCACCTGCAGACCTGTGTCAGTCAGAGAAGCACAATGTCTGTTCAGGTTTCAAAGTCCTAATTTGAAATATGTAGGACGTGTCCTAAAGCCACTAATATCAGTCAAGGAAGGTCTCACAACATTTATAGCATGAAGTCATTGAGAATTGGCTGAAATTTAATAGAGCACACTAGTTTAGGCACCCTTGGTGTTTACAGATAGCTGCTAAATAATGCAAATGGCTAGTATTTTTGTTTGGTTTCCAGTACTACTGAATCTTTTCTGAGCTTTGATACACTGTTTACTTGATTTATCTGTGACAGAGAAATGTGTATATTTTGACCTCAGTGAAGATACTGTCTCAGGCAATTTCTGCAAGTTAGACAAGCTTGCAGTTTTAACTCTGCTTGAGGCATTTCCTAATGAAAATGCTTCACTTCCTGGTTAGATAAACATATTACATTAGGCTCCTGCAAAGCTGGGCTTCTGTTAGGTGCTTTTGTACATACATAATGTGTTGCGTCTGTACGGAGAAGCCAAGTTACTGGAATGCACTTGACAGTGTTTGGGAATGGGTAACAGCGTGAGTCTGGCACACTAGCATCAAGGCCATGTGTTGACGTCCTTTCCTCCTTCTGTGTTTGGCAGTTTTATCACTTCTTCATCAGCTTCACTGTTGCCAGTGTAAAGAGACTAAAAATAATAATAAAAAAAATTCCACCCCAAAGCCAAACACACACAGGACTGCCCTTCATGGCGGTGCTTGGTAAATATTTGCTGTTTTGCCAGCCTGAAAGCAGGCGGCTCTTGGGCCTCCTGGAGCCGTATTTGCTGCTGCCAATTTGACTAAACCTGCCTGTAGTTTTAATTAGTAGCACTCAGTTTTAGTGTTTTGATTTATTCATCCCCCAAATTATACGGTGGAAAAGATGGTCTTCAGCAGCAGCTTTGCTGGGAAGTGTCTCAAAACACACGTAGTGGAGTGCTTCTGAAGAAATGCTTGAAGAGAATGTGGAGTCAGTTCTTGGTGAGCAAGCTGAGGAGACAGATGCTAACAAATGGGCGGGTTCAGAGTGTGGTGGCTGAAATACCTTCATATCAGAAGTGTTTTGCTCTCTGCCGGGTTTGTTGCTATGTATCGGGAGATCGTGCTTATTGCAGGAACCTGAAGAGAGCTAATGCTGCTAGCTATGGGAGCAGTGTTTTGGTGTTTTATTCATTTTAAAGGGCAACTGAGAACTGTTTTAAAAGCAAATGTGAATGCTTTTCAGTAAGTCAGTAGCATCCATCAATGAGCTTAACAAGTTTAAGATGTTTAGAAATGACTGGAGGAGTCGCATACACCCAAGCAGCATTTATTCTTACCTTTCCAGATCAGAATTCAGGATGCCCAGTTTAACAGTTGCTGCTGACAGCTGCTTCACATAGTATCTGTCCATATATTAGCTTTAGGTAAGTGTTACTTTACTATGTTAATAGCAATTTATCCTCTGCTAAAAAGAGACCACACCAATTCAGGTCTGGGAAGGTAAACCGCCACAATGTGAAATGACCTTTCATCTTTTCTAGGTGCATTTTTAAGAAAGGTAGGGTGTTAAGCCTTCATCCTGAATAACAAATCTATCCAAATAATGTTCATGAAAATAAGACTTAAAACTTTTACTTTGAAAGAACCTGCTTAATTTGTGCACTAACCGTTTGGTTTTCCTCTGTGCCATGTGTGAAAGCGCTGTGGCAGCATGTTTCTTCTCTGAATGTTTTAGTATTCAGTACTGCTCTTCCACAGCAACTTTTCACCACTGTTAGCTATCAAAAATAGAGAGGAAAAAAATCTCTTGGAATGTTACAACAACTGAAAGCAAGGGAACTGGATTGCTATGAGCAAAGATGTCTAATCACCTTCTGGTAGAACCTCTACCTTTTAGATAAATTAGATTGACTTTTTTAAGAGCAGATTAATTGGTAGGTCATTAACTGGCAATTTTCCTCAAGTTCATGTGGAAGGAGGACCAATATTTCACTTATTTGGGCTCTGGAACAGACAGGGAGAAGAACAGGAGAAACTGAGGGGTTACTAATGCTAAAAGATGAGGAGTGGGGGCAGTATGCTTCTATCATTCAGTTGAATTCTGGGCTTGTTTTCATTTCTGTTCTCCTTTTGTTACCAGTTTCACCAGTTGCATATGTACTGTATATAGAAACATACTCAGAAGCAATAAAATATTTTTAAATCACTTTCTTTCAACCTTTAAGCTTCTAAATGGGTTTTAATGGAGACTTAAGAAGTTGGTTATTTTTCAAGTTACTTAACATGAAACAGAACTGGAAAGGAATTTCTCAGTTGTCAGTTAAGTATCTTTATTTGGTTGTGGAAAATTATTTCATGAGATTTTCAAAGCCATTTTCCTTTCCATTCTCTCCAGTTGAAGGGAAGAAACCATTATTTTTCAAATTTTTATTTGAATCATCCTTTTGACTATTTACCTTTAAGTATAGTGTTATTTTACCTTACTAATGTATTTATTCCATATGCAGCTCACTTAAATGTCAGTGAAAAATACTTTATTTTTTTTGGCATTTATCAGAAGATCTCAGAGCAATTTATAAGGAATCCTAATTTTATAGCTAATACCCACTATTTTTCTGCTACTGATAGTGTGAGGACCTTGTTTTTCATAAACTGTTTAAGGCAGATTTCTTGATTCTAGAAGCTTAATGAAAATGTTACTTGAATTCTTGATGAAAGAGAGGATAAAAAGCAGTAGTTGCCATAACCTTTTTCAGTTTCAGTTGCTTCTAATTTCTTCTGTTGTGCAACACTGCTGCACCTCTCCTCTGAGATTCAAATTGCCATTTTCCATTGTTCTTACTTGTTAGAGATAAGCATTTCAAAAATGGGAACATTGCTTACTAGATGGTCTGTATGACTTCTTGTGTACAACAGATGATGCTTCCAAGCATACATGACAAAAACATCTGAAGTTATCTCATGGGAAGGGTAAGAGTATTGCTTTTGTTGTTGTTTTGTTTTCCCCTGTTTTTGTTGCAGAAATGTGGGTTAAAACATCCTGCCACACATGATTATCTAACAGCAAATAATGTCTGTCATAAAATGCACGTTTGACTTATAAAGCCCTTACTTATTAAGTCCAGATCACTTCTTCATGCTTATTTTATACTTGTATGTATTTCAACTGTTTGGAAGACTTTAATAGCAGTGAAGGGCTCTGTATGTTAGAAAAAAGNTGTTTTTTTTTTTTTTTTTTTTTCCTATTATATAAATGATACTGAAATGCTTACAGTACAAAGAAGGCTGTAACGTGTTATTTCCTGATGTGATCAGAAAAGCAATTCAAATAGCCAAAAAGCTCAAAGAATGAAAAGTTCCTACTAAAATGGGCAAGCTTGTGCACTAAAATTGTTTTATCTGATTTAGGATCAGTTTGTCTTGTTTACCCTAACCTCAAATAACTTTGCTTTTTGTTTTTGTAGTTGCTTCAGAAATGTGTCATATTTCCCTTGTTTCTACCTATTACATTTTGTGTTGCGTGTTGGGTCAAAGTTTTATACAATGGGTTATAGATTAAAATCACTTTAATTTGATGATGTGTATTTGGAGAGGATTGGCGCAATTGGCACAAGCCTGGCATGAGTCCTAGTGCTGAAACATGTCTTCCTGTTGTTCATGTGTCAGTCCTGACATATCAGAAGGCTTTGTACATGCTGTCGGCTTCTTTCCTGGAGGGCTTCGGAAACCCAGCTGGCCACTGTGTTTTTAAGAAAGAAGTGTGAAGAACAGAGAAGAGGCACTGTGGTAATCGCTTCTCCAGGTTATAAATGATTTTTACTGTAAGTGGTGAAAGAAATCCTGCAGTCTGTGTGCATGCCTGCTGCCATGTGAGGACAAGAGCTGTGCTTGCAGGGTCCCAGGGACAGAGGGAAGGAGCCAGTGCACAGCACAGACCCAGGAGCCTCTGCAGGGCCTTGAGGACCAGGAGGAGGAGGTTGGAGGACTGCTCTTTGTGTGCTTTGTGGTTGCCTTGCAGCCAGGATTCACAGCTGGGAAGCAAGTAAGCAGGGTGCATTGCCAACAGTACCCTGTTTGACTTGAAAAAATCCCTCAACTACAAGTTCCTGGAAAGTAGGAGAGAGTATACTGAGAGTATGCAGTGTTGCAAAGTGTTGGCCCTGTTTTTCTGTTCCTCTCATTTGATGCTGAGCCCTGAAGGAGGCAGGGTACCAGGTAACGTCCTGTGGTGTGATTTAGGGAGCTGTTCTTATGTGAGCTGGTTCCTCTAAAACAGTGGAGTTCAAGCCTCTGCCTGCTCTCAGCAATGCCACAAGACAGTCACCGGAAAACAGGGCAATGGCCAAGTGACTTCCCCTGTGTTTTGCTCTGGAAACTGAAAGTGAAGTGTGCTGCCATTGTGTCCCACCTGCCCACCCAGCCCAAGGAGGAGCAGAGGGGCTGCAAAGCACTGGGTGCTTTCCAGTGCTGTATGAGATCAGGCCTCAGACATGCTTAGGGAAGGGAGGGGTAGGAAAGCAGGGAAGCAAAAGGGGCAGGATGGGGGAGGAGGAAGGACATCATGCAAAGGTCTTCCCCTGTGACACTAAGGAGAGGAAGGAAGTGAAGTATTTGGTCATGTGGAGGTTTCCACTGGCAATACCAGTCATGTGGGATCCTTGGGTATAACACCCTGAGATATACATATCTTAATATATACATATTTCTCTTCAAATGTGTTGAAAAGGAGTAATTCTCACCTAAGCTGCTCAGCCGCCTCTTTCTCTGCTCCCTCCCTGACAGCAGTGCCATAGCAAACGTTAGTTTGCTGACTTCCTGCTCACAGTTTGTTTGTACAGCCATGTGTATTGGGTTTTCACGTGTTTGTAGAAACGGTAGATAACAGAGGTGAGGAATTTTTTAAAAAACAAAACCAAAACATTTGTAACCAGAATAAGGAGCAGTGCACAGACAGGCTTTCATCATGTGCCATGTGCTGCTCAGAGCTGGTGGTGACTCAGAAAAGGCCCGTAACTTGCCCGAGATGACACAAGTGCTTGGCACAGGAGGGGCTTGAACCTGAGTTTCTAGCAGTGAGACTGGAGCCTAGCACTGCCAGGGCAATAGGGGACTCACCAGGGCTGGCAGAGAGCTAAAGCCTCAGGGGTTTTGGTCCAGTTGAAATGTGACTTCTTGTGTTCATCCCGTGGTTTAGCGCTGCATCCTCAGTTAGCAAGGTATGGCGTAACGTCCGACACATTAGCTGTCCTACCTATAATACAGGACCGATGTATTCAAAGTGAAGGAAATGTTTTGTTAGCTCCCCAAATCTGGATCTTTGTGTCTCTCCTGAAATGCTAATTCTGCTGCTCATCACACAGATCTGAGCTCTCATGTTAGGTAACCTTGCCCATATCTGGGCAGTGACTCTAAAATGCCGTCCAAGTCTCCGTGTCCTCCTTCACCATTGGTTTTACTGCATATACCATGGTCTTTGGGGGTGAAACAAGCTGGTCTGCTTTCTAGTTCTGTCAGGGTGAATTGCACAGGAACTCTGCCTGGAGTGGAGCAGAGGGATTTTGTGGGAGGGTGCTAGAGAATTAACAGTGTTTGAGTTGCTCACTGTGAGCCCCAAAAACAGAGTGAGCACATGACTAAACCCAAGTGAAAGTACAACTCATGCTCCCCTGCAGCCTAGCTATGTCAGCTGGGATGGGCTTAACAGATTAGTGAATCATAACTGAATGTGGCCAGAAAGGGTTCTGAGGCACTGAAAAAAGAGCCTGAGATGATTCTCAGACTCTTGAAGCTGCCATTGGCACTGGTTCATTTTCTAATTCCTGAGAAGCTGTGTCTTCAAAATGAATGGCGCAAACACTACCGGATGAACATCTTTTATTTGGAGTTCAATTCAGAACGAAATCTTGAAATTTAATTCAAAATATTGATGTTTATAACCTTTAGGTAGGCTTAAGATTGTCCTCTGCAGATTACTTTTTTTTACCACCCTAAAAGTTCTGTTATTCCCCCCCCAATCACAAAAAGGATCTGGAGGATTAAACATTACTGGGACAGAACAGCCCAACTCAGGTCACTTTCCCATGCAATGCGGAAAAATTTGTCAGACTGTGGTCTGACACAATGACTGGAACTAGGTACATGACAAGCACTCGTGCTCTGCCACAATGTGGCATCTTGCACTGAAGGATCTCACGAAAGAGCTTAAAGGTGGGCCTTGCCCTTTGGGGCTCAACAGGTGTGTGAGGTATCACAAAAGTACCTGAAGTAAAAGGCAGAAGAAGCAGGACACAATGACTNAATTTTTTTTTTTTTTTTTTTTTTTTTTTTTTTTTTCCCTTGTCATCCTGCACTCAGTTCTTTCCACTCCTCCTTACCCTCTGTTTTTCCCTGGGACAGGTGAGTCATGTTTCCCAGAACAGCCTGCCCTTTTTCTCTGGCTGAATCAGATTCTCTCAGGGAACTGTCCCTTGCCACTGGCAAGGCAGATATTTCTGTCTTAGCGGTTTCTTCCCTCTAATCTTGTCCTCCCTTTCTGCTTCATCGTTATCATTTTTGGCCTTTGTGTTTGTATTATTATTTGCTTCTGCTTACATCTTATTTTTGCCTTCGCTTTGATAAGTAAAGCTAGAAATGAAAAGTTACTTTAAGGAAAAAAGCATACCGCCTTCAAAATATAACAATTAAAAAAAAAAAAAAATCGAACTCCAGTAACAAACAAATGCTACAATTATTTATATTGTTGTAAAATGTGTCCAATATGAGAGTATCTTCTAATTCCAACAGTTTCATGTCCACCATTTGAAATGCAGGTTCTACATCAACAAATTGATTCCTAACATCCTGTTGCCCCAATTCTTCTGTCCAACAAATACTGCTGCAAGTAAATACTTTGATTTCTGACTGAAATCATGACTCTTCTCTCTGATCTGCTACACATTATCTGTTTGGCTTTGGCTTTGTTACTCTGCCCTTCTGTGCCTCAGCTCCTGGTTCTTGCCCTCCTTGGATTTTCACTTTTGCAGCAGCAGGGATTGCCTGTTTGAACAGGTGAATGGCACTGCTCCTAGGGCTGACCTCTGGTGAGTTTGCAGCTGATTCTGAGTGTCGTTGCCGTGGCTGATGGATGACATTAGGAGACAGAGCTCCTGAGCTGTCCTGGTTCAAGGGGCAGATGCACCTGGGGAGAAAGGGCTGGATGAGGTGAGTGTGTGGTGCTGCTGGTGCTGGTGATGTTTGTCCATCCATGCTCCCGCTTTGCAAAGAGAGAACTTGGTACCTTGGGAAGGCACTGAGAGGCCACTCAGGTCTCCAGCTGCAGCACGTTTTGCTGTAAAGCTGCTGGGAGAGAGACCTGGGTGAGGGCCTGGCCTGGGGCACTGTCCTGCCATGGACACACAAGGCTGAGGGCATCGTGGGCCTTCGGCTGCCAACCAAATGCTACTAGCCCCAGCTGGAACAAAATACCCTTATTTTGAAGAAGAGTACAGAGCCCATCGAGATTAGCGGTTGAACATGTTCCAGTGATATAATACATCAGAGAACAGGAAGATGGAGCCCACGCAGCATTTCCTGCCTGCAGGCGGAAGGTTTCAAAATGATCACCTTTGGGAAGGAGGAGATATCTCCTACATCTTTCAGCTTGCTGAGGCTGGGTGAAGTCCGGCCATGTGTGGGGAGGGTGCAGTTCCATGTTGTGTTCCTAGTGACAGCTGGNGGGGTGCGGTGTTTGTGTCTGATGGTGGTTTTTATTTTATTTATTTAACATCTACATTCCAGTGCAGGAGGCACAGGGATGCTAGGGATGGAGGGATTAGTGGTCAAATGTTCTTACCGTGTTGGTAACAGTACGTGTTAACTGTGACTGGGAAAGGGTAATGAGACATTGAAGCCAGGGAATATTTGCTCTGAGAAAATCGGAGTGTCCTCTCCTTGCTTGCCACAGTCAGTAAGCATGGTTTGACAAATCGTGGTATGACAAATCATACTGGTATGTGCCACTGGTGAAAAGAGAAGAAAAGCCAGGATGGTTTGTATGGAGCTCCCCTCCTCCTAGGAAAATCCTGGGACCTTCTCTCATTCTGAAGATCTGAATATTAGTGTACCTACTGAAGCAGATGACTTTTACATCTGATGCATCTATGACTAAGGGAAGTACAATTTTTTTTTTTTTTCTTTTAAATCATACTTGTGATTGTGTGGATCTTGAGCACTCTAAGAGATACTAGCTTCTGTGAAATTCATCCCAGCCTTTCCGAAGGCAAAATCCCACTGAGATCCAGGCAGTCACCAAGGACTGGAGTTGTTCCCTGCTCTGCCTCAGAAAGGCTGAAGCTGTTTAGTTTTTTTTGTTTGTTTATTTTAAATCCATGGGATACTCCTGCTTTCTCTGTGACTGCTGCACAGGCACCTGCTTGTCCAGATTACCCTGTAGTGCCCCAACAGAAAAGGGTTACAAATGCTTCTTGGTTGCGTGTGGATGTATGTACTGTACTGAAAATAAACGGTGGAACCAAATGATACCAGGAAGGAAATCCTGCAGCATAGCACACTGCAGATTTCTGTTCCTCTGCTCTGTTGTAAAGACCTCTTTCATTGCTCTTGCTGCAAAAACTCACGTCAGCATGTTCTAGACCCTATTTGGCAGCATTACGCCAGCCCGGGGTTTCCTGCCAGCCTGCTTGGCAGGGGAATGTCCCCGACAGGGCTCACCCTGCCTGGGAAATTCCGCCGCGCAAAAAAAGTCCAGGGAGCCACTCTCACACCGCCCTCCGCCGCCCTCCCTCTTCCTCTCACATGTCACAACATTCCCCCCGGCCCTCCCCAGTTAACCAGGGCTGAGAGATAAATGGTGCCTGGGCCACTGCAATAAACCAGCCCCGTGGGCACTCAGCCTGGAGCTGTAATAAAATGGGGAGCCAGGGGGGAGATGTTTAGGGTGGTTTTTTTTTTTTTATTTTTTTTTTTTTTTTCTGTGACCAAAAAGATAGAGTGGGATGTTTGGGGGGTAGTTTCCCTGCTGTTGCTTCTCTGTTTCATATCGTTAAACCTCAGAGGAACTTTTCAGTCACTCACACAGACGTGGCCATAAGGGACGATCAGTTGCCAGTGGGGTACGAGGAGCTGGCTTGCTTTCCCTTAGAGCTCTAACTTCGCCCTGCTGACATGAAGGTACACTATTATTCTATTTGCCTTATTCTTTAAAACCTGTAATTGATTGGAACTAATTTATATATATATATAGCATGCATCTGCTGATGCATGCTTTGGGGTTGGGTATGGAAGAATGGCTGTTTTTTGAGTAAGCAATGCGAGATAACAAAGAAGGAAGAAACTCCAAGGAATGGTGGGAATTTTGAAAGCCCACAGTGGCTCCAGGGACAAAATTCAAGTGGAAATAACTACAGTTTCCAACCCTAAACAGCTTAGGTGTTTTGGGCGATTCTTGCTGAAGTAGTTTTTTTTTTCAGGGGAAGGTGTAATAACTTTCCAGGGTTAGGGCAGATGGGAAGCTAAGCTCTGAGGGCACTGGATGAAAGAGAGATTGTTAGTGGAAGCAAGTGTTTTGCATATCTTTATTACATAGTTTTGCGATAGCAGAGCATCAGCAGCATACAAGTTTGCCAGATTAAACGGGACAGGAGTAAAGTTGTCATGGTGCATTTAGACTGTGACAACTCGGCAAAATATATAAAAGCATGGATCTATGCCTACTTTCTCGTAATTTAGCAAAAATTCGCAGGAATGAAAAGTAAATTTAATGAACATAAACTTTATTTTAAAATTTGTTACACTACAGTTTAATGAACCAAGCCATAAACTCTTCTTCATCACTGGGTGAGGACTTCTCTGCCTTACCATGTGAGGTCGATTATGCAGCATCCCAGTTCACTACCTGCCCCTGTTGCTGCGGGATGGGATGCAGACCAGCACTGAGGCTCTTGCAGAGAACAAAATGCAGTCTGGATTTTCGCAATTTTGGGGTATGCTTGTACCACAATGTCATCTGAGACTGGTGTGTGGCTGGGGATGGGCGGCATGCGAGTACTTCAGATGGAAGCCAGGTATTTTCAGCTGGGACATCTTGGCTTCCCTGGAGCCACAAAGGGAGCAGAGAAAGGGCTCTACACTGGATTCTCCATCAGCCAGTCTGGGTGACCAGCCAGTGGGGGTCAAATGTGACTTAGGGACACTGGGAAGAGGGCCATATCTCTGCTCCAAATTAAACTCCTGTATCGGCTTTGTTCCCGAGGCAGTCAATTTCTTTTTGGCTACTTAAACCTTTTATTGACTGTCTTTACAGAAGGCCACGTGTTTCCCTTTGTAGTTAATGGAAGCTGATAGGAGGAAGGTGCATGTGGAGAGAAAGCACCCTCTGCCTCCTGGTGCCTGGGGCTGGCCACTGGCAAAGCTCTGGGCCACCTTAGGCAGCAGAGCAGGCCCAGCTCTGCATGCTGCTCTCCTGGGCACATCCTTCCATCCTTCCCATCCCCAGGCCTCCTGGAGCAGCAGGGTGGCAGGAATGGCCCCAGCCCTCGCTTCTGCTCTAGCCCTGGGTTTTGGGGACTGTAAAACTCAGTTCTGACGATGCTGCTGAAAAACCTGTGTGTGATTTTTGTATTCCCAGTTCCCAGGCTACATTACAGCTGCCTTTGGTCCTGCTTTCTTTGTAAGAAGTTGGCAGGAAACTAAAAGGAAATTTAAAAATCCATGGCCTAGCTTCTGTGGAAAGTAGCATCCTGTGAGTCAGGATGTGTCTGGCTTCAGACATTACATCTTCCCAGCTGAGAACTGGAGAGAGCCAAAGTGTGGGAACAGAGTTTTGCATGATGCCCCACTAAATCAAAGCGTTTACTTTCAAGTTTCTTGATATTTTATGCTAACTGTTGCACAATTTACGTATTACTGTAATTTGTTATTACTATCCATTGTCATGGATTTCTTTCTAACCGTGTAGCAACTGGCTGTTAAGTCTGTAGAAGCAAAAAAGGCATGGCATTAGTATCCTTCTCATGCTGTTAATACCCTTGATGCAGGTGTAGGAGTCACGTTGCTGAGACATATGCGGCAGAAAATTCTGACCCATAGATAGTGATGTTGTCCTGCTTGAAGATAACTGCACACATTTAACTGAGGATAAACCTGCCCTCGTATATGCAATTCATCCAAAGCACAAGGAAATTTTTATTTTGCTGCTTGGAAGAAACCTAACATTTTCCTTACAGTAGCAACATTTTACTTGACTGCCTTGATTTAGGTGCTTTTTAAAGTGAGAAAATTTCCTGTTTATTTAATTTTTGTCTGACTAATGGAGGACAACTCTACAGCTGAGTTTTGGGACTTTCCTGGGGTCACATAGCCATGTGATTTGAAAGGCGGGATTTCTCTAGTAACTGGAAGTCTGAACTAAAGGCGTTTAAAATCTATAGTGTGAAAGCCATATTGAAATAAGGTCAAGGCATGAGACACGTGAACAGCAGGGGCCTTCGCTTCAATGGGCTTTGAGCTGTTAACATGGTGTGAGTCTCAGCATGAGACGCTTAGTGTTGTCTTGTTTCTGCCTGGGATTTCCTGCCCACCTATACGCAATCTCAGGCTGAGCAGATCCTCATGTGTAAGCTGTGTAGAACTGTGCAAATCAATGCTGAGGCTCCCTGTAGGTGTTGATCTTGCCGTACAACTACAGCACGGCTGATCTTCGTGTGTGCTGCCAGTACGCCTGGGATTTCTGCTCGGGTGTCAGCTTGCATCTTTTGACTGTGTGGTAGATGTGATGTGGTTGTCATATCCAAGAGATGGGTAATTTTTTCAAAATGTGCCTTGGCAAAATTTTTTTGTAGAAGAACACGCTTGGGAAGCCTGGGTGTATGGTAACCTTAGCCTTAGATATCTTACACCTTACTACGTGCAAATTGAGAGACTAAAAAGCGGGGTCCTGGGCAAATTAGAGTTTGAAAAATCATATTTTTCTGAGTTCAAGTCTCACTGAGATAAAGCAGTTGTTCCCCATGTTCCTGTACTAAAGAGCTGAATGGTGATGTTGCATTCTGAGAGACAACTTTGCTTTCCCCGTAAGAATGTAATTTTGTTTTACCGGTGGTTGAAGTTGTCTGTGTTTGTGGAAGGCAAGAAGACTGAAATCCATGTCCACTGGAGCCTAAACCACTGCTGTAGTTGCAGCACATGTTCCTGCTTTAGCAAAAAATAAAAATGAACGTGTGCTTAGAATGATGGATTTTGGCCCAGGTTGGTCACCTGAGGTAGGAGGAAAAAGACCTTCAGCATAAGGAAAGCTCATGCTTGCATCTTTAGATCTGTGATGAGGCTCCCCAACAGCACCGAGAAACTGCACTAACTCCCTTTCTAAACCAGAATAGTGTAACAAGCAAAATATTTTGAGACAAGAACGTGCACTGTTTACCTCATCTATATACACACTGGTATCCTTTCCAGTTGACATGTGACATTACCCTTTGCTATGGGGAAACAGCACTCTGCTCCGTATTTATACGCTGTGACAACAGTGGTACGTGTATTTCTTAGTGCTGAGTTCCTACTGCGAGGTGCTAATGAACTAATGAGATAGAGCAGCTTATGAGAAAACATGACTAACCAGGGCGCTGAGTGTGTTGAAAGGAATGCCCACAAATACAAGGCATACAGGGAGACTGTTTACTTGCAGAGAAATCAGATCAACTTAGGCAGCTTTGTAACGCTGGGTTTGGGGTTTCTCTTTCTCCATACTGATTTCAGCAGCTTTATATACACGGTGTGAAAGAAACTACTTTGGAGTATCCAACACTTTTTTTTTTTTAGTTTATTTTAAATATCAAACAACCTGGGAGAAAAAAAGCAGAATTGAGGGCATTATTTGGATCAAAGGAGCAAGCCCCAAAAGATACACAGTACATAGACTGAATTTTCCTTTAATATGAAGAATTATACATGCTCCTTTTTGAAGTTCAGGCTAATCCTAGAATGGCAATCTTGGAGACCAACATCGAGGAAAAATGTAGCAATACAAGTAGAGCGAAGAGGGAAGAAACAGACTCCTGTACTAGCTTTTAGAGCAAAAATGCATCATGGACCATTTCCAACCTGCTGACACGTGTTTTCTCGAGTTGTGAAAGCAAACACACTTACTGATCCTAACGAACTGTCTCCAAGAGTGAAACAGTTGCTAAGCTTTTACCTCTAGTTTTCTTGGTGCTGTTCTAAAAGCAAACTCAATGTTATGTTGGACTGTTTGGAATTCATGTGCTGTGAATGCTTCTGGCACGCAGAGGTGTGGCAGCCGTATTCATGCACCTTGACTCAAAGTCTGTAGTAGCAGGAGGCTAATTATACCTATTTGAGAATAAGCAGCATTTGACATCTGTGCAGCAAATATTCACTTGTATTAAGCAACTGGACAGTAAACAACCTTTTTTATTTTCAGTTTAAGAAATACCACCAATGTCATGTAATTCCAGAAATGCGTTGCAAAGCCAAATTCTTCTTACCAGTATTTTGTGCTGTGCCACTTTACCTAAAGGCTCTGCTGTGTTGTTCTGTGCTGCCACTTAAGACAGACTGAAGAGAGTTTAGTCCACTCCCATCCCACCAAACTGCACTCCTGAGGGGGCTGGCACGCTCCTTGTGCCCCTCGCTCTGCTAGGAGAGACCTTGTGCCTGGCACAGACGACCGCGTGCTGCTCTACAGTAAAGGCAAAGCTCCACTTTCTGGGCTTGATTTATTTAAGTCTATATCCCTCATTGCGTTCACCCAGTACAGTGACCAAGCAGTGCAGGCACACTGATGCTGTACAGGCTGGCCCTTTCCCTACAGCAGGATGGCCATATCCATGCTTGTTATTTTTTTTCTTTCCCCCTTTTCAACACTGAATGCCTGAAATAACGTGTCACTGCCACCACTGTGCAGCTTTTCAAACAAGATGTTGTTGCATATGTGACGTGGAGCTACATCTTCCAGGGGATTTTTCTGAGGGGGAAGGTAAGGAAGGATGCCTTTTGGAGAGTAATACAGAACAGAGGGAGGCAACTGGCACAGCCTTGCCCACACTACTACTTGTAGGGAGCAAACATGCCCAGGTTTCATCCACAGGAGTCAGTGTCTGTTTGATAAGAGATCCCAGAACCGAGCTCATGGAAGTGCACTGCTACCAGCATTGGGACCAGGGTATGAGGGTAAACTGTGGGGCCACATCGTTTGGTCATACAGAAGCTGGGGCTAGTTTCATTAGAATGGTGATCACTTGCCTATGAAGCTATAGGGGGTGATACAAGTTGTTGGAGGAAGTATTTACAGTCCGGTGTTGAGGGATTTTTGCAGATTTCCTTCCAGCTTCTTTAATGCCACATCGCAATATGGCCTGGAAGTCCCCTTCCCCTTCCAGCTCAGGCTGTAAAGTTTGTGTCAGAAAGGATAAACCAGAGGTGGGTTGAAAGCTGGACAGGAAGATTTCTCCCTCGGTCTGAGTCTGTGCTATCGTTATTAAAAGGCTGCTCCCAGCACGAGGGCCTAGAAATGAGAGAAAATCTCTCTCTCTCTCTCTCTCTCTCTTTTTTTTTTTTTTTTTTTTTTTTTTTTTTTTTTTAAACACCGAAAACCCCGAACACACTGAACAGGCTTCTTGATTTTGCTTCAGCTTTGGGCAGAGGATTGGCTGTTTGCTTCTACCAAGTACACAGTTACCTCATATGTGAGAACACCCGGTACTGCATCTCCGGTCTGTCTTTGCTCAGTGCTGGCTCTGGATAGGACAGCAAAATGGAGAGAGGCAGCTGCGATTAATCTCCATGTTTGATTGGCAGCGAGGGAAGACGCTGAGTTTTTGATTTGATAACAAACACATTTTGTGTCTCCTTTTTGCAGCGGCCTGAGACGCGGATGTAAGCACCCCTGACTATTTGGTGGTGCGCTGAAGACAGATTCGAGGACCAGTGCTGCGGGTGTCGGCCACTAGTTGGCATTGTTGACGCATCGCAGCGAGCGGAGGTGGCGCGGTGAAAAGCTGCGAGGCCAGCGCTGCTCGGGGAGCCTGGGCACCCCCTCCCCTGCGCCGGCCGCTGGGCTCCCGAGCTCGGTGGGTTTTGCTGCCTCACAGCCCGGCCAAAGCCGGCTGAGGCCGCCTGCTGTGCGCCCTCGCGGCTCCTTCCCCCTGGCCTCCTCCTCCCAGCCCGGGGCTGTCGGTACAGGCTCTGCCAGCTCTCCCTGCAGGAGAAGAGGTGCCGAGCCCTTCTGGTCACTACCCTGCCCGGCAGGAGTTTCCTTAGGCTGGAGAAGTCTGCCGGGGGTTTGGTCACCGCTGGTGTTACGTGGTGTTTGGGCCAAAAGAAACGTTCCAGGTCTGCAGCATTAGTAATTACAATTTGCCAATGTAGCAACAATTTGCCAGTAACTTGCACGGAGCGCTTTGAGAGGACGAGGTTGTTGGGAGCCAGCTCATCTTGTGCAACATGGGTGTGTGTATTTTTTGAAAGAGTCTTTTGTTACAGAGTTTGGTGGAATTAGACTTGCCTTAATCTGCTTTGACTAGGGGCAGATTTATGTCAGAAGACCTGATAAATAAGACGTTGCTGATGAAACACTCGTGAGTTAAGGTATTGGAGAGTTACCTGCGCTGGACATTGTGCGGTACAATGAGAGTAAGTCAACAGTTCAGTATTCGGTAGAGCTGAAACTTTGGAATAGAGTAGAAAGAGAAATTCCACGCCCTCTTTGCATTAAGGTATATACCTTGTTAAAATGTTTTATAGAATAGTTATGGTTCGTATGTAGTGCCTAATCTTCAATTAAATCAGTTCTAAAATGGTCACAGAACAGCAGTGATACAGGTGTTGCTTATCCCTGTTTCAAGGACCTTGCACGACCTAGCAGAATTTAAATGAGTGAAATCTGCTCTTGGTTTGATATCCACTTTTAACGTTGGCATTTCTAAGGGAATTACTGCGGCACTAATTCTAGTTATTTTGATTATATACTTCTCAGATTCATGTTACTGCTTGTTTGTTACGAGAACCATTTGCTGAGGCAGTTGGAGACCCTTCTGACTAGATTAAAACAGCTTGCTTTCCCATCTACGTAGCAACAATCCACAAATAAGGTCAGGTCAGTCGGGTCTGTCTTCAGAAAGCCGTGTTATGGGTTCTCCCATGGGTCACCAAGCGTGCGAAGAGCATGCCATAGGGCTAAGGGATCTCTCATCAGCAAGTGCTTTTTAACAAGAAAATACTTATGGCACCTACCTAAGGCTAAGGTATCGTAATTGCGATCTATGGTTTGGAGAACAAGAGAGCAATCTTCTCGCATGTTTAAAACATACAGCCCGATTTCAGAAATCCTTGCCTACATAAAGAGGTTCATTGAAATCGGTGAGAAGGCTCAGCTGGGAGACAGCTGCTGATGAGGGAGCAAATGAATTTCTACCTTTATTAGACTGCGCTATTTCTGGCACTGTGTAGCGTTTGACTTCCTTTTATAAGGTTACATTTGCAAATTTTACCATCGCCGCATAAGTTTGATCTGCGGCTTAAAAGCACAGTTTTTAGAATAGGAAACTAGATAATGCCAAGTGAAATCCTTTCTTCACCTGTCAGGGGACAAAAGGTTTGAATAATATAAAGTAATTCCCTCCTGCCTCCTCATGGCTGATTAATATAATTTCATGTTGCACCTGTTGCATGTTTTTTCAGCACAATTAAAACACGTATAATAATCTAAATTATAGACCTCCGATTCACATAATATAGTTTAGAAATATGGTGGTGTTTTACTGCATATTTTTGGGGCAGCCACAGCACTGACACCATCCTAATCACACCCTGGAGTGGACGAGCACACAGGCTCATGTTTAGAAGCTGGTGATCATGGTGGCAGCTGGGAAATACTTTTTTTTTGCAAGGCAGGAATGTGAGAGGCCTCCCCTGTGACTACAGGTACCAACCCAGCAATCTTGTTGGCGTTTCACTTGCTTTTAGTTTCGGCACCACACGGCTTATTGTTCTCTCGGCTGAGCGCTGGGTTTACCACCACAGCGTAAAACCAAAACAACTTTCGTGCCTGCTCCACGCAGGGCTGCCGGCACAGGGTGACTCAACCCTGCCGTGACAAACCGCTCGGGTTCCCTCCTCTCTGCGCTGCCCACTCCAGGCCTGAAGCGGGACCATGCCAAGGGAGGAGGCACGCAGGCACGGGCACCGCTGTGCTGGGGGGCCGAGGGGGACGTTGCTCGCTTTCCAGAGGGGCGGAAACCCGTGTTTTTGTGCACTTCGAACTGGGCCGTGAAGGGTGCGGGCAGTCCCTCGCGCGGCCCTGGGGGACAGGTCAAGGCCGCAGCGCCTCCCCCCGGGCCGGACCACAGCGGGGCCCTTTTGAGACTGCGACCCGGCAGCGCTGCACCACCGGCCCCGCTCCGAGGGCTCTAGGCTCTGCGCGCCCGGGCCTTCCCCCCGCGGCACGGGCCAG
>VXAV01002362.1:479111-489209 GCA_013399715.1 Alectura lathami | reverse complement strand
GGCGGGGGGCGGCCTGCGGGGCGGCAGCGGCCGGGCTCGGCGGTGCCCCGCCGTGCTGGGGTCGCTTCCAGCCTTTCGACAGCGGGGGAGATTCCGGCGTGACGAAGCTGGAGGAAGTTGCGCGGTTGTGAAAGGGTCGGGGCCTGGAGGAGCTCCCGCTTCCCAGCTGAGGAGCAGGGCTCTGGGCCACTGTCCACGGGCGGGTCTGCTTCCTTCTTTCGTTTATATTTACATATATTTTTAACTTTTAAGTGAAAGCCTACTCAGCGGTTTGACCGTTGTCATCTGCTTGCTCCCTCGACAGCTGAGCAGCACATGGGGGGAGGAAAGCAGCACCGGGGGCCGTTCCAGGGGGTCCGCGTGAAGAACTCCGTGAAGGAGCTCCTGCTGCACTTCAGAAGCAGCAAGCAGATGTCCTCGGGCTCTGCTGCCGACGAATGCAAGGTAACATTCTTCAGGGCTGAC
This sequence comes from Alectura lathami, assembly GCA_013399715.1. NCBI lineage: Eukaryota > Metazoa > Chordata > Aves > Galliformes > Megapodiidae > Alectura > Alectura lathami. The sequence continues at coordinate 488,744 of VXAV01002362.1, read as the reverse complement.
GTAATTGGATTTAATGGTTACCGAAGCTGGAAAAAAAAAAAAAAAAAAAGGCATGCGATAAAGCAGTAATCTTGTTTCTGGTGTTATCTGATGTGGATGCAGCCATAATTTTTCCTTTTCAATACGCAATGGAAGAACAGTGCCGGGAGGAAATGGGATGGCTTACTGTGGGAGAGGGAGGCACTTCAGCATTCCTGCTGAGCCTTATTTTCTGAAGGCAGTTCAGATAAAGATGTGCTTGTGTTTTAAAACAGTCGCAACCCTTGTTAGCTTATATCAGGTAATTCCCTTTTTGGGAGGGGAATCTTCTCAGAATCTCTTAGCAGCTTGTTGTGTTCTTCCAGTGTAAAGGCAGACCCCTGTCTGGAAAAGTATGGAGATGTAAGAAATGCTGGGAAGGCTTAAGATTTTTTTTTTTTTCTTTCCCCTCAGTATGCCTTCTGAGGGTATGTTTGAGTGTCCTTGATAAACGTTGCCGCAGGAAATTTTTTGCATAGCAAAGCTCATAGTATTAGAGAGAGAAAAAATTGGCAGGTTTGCTTACATTTGAAAGAAAAGAATTCTGAGGCCTCAGTAAGGAACATTGTCTTTCTCTAGATTTTCTTGAGTTCTGTGGTATTGTAGCAAATAGCTTAAAAAGCCTTAAGAAAAGTAGTGGTTTTCATGCAAGTTCTGTAAAACTTTTGACGTTTTCTAACCTCAAAGCAATTAAATTAGGGTTAGAATGTCGTGTGGTAGGGTTATTGTAAAGCATATTCTGTGTTTGTAGAAGCAAACCTCTGCTTTCATTGGTCTTCTGTTTGTTTGTTTTCATTGAAATAACATTATAATAATGAAATAATCTGTTTTTTTTTTTTTCCTCTCAAAAGGTGCAAGGGGGATTGGTGAACTATGAACAGTACACAGGTAAGAAAAAACAAACAGTTTTTAAGTACCCTGTAACAATATTTTAAAAGTAGGTTGTAGGAGTTAACCTTCGAGTGGATTCTAAATTCCTCTTTTTTTTTTTTTTTAGCAGAGTTGAAGAGCATACTAGGTCACAGTGGCAAAAGAAAGGCTCCTGAGCTCCTTTCTGATGGACCTTCTTTCAAACGCCAAGCTAATGTTCACGCACACCTCCTGGTAAGCTTGGAGTATTCTTTTCTTTTGCCTTTTTGTTTGGTTGTTTTATGTAAACAGAAATGGCCAGCTAAAACAGTACTTCTGACTATCTGGGTCTTGTTTTAATTTTTTTTTTCTGACAGACACCACCCCAGACCCCAACTTCTATGGATAACATGGAGGAGGCTCATAAAAATGAACCCAAGCATGAAAGCAGTTCTGATCTGCTTCAGAACATCATAAACATTAAGAACGAGTCGAGCCCTGTTTCTCTGAACACAGTGCAGGTTAGCTGGTTGCACGGCATCTCCAGCCACAACTCACCTGGCGAGCAATACCAGGACAGCCCGGGAACACAGGCTTTCTCCCCGTCCCAGAAGTACCAAGCGTTCCAAGATCACGCCTCCCAGAACATGCTTGATCCTCCTCAGCATTACCAGTTTCCTTCATCGCAGAACCAGGATCTGTCGCAGAGCTATACTTCAGATGCGTCTCTGGAGTACAGGCCGTTTTCTGCCAATGACCAGTCCCCTGGCTACCACCAGCCTGCCTTCGAGAGCCACGAACTGCAGTATTGCCCGCCGCAAAGTTTCTCCTCTCTCCTGAATGATTCTGAAGGCTCGGAGAACATCTCCGTTCCCCTCCAACCGCTGACTGGTGCCCACCCGCAGGCCAATGTCGGCTCCCATGCTCAAAACTTCAGCCTGGCTCCCAGTAACATCTGTGGCAGTCTTGAGCGCAGCGTATCTTTGGCGACTTTGAACGTCTCTCTACCGCACCAAAGTGTTGCCAGAAACACAACGCAGCTGGGCAAGTCGTTTTTCCAATGGCAAGTGGAACAGGAGGAAAACAAATTGGCCAACATCTCTCAAGACCAGTTCCTGGCAAAAGACTCGGATGGAGACACGTGAGTGCTGCTTATCTCGCTGTTTCTGAAGGCTGGGGGATACTTCTGTTCAGGTTTTGGTGGACCACTGGGTTGTAATGCAAGCTGTTTGTCAGTGGTGCTTGTGTCACGAGTGCAGGAGTTTAGCCGCTCATGCTGATGGGCTGTAATGCGTGCAGTTGCAGCATATTTCATAGATAAGGTAGTTGTATCATCTAATTTCAGGTGCTTATTGCTAGATTTTTATCTAGGAAATGGAGAGAAAAAGATTCTAATTTAGATGCTTTAAATTGCCTTAAGAATAAGGTGTCTGTGTTCCCATCTTAGTCACCCAGGTGAAGTCTGGAGCTGGCATAAGCTTCCTGTAATGTACATTCAGATCCCTGTAGTGACTTGAGCCCCGATCCGTGTGGTTGTGTAACTGTTTTCCCTCTTTCCTGCAGCTTCCTTCACATTGCTGTTGCCCAGGGCCGACGAGCTCTCTCCTACGTTCTTGCGAGGAAAATGGCTGCTCTGCATATGCTGGATATCAAAGAGCACAATGGTCAGGTGAGGTTCTCAATGTCTTTCCACCTGCTTTGTGCACCTGAGTGCCCTGCATGTCTGGACCCCGAGGAAAATGTGGTGAAATGCTTATTTAATATTAACCCTGAGATTTAGTCTGCATACTAATGTTAACCTTGAGCTATTAATGCTTCTTGTGATCACCTTGAGCTCGTAAAGCTATATGCTCAACTTCATTTGTCCGGGCTTCCTGGTATTCATAATGGCTGCTTAACTAATACCAGGTAGCTTGGCTTTTTGTTTGTTTTAGTTGCTCTTTCCTGTTAGAGATCAGATGACTAATAGTTGAAATTTTCTTCCCAATGTTTGCAGAGTGCTTTCCAGGTTGCTGTGGCTGCCAATCAGCATCTCATTGTGCAGGACTTGGTCAGCTTGGGGGCTCAAGTCAACACCACAGACTGCTGGGGTAGAACGCCACTGCATGTTTGTGCTGAGAAGGGGCATGCCCAGGTCCTTCAGGTGAGAATCAGGTGGACATAGCTCTGTCCTGTCTGTAGCTCTTAACTTAGCGTTAGCAGTTTGGGAAGATTCTGCGAATGCCATGCCTCCCCTCATCCTTCTTTGTGTAGCCTTGTAGGTATGTCTCGGGGCTCTACAGCAATAGTTTAAAGTGAGGTTGAATCTTGCTGTAAGATTCTCACCAATGTTTTGGAGTAATCTGTTAGTGCAGTATATGGAAGCAATAAGTCTCTTTTTTTTTTTTTTAATACTATTCTTGATCGCAACTTTGCAGCAAGACTGTATACAAATCTGAGGAAGCTGGACGTGGTTTGGATAGACCTAAATGTATACCTGTTCCCACTTTTGTAGGCAATCCAGAAGGGAGCCATGGGAAGCAATCAGTATGTGGACCTTGAGGCAACAAACTATGATGGTGAGTAGTTTGGAGTTTATAATTGACAGAGTTACTGGATAGTATAATGTTTCACAGCTGCTGATGTGGATGTTATCCTGGGTAAAAAGCAATATAATGGAGTTGTAAATTTCAGCCTGGCAAAGGTGCAGTTGCAATTCACATTACATTGCCACTGGTGTATCAGAGAAAAGCACGGCTGTTGTGTGATCAGCAAGTTTGGTGTGGAGAGTATGGATTATAATGGGCTATTGCTGAAAATGTGTGAGTGCCAATGGAATGTCAGTGGATGCAGAGTGCAGAAGCTCTGGCACCAGAGGGCTGGTGTTATCAAGCCCCTTTTCCTTGCAATAGCTCTTTCTGATGCGCATTTTGTGACAAAGTATATTAAAAAGATTCTTTCCTTGCCGGCTGATTGTTTGTGGCTTACTACTTTAAGTGACAGACAATCCAAATCCTGAGCCATTCAGTAGTGGTCGTTATCATTAGAAATGAGGAAACAGACAGCCAATCAATAATCCTATCTTGCATTCATTCATTAATGATGATTTTCTCATATTAAGGTTTGACAGCTCTACACTGTGCTGTTCTGGCACATAATGCTGTGCTGCATGAACTACAGAACTGTCAACCACCTCACTCTCCTGAGGTTCAGGAACTTCTGCTGAGAAACAAGAGCCTGGTGGAAACCATCAAGACTCTGATACAAATGGGAGCTTCTGTTGAAGCAAAAGTAGGTAGAACGACTTTGTGTAAAGTGCCAGATCCCAAGAAAATATGGAAGCAGGTTATGTCCCTTTCTCCCACGCCACGTCTCAACTCACTTATTACAGAGGAAGTAGACTAATTTGAAAGCTTCCTAAGCAGCCTGCATTTTAATTTACCCAAATAGAATATGAATGTTGCATTTATTAACAACAAAGTATTATCAATGCAAATGATCCATGGGAAAAGGGAGGTGACAGCCTAATTTCTTGATTAAGAATGATGCTATGCCAGTTGAAGAATGTTTGGAGCACTTTGAGGCATCCGTGATAATAAGGTGCTGGTGATACCCTGTTCTTGAACTGTAATTTTTAGTTAAATACTGCTCCTTGTCCAGACTGACTTTCAGTGAGGTACAGAAGTATTTGTCTTGTACTGTTGTTAGGCTTTCTGTTTTTTTTTATTTGTTAGTGTGTTTACCCTGGGTAGGTGAAGCACCTGCAGGAGACACTAAAAGTTTCTGTTTTGGCAGGATCGCAAGAGTGGTCGCTCAGCTTTACATTTGGCAGCAGAGGAAGCGAATCTGGAGCTCATTCGTCTCTTTTTAGAGCTGCCCAACTGCCTCTCTTTTGTTAATGCAAAGGTATGGTGATTTTCTGGAATGCAGATGTAATCCAGGATGTGTACATCTCTCACTGTGACTGTTCTTACCTTGTACCCCTGCCATTTTTTCATGGTGTTTCTTTGTCTTTTCCAGGCTTACAATGGCAACACAGCCCTCCATGTGGCTGCCAGCCTGCAGTATCGTGTGAGTCAGTTGGATGCAGTTCGCCTGCTAATGCGAAAGGGAGCTGATCCAAGTGCCAGAAATTTGGAAAATGAACAGCCAGTTCACCTGGTTCCAGATGGCCCTGTGGGAGAACAGGTAACAAAACAAAAACCAAAAAAAAACCAGAAGAATCCCAAACCATCTGCTCCCATTCTCCCACACCTATCCCAATGTTCTATTTCTCTCAATATTTTTCAAGTATCGAGTTGGAACTTTTAACAAAAAGTTTTAGCAGATGGCATTTTCTTAGAGATTTTTGGGTTTAATGTGAGAATCAGGAAGAATATGCAAAGATCTGAAATTATAGATATCATTTGTACCTTTTTTGGTCATATCTCTTCTTGTGTTGATCTAGGCATGACGTAAGATCACGTTACTAAATATGATGAGCAACAAAAATGGCAGTTCTTAGGCCTGAATAACAGATGAAGAAATCCCTTTTTTCTAGAAGTTGTACAAATATGTAACATAAAAGATAGCTCTTGAGCTAAAAAGCTAATAACCTAAGCAACTGAGTAATTCTGTTTAGTTTAATTGATTCAAATCTTGTAAAATCAGATCAATTCTGATGTAACTGAACTCAGAATCTAGACTGAGGTAAATGAGGAATGTAGACTTGTAGACTGTTTTCCAGATTGTGACTCACTTTAATGATAAATGCTAATGGTTTTGTTTTTCTTTCCTTTCTTTAGATAAGACGTATCCTAAAAGGGAAGGCAGTTCAGCAGAGAACGTCGCCGTTCTAAACTCCATGTTTCTTGGAGTTCAGCTACCTTACACTCACTGTCAGTCAGGCAGTCCTAATGTATCTGTAAATAGACCATTTGTCTAGTGTTGGCAAATGTTAGTTGTTTCTATGAAACAAAAGTATTTTGTTCACTATCATATAGTGGGTTATGTAAGTTAAAAAAAATAAAAATAAAAATACCACACACAAAAAAAACCTAAAAACCCAACAAACGAACTGTCAAAATCTCTGGACAAATGGGAATGTTTCATTCCCAAGTATGTGGAACCTTTGCCTGGATACCTGGATTTCATAGCTATGGCAAGACGTAACAGCTAATTTCTGGTGAGGACAGTTCTACAGTAAATCTTGTTTGGAGAGGGCTGATACATGACAATGTTGCAGAGTTTTTTGTTTGTGTTTGTGATAATGCTTAAATATTAAGTACAAGAGAAATCAAATATTTTTGAAGTGGAAATTTTATTTATATACCTTTGTGGCTTCCTTTGAGTATCCTGTGCAAGATTGTACATAATCATTGGTGTTACTGTACAGTTGTATAGTTCTGAGTATCTGTTGGTAGGCTGGGAATGAGTTGAAGAGGAAACAAGTTCCCTGATCTTCAACTTGCAAATTGCATATGGAATTATAATACTGTACTGGTGCAAATCAGATAAATTCTGCTATTTTGAAAGACAGGACCAACAGTATGGTTAAGATAGATTGTTCCCAGCACTGATTTGTGCATGCTTTTGGAGCTGTTAATAGGATGTGAGAAGCCATGCTTCTTCAGGGGACAGTGTCAGGTGGTTTTGTACCCAGCAGAGGATGTGTCTTTTGACAGGACAGTAGATTGAGGGAGAACTATATAGTGTATATAACTTCGAGGATTACCATCCTGATTCAGCAGAAATATTTAGCATGTAATTAGCTCTTGATGCATGTTGAAATCTGTTTGTTACCGTACTTGTGTGTAAGCCTCGCTAGTGTCAGTAGGACTTGAGCACATGCCTAAGTCATTTGCTGAATTGGGCTCTAGTGAATTCTGGAGATCTAGCGTTTCTCACGTAAGCAGAGTTAGTCCGTTTGTGATTTTACCTTATAGGTATAGTAGGGAGCCAAGTCATAATTGAAGTTAATGTTTTTCTGTTTTTCAAAATAATGGATATTAATGCAAAATGTGTACTAATGATACTGCATACTTGTATTCTGTTGGGGAAAACCTCCTCCTCCAGTCATTTTCAGAACAATCCACACTGGCCTGTAGTCCAGCAATATATTCTCTGTATGGTCCTTGCTCTTAGCCTGTTCTTGCATCACACGCAATTCTCTGCCGTAACTGTTTAGTCAGTCTGATTGTGCTGTTTTCACAAAGTATGTCTTGTAGACAAGCTAAATGGGAAAATCTAATATGCCGAGGCCTAGTTGTGATGTGTTTCTTGAAGGGTCTCATGTATCTTGTTGTTTGAATAAACATGTTAATTAAACATTTTGTTGGTTACTGTCTGTGGCATGGATACTAATGATTCAGCATAGGTTTATGAAAGGCAGATCCTGTTTGACCATGCTCATCTTCTTCTATGACCAGGTGACCTGCCTGGTGGATGAGGGAAAGGCTGTGGGTGGAGTCCACCTAGACTTCAGTAAAGCCTCTGCCTGCAGCATTCTCCTGGAGAAGCTGGCAGCCCATGGCTTGGACAGGTGTACTCCTTGATGAATAAAAAACAGACTGGACAGTGAGGCCCAGGGAGTGGTGATGAGTTGAATCCAGCTGGTGACTGGTCATGAGCAATGTTCCCCAGGGTCAGTGCTGGGACGAGTCCTGTTCTAACAGATCTGTTGATGATCTGGATGAAGGCACCGAGTACACCCTCAGTAAGTTTGCAGACAACAACAAGTTGGGAGGAAGTGTTGTTCTGACTGAGAGAAGGAAGTCTCTACAGAAGGATCTGGGTGGGCTAGATAGATGGGCTTGAGGCCAACTGCATGAGGTTCAACAAGATCAAGAGTCAGGTCCTGCACTTTGGTCACAACAACCCCATGCAATGCTACAGGCTTGAGGCAGAGCGGCTGGAAAGCTGTGCACAGGAAAAGGACCTTGGGGTGTTAGTTGACAACTGGCTGAACATGAGGCACCAGTGTGTCCAAGAAGGCCAACAGCATCCTGGCTCGTATCAGGTATCAGAAATAGTGTGGCCAGCAGGAGCAGGGATGTGATCGTCCCCATGTACTTGGCACTGGTGAGGCTGCACCTCGAGTGCTGTGTTCAGTTTTGGGCCCCTCACCACAAGAAGGATGTCGAGGCCCTGGAGGGTGCCCAAAGAAGGATAATAAAGCTGGTGAAGGGCCTGGAGCACAAGTCTTACGGGGAGTAGCTGAGGGAACTGGGACTGTTCAGCCTGGAGAAGAGGAGGCTCAGGGGAGACCTTATTGCTCTCTACAGCTACCTGAAAGGAGGTTGGGGTGAGGTGCGGGTTGGCCTCTTCTCCCAGGTAACAGTGACAGGATGAGAGGTAACTGCCTCAAGCTCCACCAGGGGAGGTTCAGGCTGGACTTTAGGGAAAACTGCACCTCAGAAAGAGTGGTCAGGCATTGAACAGGCTGCCCAGGGAGGTGGTGGAGTTTCCTTCCCTGGAGGTGTTCAAGAAACGTGTAGATGTGGCACTTGGGACATTGTCTAGTAGGCATAGTGGTGATAGGCTGATGGCTGGGCTAAATGATCTTAGAGGTCTTTTCCAACCTTTATGATTCTATGAAATCAATCTTGAGAAAAAAGTGGTACAGCACAGCAATACTGGGAGACTGGTGAAGGTCCTTTTGTGAGGTATGAGATGGATTCTCCTTTCTGTCTCACTGATGCTGTTTTTGTTGTAGCTAGTGCTAGCGTGTCTTGGGTCATGCACTGTGTGGTTTTATTGCCTGTGTATTTGGTAACTGTGCCTCAAATGGAAGAGCTGATAGTCATAGAAACACAGAATGGCTTGGGTTGGAAGGGACCTCAGAGATCATCTAGTTCCAACCCCCCTGCCATGGACAGGGCTGGCAACCACTAGCTCACTAGATCAAACTGCCCAGGAACCCATCCAGCCTGGTCACTAAGTTGCCCAAATTTTAGGTTGTTACCTGAATGATTTCTTTCTCTCACAGAGGATCCTCTTTCATTCTGAGTGCTGCTCTTGTCCCTGTATACTTGAAAGAATAGCAGTTCTGTGGAAAATCTCATGTTTTTCCAGTGATTTCCTTGCCTGTGTCTTCTATTCTGACAGTTCTGGTACCGTCAACTGAGCACTGATGAAGGTATGTACAAGTAAATGAAGCAATATATTTTATAAGATATGCACCATTATAAATAAATGAAGCTATACGTATGGGGAAAGACTGTCCTCGCTTCACAAATAGAAAGATGGGCTCTGAGCTGATTGCGACTGACCTTTCAGGAAACAAAATGTTTTGACAGACTGTCCTTCCTAAGTATTGAGCTATTGAAATAGCAGCAGTCAAAAAGCAGCTGAGGCAAGTCGTCCCTTTCTGTATGTAAGAGACTGAAGGAAAACAAGAGTACTTCTATGTTACTTGTTTAAACCTGTTGTCCACTCCCACCTTTCTGTTGCGTGCAGGTAGAGTATGCCCTCAGGTAAGAGTGTGTTGGGACTGGAAGAGGGCCAGGTCTGTGGAAGAACTTCCCTACGGGGAAAAGCAGAGCAGACGAGGATTCTTCAGCTGCAAGAGTAGTGACTGACAGCAGATCTGACAGGCCTGCAATGCCGCGTCAAGCCAGGGAAACTGGATTGGGATTAACTGCTCACTGTGCCTTCCAGTACAAGAGCCAGAGGCTATTAACGAAGGTACCAAGTGCCAAACAGACAAAAGGATGAAAAATGTTACAGAAATAGGGCATGTGATGATGTGGAGAGGGACTGGGTGGATGTTTAGAAGACAGACTTTTTTTTTTTTTTTTTTTTTGGGGG
>VXAV01002362.1:434485-477741 GCA_013399715.1 Alectura lathami | reverse complement strand
TTTTTTTTTTTTTTTTTTTTTTTTTTTTTAGCAGGCCATAGTTTTTACCCGAAAACCTGTGGTGCTGGGAAGTGCGGAATGGCTATTATTGACTTGGTTGCAGGTGCACCATGTATTTCTTCTAGTTAGAAGAGAAGCAAAAGAGACTCTGGCTTTGGTCCGAGTAGGGATCTTAAGACAAACTGAGCTTTTTTCCCAGGATGTTTCTGATTTGTTTGTCTAAGTAAGCCAAACCTCAGGAACGGGTTGCTTTTTGAATTTCGTGGACTACTCATCTGGCTGGAGTTGTGGAAGGTGGTAATTCATGATTTACCAGAAATATGTTCTGCTTCTGGGAATGGAAAAAGTACATTTCCCACATTTATTGCTCATTTTATATTTTTATCAGAAAAAGAAAGCGTGTCCAGGAAGTGCATTCTTAGAGAGGCTGGGTGTGGTGGAAGCAACTTCAAAGATACAACACGAAGTGCTTGTTCTTCTCGCCTGACAGTTTGCCTATCTGGTTGCCTCTCTTTCAAAAATATAAATGCTTTCCTCTATAAGGCAAGAGCTGAGGGTGATTCAACTGCCCTGAAAACAGAAGCTAAAGAACAGGTTCCTGCAATCAAATGTCTGACAAACATTGATCAGATCTTTCAGTGTCTTCAAAACAAGTTCCCCTGTCATTCTCTACTACTTCACAAGTGTTTGGTGGTGGCATAGGCCTGAGAAGCCGATGACTTGTACCTCTGATTTCCCGCCAGGATGGTTAAGTATCGGTCAGCATCATGACACTGCTCCTATCACTTTTCATGACTAGGGCAAGGTCTGGCATTGCTGCTGATGAGAATGCCTATGCCTGGGTTTAGAAAGGCAAGTGGAACCCCCACCAGTCAGGGCACCTTTCCACAAGCATCCCGTCTCCCCTCATTGCTGTCTGCAGGGCTGAGTGAGGGCGTTCTGCCAATTTGAAAGGAGGCCTTTCTTATCTTCCTTGAACTTCTTTTTGGAAATGGTATACTAATCTGAGAAGAGAAAGCTTTAGTTTTCTCAAGGGATGGACTTGCTGATAATTCTTCATCTAACGGGAGGCAGAACTAGCCCCTAATTGAAGCAGTTCTGGAGAAGCCAGTCTGGGTACGTGAGAATGCTCATCTGTAGATAAAGTTCATGTGGCCAGCTGAGTTTCCTGGAAAAATTTACCCCCTCTTGTTGGCTAATGGACCCTTGTCTAATCTTAGTGTTTTATTTTTATTTCTTTATTTTTAGATCAATCCACTGTTAGCAACACTCAAGACAGCACTAGTGAAATTGGAAACCGTACTAGTACAGAGATGCTTTGTGAGCTGTTGTCTCTTTTCAAATGATTTGATTTGGGGATTCATTTCTCCTTCAGGCACGTATCTCGGTTTTGTGGGGGAAAGGTGATATATCTTGGGCTATGTTTGTTTAGTATGCATTTGTTTTCAGCCCTTATTATTGATTAAGTGGCTGACTAAGAAACTCTTTGGGTTTTACTTGGTAAACCTTCCTCTTAGCTCTGAAAACTTTGTCTAGGCTGTTTTGAGAAAGTGGTTGCTGCACTAACCAACCTATACTTCACATGTGGTTTTCCTCTTAGTTTCTGGTGAAATGTTTCCCCTGCCCTGCTAGTCAGAGAGCCTGAGGGAAAGATGACTGAGGTGGTGCTTTAGAAAGCACTTGCCCATTGCTTCTGTAAGCTTGTCTGGGCTGTGATTTGGGCTTAAGGTGGGTCTGGGTGAAGTATTTGCAGATGCAGTGCAGAGATGCTTTCACATATGCTTAATGAAATCTTATAGTCCTGTTCAGATGGTCTTAGTCCTGTACATTTAGTTCATGGTACCAAATGCTAACTATTGGGACTGGTTTTTAGGCCCCAACTGAAAGATCTCATAATCAGTGCTGAGCTCTTTCCATTGACTTGGCCTTGGAAACAGGTAGACCTTGTTTCATCTCAGTCCTTGGCTCATTGGGATAGCATTCTGTCATTGCACATGTCTCTTGGGGCCTTTCTGGGAAGGCCCACAGCTGACCTGGGCGGAGAGAGACAGGAGAATGTTTGCACTTTGTAAGCATCAAACTAGGCCTTAGCATAAAATTGCCAAGAGGACTGGGACTACATAAACACTGCAGTGCGCGGGCAACCAATAAATCCTGCTGAGCTGGGCAGGTACATGTTGTTATCCTCAGGCAGACCACAGGCTCTTGCCCAAGGACTTTCATTCCACTGAAAACAACCCAGCATGTGACTTGGGGTTTTTGTAAGAAGAATTGGAAAAGAGTGCTACCTGTGACCTTGTCCTTTGCAGTGTGCTGCAGTTTGGTGCAGCATGTAGGAGGAAGAACAGGGTCGCCAGTGGCACCCCACATAGGTTTTGAGGGGAAGGGTCTTTGGAGCAACCGGAGGAAAAACAATTGGTATAGCAGCATGCTATCATCATTATTAATCAGTAGATTTCCAGGTGGCTTCAAAGGGCAGTCAGACATTAATCCTATCAGCTAGATATGAAACCACAAGTAGAGAGAAGGAAAGAAGCTTGTCTGAAAACACTCAGAGGGAGACTAGAGCCTCATCCTAAGGCAGTGAAGGCTTGCAATTATTCCTGCAGTTGCCTGCTCTTTCTAAATTTACTGAATAATGAAGTGAGCAATGACTGATCTGTAGGTCATTCACGGTCCTTTTAGAAGTCATTGATGCTTAGTTCACGTCTTTTGTGCATTCAGTCTGAGAGACCCTGCCTGTGGTACTGCTAGGATTGCCAGACTGTTTGGGTCAGCCACTGGTCAAAAGTTCAGGAAGGAGCTGAAAACTTTTTCCTGAAGAGTTTCATCTTTCTAAACCCAGATTGCTAGAACAGGAGGAGAAAAAGCAGATCTGGGCCAGGAAAATATAGACTGAAACAAATTTACTGTGCCACAACAGCAGGCAACTCTGAGCTTTACCCATGTCTCTAGTTGCTGCGTTTTATGAACACTGGAGGTAAAAGTGCGAAAGCCTTTTTTCTTATGCAAAGCGATATCATATATTTGGACATCTCACTGCAACAAGGATGTTGAGTTACTTGATGACGCAGAGAAGAGTGGCGAAGCTGGTGAAGGGACTAGAAAACAAGGTACATGAGGAGCAGCTGAGGGAACTGGGGCTGTGCATGAGGAGGCTGAGGGGAGACCTCATCACTCTCTGCAACTGCCTGACATGAGGCTGCAGCAAGGAGGGTGTTGGTCCCTTTTCTCATGTGACAAGTGATAGGACGCAAAAAGATAGCTTCAGGTTGCATCAGGGAAGGTTTAGACTGGACATTAGGAAGAATTTCTTCACAAAGAGAGTGGTCAGGCACTGGAAGGGGCTGCCCAGAAAGATGGTGGAGTCCCTGTCCCTGGAGGTATTTAAGAGATGCGTGGATGTTGTGCTTAGAGACATGGTTTAGTGGTGGGCTTGTGGTGTGAGGTGGATGGTTGGACTTGATCTTACAGATCATTTCCAACATAAAAGATTCCATGATTTTAAAAGGCTGATCAGAAGCATGCTTTTAGTCCTTAATGTATTTCTCAGAAAAGAACAGAGATCGTTCAGACTGAGAAATAAACATTTGTCTTGCTGGTATGGGCTCTAAAAGGTGCTTAAGATATTGCAATGAATATTTTGACAGCTATATTAAATAAGTCTTCCTTTTGGAGTAGGGGTGGCAAGATTCAGCTCAGGATGTAAATGACTCACCAAGAGTTAATTATGCTGTTGGGTCATCTGCTCTGGTGCTTAGGATAGACAGAATTCTCTTAACAAAAGTAATTAAAAATAAATAAGTGTCTTTATCAGATAGGGGAGGATGCATTTACTGCCTAGAATATACAGCTTTTATCCAGCTCTGTCCTTGCCCCTGGCCCTAGTTGCAGGCTGGTACGTTTTTCAAACTTTCTCACATATGTTTGAAGAAGAAGAAAAATGCATATGTAGAGTAAGTTTAGAATATGGATCAATTTATTTTTGTACTCTGTAGGAGAACTGTATGTATATATGCATGCAAAATCTACGTATGTAAAACGTATTGTGTGGGAGTATACACAAAACTCTTTCAAGAAGATTAATCTTTTAATCCAGGAATACTTCATTACTTCAGAAGTTTTTACTTTCTTTTGTTAAAAATAGAAACTTTTCCCATACTAGTCTCTTGAATTTGCAAATGGAATACACTAGTAAAAACACATAGTAAAATAACAAAACTCTGCATGGAATAAAAGTCAGGTTTTTAATGATTTTCTGTCCTGAGAAAGAACGCCAACACAGATTCTCCCATGCCTGACAAAGATGAAGCGTGTCCTTGGGAGCTGGTGAGGACTCGTGTGCTCACTGTTTCATAGAATGACAGAATTTTTTGAGTTGGAAGGGACATTTAAAGGCCGTCTAGTCCAACTCTCCTGCAGTGCACAGGGACATCTACAGCCGGATCAGGTTTCTCAGAGCCGTGTCCAGCCCAAACTTGAAGGACTCTAGGGACGGGGCATCCACCACCTCTCTGGCCAATCTGTGCCAGTGCTTCACCACCCTTAGCGTAACACACTTTTTCTTCAGATCAAGTCTAAATCTCCCTTCTCTCAGTTTAAGACCATTTCCCCACGTCCTATTACAACAGGCTCTGTTTTTCCTCTTGGCTGTCTCTCTCCATACATAAGGTAAGCCTGTGTGAGCTGGTAAGCCTTGCAGTCTCCTTTCTCTGCTCCAGTGCGGAAGAGGAGGACACAGGAAAGGCGATTTGTGTACGCATTTTGGCACAGGGGGCCAGAGAGAAGTGGGATGGCTGAGTCAGTGTCGCAAGGGGCTGATGTGCTGCTTGGAAAATGGCACAAAGTGCACCAGCCCTCATCCAGGACTGTAGCCTGCCCATGCAACCAGAAGTGTAAAGGCCTTTTGCCTTTGTACTTTATTACAGACACAGTGAACAAAGAATTTTTGTTTCTTCTTCCTTAGTAGTCATAATGAAATTCTGCTACTAAAGTGGTTTTATCTGTCTCCCGATGAGCACGAATGTCGTTAGCCTCTTTCCCACGCTTTCTGCATCAGTGTCTCAGGACGCTTCCCTTGATTTCAGGGCAGCCCTTCCTTTCCACACCCAGTGTCCTCAATCCTACATTCAGGCAGAGCCTGGACAGGGGGGACTAAAGGGGACACGGAATTGGTGGCTGGTCACTGCCCAGCTCCACAGCTCGCTGCGGGGTGGCCTGAGCTGAGGATGGGGATGCTCAAGCTGGGGCAGAGCACGGTTGTTGTCCCTGGCCATGAGGTCTGGCAGTGTGCCCTTTGTCAGTAAGAAGTATCCTTGCTCTAGGGACAATGACAGTCATCCCCTGTCAATCTGGGCTGGATGGAGCAAGAGCACTACTAATAAACTCTCTTTTTCATCTTTCTGCTTTCTAGGAAGGTGCCAGAATGATGCAGGAAGAGCTCTAGGGAAGGCAGCGTGCTCCCCTAGGGAAGGAGTGCACCTCCCTTTGGGGGCCTGCTGGTGGTGCCCACCCCTGCAAATCCCCACACACAGCTGCGATGTTGCAACAGCCTCTGTCCCGAAGAGCTCCCAGTCTAGACGCTGGGTGCAGAGATAAGCCTGCTGGGGGCCCTACTTCAAACAGATGAGTCTTCCCTGCTGCTTGCTTGACTCTTCCAAAAGGCCTCCCGGCACGCATGGGGAAGTTTGAATAAGGAGAGGGAGGAGGCCCAGCTGCCCCATGGGCCTCTATCAGCTTCTGGCTCAGTTTATGTACAGTCTGTGTGCTGCTGTGCTCTGGTCCTTGTTATCATGTTGATGGCTCCAGTTCTTGCTCTGCCTGTTTTGTTTTACTCCATTGTTGAATTTATTGCTCCTGGACTCTTTACTCTTGTCGGCTCCTGATAAATTGCTGCCTCTTATTAGCCTTAAATTACTGCCTCTTACCAACCTCTAATTACTTGCCATCATGTCTTGGTTCCACATCCCCTTAATTATTGCTCTCATACTGGTGTACACTTCTCCTTGCCTTTGCTAAAGCCATTAGATTTGCTTTCAGCTTACTTTGGCTGTATCTCCCTCTCCCACTGCTTTCCCAATCTCCCTGCATTGACACAAGGTGAAGCATCATGGAGCCTCCTCCCCAACCTTTCATGGCACTGTTTCTGGACTCACTGCATCCCTCCTCCACAGCCTGCACCCCACTGCCTTTTTTGGGGCTGCTGGGTGTTCGTGGATTTATTTTGCTCTTCCCTCTTTCTTCTTTTATGCATGCTCTGATGTCCTCTATATGTCCAATTTTCCCCATCTCTCCTAGTTCTCACTTTGCCAGTGTTTTAGTTTTTTTTTTTTTTTTTTTTTTTTTTTTTTTTGCTGGTGTCCCACTCACTTTGGTGGGAAATGCTTTGCAACTTTCTCCTCCCTTTCACTGCCATACTTCACTTTGAGACCTACTTTTCTTCTCAAGTTTGGTGCTGACGGCTCCTTCGTGCGTCTTCTGCTGGGCAGCTCCCAAGAGCTCTCCTGTTGCACTCAATCACCACATCTAACCATGGTACTCGCTTTTCCCTGTCTCCTGCTCAGTCTTCTTGGAGCACCACACCGGTGCTCATATAGACAAATCCTGCCTTTGCTGTCACCACATTCAGTCCTCAATCACCATCTCTTTCATGCTCCGTGTATCTGCTCCCAAAGTTGTACCCTTTCCCAGCCTCGCCTTTGGAGCCATCGTCTCCCTTGCCCATTTTCCAATTTGTGCAAATCCGGCTGGCTTAAGCTTTCCTTTCTAGCATAGCCAGTGCATTTTCTTTTTCTCCCACTCATACCAAAATGTTGGTTGTGAAGAATGGAGGTTGAATCTCAGGGAAACCAGAAGAAGAAAGATGACTGGTCAAAGCTAGAAAGATAAACCTTGACACTTTGCCTAGAACTAATTTATTCTACCACATTACTCTCCTCTTCAAGTTCCACTGGTTATAATCCATTGCTAAAAGGTTGAGTGCCTGCTTCTGTGCCCCATACGCAGGTTCCAGGGCCTGTGCAGCCCTTGTCCCTGTTGACTCAGTCACGCTGTGGGCCAGCCATAGCCTGCAGCCCACCTCCCACCACCCTTCACGTTGGACTTTACTGCTATCTACAGCAGCCACTTGGGCTTGCTTTGCATCCCACCTCTCATCACGGGGTCATGCAGTTGCCTTGACATTGCCTTTTCTTTCCCTAATGCTGGCCTGTGAACATTTCCAGCTGTGTTCTATGTGCACCCAGAAGCATGTTCTTTGCTGTGTCACATTTTCACATCCTAGGTTGTGCACCTCATTGATACTGCTGATGGAAGCTGAGGCTGGGGAATCCCCTCGGTGAAAATCTTCTTCAAGGGCCCGGTTGTCCCTGGCCAACACGGTTAGTTCTCAGGACTCATCTGCTTGATCCAAGCCACTGGCAAGCTTGAAGGAATGATTCTGCCAATGTAAGTCATTAGTTTAATTCTGTATCTCTTCATTGTAAAAATGCTCTTTGAGGTTGATTAATGAGGGGTGGGTGGAGATAAAATGAACTCTGGTTTTACAGGCAAAACACCATTCCTCTGAAGCAAAATATTTGTAATGTTACAAAAAATAAACCCACTTAAAACAAACCTCCACTTCTTCCTGTGGGGAGACCATGTCTCCCACAGAAAGTTATACTTTCTCTTGTCTGTGTATTTTTTTTTTTTTTTTTTTTAAACAATGTATTACCTTTATCTATCTGCCTTTGGTATCTATCTTTCTAGATTGCTCCAGATCGGAGCCTTGAGGGAAGCCAGCGCAACCATCCCTGTACCCAAAATGTGATGCCACCAACCTCCTCTGGTGCATTACTTGATAATGTTGTGGCTGTTAGTGTGGTGGGGAAAAGGGATTGCTGGTCTGCTTTTGTAGAGTTTGCAACCACAACGCTCTATTCTCCAGTGGTGTCACATTCTGCCCTTTGTTTCTTTGTTCCTATTAACTAGACAAGAAGGCCTTGCAGAACAGTTTCAGAAGCACCTGGTCATGCCGACTGCACGTTACAAACTCCTTAGATGGAGCCACTTGTGGAGCAGCATGGTAAGGTGCCCTTTTGTGCAGCCCCTCTCATGGGTGGTTGGGGTTGGTTGAGGACAGCGATGCTGAGATCAATGGCTCAGCTGCAAATGTGGGCAAGTTGAGTTCAAAATATATAGAATCATTGAGGTTGTAAAAGGCCTCCAAGATCATCTAGTCCAACTGTCAGCCCAACACCACCATGCCCACTAAACCATGTCCCTCAGTGCCACATCTACACATTTCTTGAACACCTCCAGGGAGGCAGACTCCACCACCTCCCTGGGCAGCCTGTTCCAATGCCTGACCACTCTTCCTGAGGTGAGTTTTTTTCCTAATATACAACCTGAACCTCCCCTGGCAAAGCTTGAGACCATTGAAACAAGAGAATTGCAAAGTGCTGTTTATCTGTATCTGTGTATTTGAGTATTTGTGCCTGACCTGAGCCTGATGCCTGTGTGCCTTGGAATGCTGTGTGCTGGGACGAGTGAGGAGCAGGATGAGTATATGTGGGGGAATACATCTTGGCACCACAGCATCTGCCAGTGGAAGAAAATGGGAGGTGATCTGCACCCTGCAGTTCTTGTGGCATGGCTCGGCTTGCTTAGCCCTGACATTCCAGGCCAGGGCCTTGGCTCTCCATGCTGCTTCTCTCCCATTTCCCCCTCTCTATGTTGCTTTTCTTTGCTTTCATGTGAGCTAAACCTTGCTTCGGAGATGGGACGGTGGCTGATGCAAGAGACCAAGTTTGGTGGAAATCATCATGACTCCTGGTGTCTCCAATATGAGGGTTTTGGAAGAGCGGCTATCTGGGCGCTACCAGGAGACATGCAAATGCATGTAGAGCCAGCTCATACACGGAACTGGAAAGAAGCACTCCTGCCAGGCAGCAGTGGGTGGGCTGCTGGCTGTCTGCACCAGCATCAGCCCTGGCTTGAGAAGTAGATGAGGAGAATGGCTTTGTAACCATGAACTGCCTTCTGGCAGCCCTGCTCCATGCTGGTTCATCCCTGTCTGGGAGGAAAAGGATGCTTTCATGCATCAGAGGAGGGGAAGAGCAACAGGAACTGCCTCTCCCATTCTGTTCAAGTCCAATTTGCAGCATGATTGGTGCTGGTTGTTCTGGCTGGTGGGATGAGTTGCCTTACACGAGTTTTCTTGACAACTTGTAGTATACCAGCCATTGCCTTAGCTGTACAAGGACACACAGGAGCCCTCCCTCAGGAGAAATAAAAACTAGTGGGAGCAGTTCAGGGCTGGGCACTGGGGGGCACAGGTGGGAAAGACTGAGAGGCACCGGGAGCCAGCAGCACCCTCTCCATTCGGTGCCAGGCCTGAAATCATCTACCGCCCTTGGCAGGAGTCCGGGTGACTCCTCACCACCATCCCTGTGCCTGTCACACATGGCTGGCCAATGCCTCTGCTGAGGTCAATGATTTTGCATGGGGATGGCTTGGAGAGAGATGATGCAGCAGGCCACCAGCCCCTGGTTGGAGAAAAAAATTATTTCTCTGAAGGCTACTTCTCTGAACAGAGCACTTAGGGAAAGCCCTGTCTCCATCAGGAGGAACTTGGCAATGACCTCTGCAGGGTTTCCAGCACTTATGCCTCCTTTTGCAGATCGGGATTGTCAGAAAGTGGTGCACATGGACCCAGCTCTGACTCCTCCAAGGACTAGGTTTGAGATGCTGAGCTTTTGCTGAGCTTTGCAACCACCCCAGCTCAAACAGGTATTGCATGGCCTCAGTAATCTTCCTGTGTGCATTCATGGTGGTTTTTTTTTTTTTTTTTTTTTGCTGTGCTTTGGCCACCTCCTCCCCAAATTTCATGGTAAGAGTTGTGCTGGATGTGACTTGAGCCATTGAGGCAAAGCAATGATGGGTTGTGGAGCACTGTGACCCACAGGGTCTGGGGTATAGTCAGAGATCTGCTCCTGATTCAGTGAAATCCCAAGTGAGCCATGTGGCTCCTCTGTGTTGTGGAGGCAGGTGGGTCTTTGGACTGGCTGTAGGAAGGCGCAGTGGTCTTTCCTCATGCTTCTGAGGGGTTACAGCAAGAGCAAGGACTGAGTATAGTGAGATGAGGCTATAATTACAGTCTTCTGACATGCTTGCCTTACCTAATTTTTTTTAAATTGAACCTTACATCTAATTTTCTTTCCTTACCCAAGGATAAATGCAAAGTAATGCAATTAGGTTCAGTGGAGAAACAAATTATAGAAAATTGATCAGAGATAAGAATCTGATCTCATCTTCTGTAAAATGGTGGTCTTTCTGCTGCTTCCTCGCCTTGGCAAAACCTCAATTGCCAAGAGGACCATTTCCTTATCTATCAATCAAAAATATTGTTCCTCTGTAATTTTAATGCCCTAAACCTCCAGCCAAGAAAATCCTCAGCATGTGCAAAGCCTGCACCCAGCAAACCAGGACAAATTCCCCACCACTACAATTGCCTCCCAGCAAGGCTTCCTGGTTTTGGTACCTGGGATGCTCTGGTAGGGCAGCCGTGGCTCACCAGAGCCGCAGGCACCATCTGGGGCTGCCCAGGCTGCTCTTCCCATAGAAAATCTTCCCTTTCCCCCTACAAAAGGGGAACGTGTAGGCACATGGCTTCCCATGTTCTCTCTCTGAGAGCAGGGGTGAAAGCAGCGCATGGCTCCCTCCACACCTTCTGTATAGGTGTGCCCAAGCTCTGCCCCAGCTTTGCCTCCATAAATGATTGCTGGTAGGGACCTGGCAGTGACCGAGGAGCTGACATACCTTCACGTCCCGAAACCCCAGTGCACCATTGCTGCGTCTGTGCAAGGTGGATCCCTAGAACCCTGCACCAGTGTCCAGGGTCTGAATTTCCTTCCTGCATGCAGAGAGGAGGTGTTTTAATCTGGAGTTTCATGAAGGGAAGACTTACCTGCCTGCTCTTCTGGAGGCTCTCACAGGGAGCCTCAGCTTAGAACAAGGGAGACAAAAATCAGTAGGGTACACCTTACGGTCCTTGTGCATGGAGGGGAAATGAGATATTTTTTTTTGCACAAAGATATCGTAGCTTGCTTGTAAGGCTGTTTTTGGCAGCCTTCCACAAAAGCCACCTTGAGTTTTGTTTCCATTTTCCTATTAAGCAATTAAATTTAATTTTGGGGAAAGTTCAATCTTTAGCTCTGGTCAGAGTGCTACTGCTGGACTCCAGCCCTTTGTGGATGTGCACAGGCTGCCAGAAGCAGCCTGTGATTCCAGCGAGGAGGAGGAGGCGTAAGTCAGACTTTTTATCCTAGTGCTTTGTCACAAGTATGCTTTTCAAAGGACGTCAGCTGGAGGGGATTTGCAGGGAGAATTACACCTTTTATTAGACCAGCTGCCTTAACTGCAAAAAATCAAGAAAGTCTTTTGGGACCAGTCATTCTTTGCTTTGGGGCAGTAGGCACAAAAACTATTTTCTTCTACCTGTACCAATTAGCTGAATAAAAGATAGACTTGTAATTGTGCACTCCTGGCAGGTGGATGTGTCTGTATGATTAGGACTACAACAGGGTAGAAAGCATAAAAGCAGCACCTCATCAGAAGGAGCTCTGTGAGTGCACAGCCAGCGTGTAAATCAGGCCAAAGAAATAAATTAACCTGTCAAATTCAAGAAATCAACAAGGCATGCAGTCCAAAGTTCAACTTTGTTTAGGCTTTTATTACACTCTCAGGACCAACCATTCCAGTAAGTTGCTGCTGTTCGGGTTCCATCTGAGAGCATGCATTACGGCAGCGTTGTTTCAAAGAAGTAATAAAACTTCAAAACTGGACTTTGAGTTACTCGGCTGGTGCTTGGGAACTGAAGGTTTTGAAACAGAAATTGTCTCTGTCACCTGGGTGGTGTGTGCCTATTTGTGTGCGCGAGAGGGAGAGCAAGAGGGAAATCTTTACATATCGACATCATCTTGAATTTCAAAGGGCTTTACAAACCTTAGTCTTCCAAAATCTACTAAAAAGCTGTGCTTTGCATATGATTATGTGAAGCTCATTAGTAAGGGTACTAATGAGCCTTACACACCCCAGGCAGATAAATGAGGTTCCAGAGTAAAATGATTTGCTTAAGGTCAGACTCCTGCGAGCTGACAGCAGAGCTGGAAATAGAAACCATTGTTTCCCAGTGTCTTGCACCATATTCCCACGGAGGGAATGTTGTTTTTAAAGATGAAAACATTGCTGTTTGTTCATGCTCTTTTGCTTCTTGTGCTTTCAATGTAATCTTCACAAATGCAAATGTCCTTACCTAGAGCTATATAAGGCCTTCATTAAAACCTCTCTACAGTATCAGCCTTCATAAAAATTGTATGAAGCAGAAGGGATAGCACGACCTAACAATTCCCACGCCTTCTAAATGATTGGCCTGGTTTCTTTAAAGTGGGTTTAAACCATAGCCCCTGATATGATTTAAGGCGGAAGCTATTAATTGCCTATCTTATGTCGTTAAGGCAGTGAGTTACTGGAAAGTGGGGGAAAGAGTGTTTGCCTTTTATGCACTAATAGCCCATCTTGCTTGGTTTTAATGTTTATTTTTAGGTTGTGATGGAGCACGCTGACCTTGTGCCCCTCTCTTGAGGAGCTGTGTTTGGTTTGGTGTGGGTGCAGGGTGCTGCAGAATGGGCAGAGCACTGCCGAAGACCTGGGGTGGGCATGAAGGCTCTGCCTGGGGCATGGCACCCTCTGAGATGCCCTGTGTCCAATCCTCAGCCAGAAGACGGGTCCCGTCCTGGAAATGGGGGCAAGCGGCATGAGGGAGAGGCCAAGAAACTGCTTGTTGCTCCCTTCAAAACTTGTCACCCTTCACATTCTCATCACCCTGTGTTTTACCCATGGATGGTGAAACCTCATCCATGTATTTATCCTTCTCTCCTCGATCTTCTCTCCTTTCCCTCTTTACGTACAGCATGCCTGTTCCTCATTTCCCTATTGGTTCTGGAACACACCCCTTTGTTGGTCTTGTCAACCATTTGGAGCGAGTCCAACAAGGGGGATTTTTGGCAGTTCTGGGCTTGCAGGGAAGACTTGTGGCCCATTAAATAAATATATATATATATGTATATATACATATACACACACATATACACATACATATTTATACATACATACACATGCATATATACATATACATGTGAGAGAGGGAGAGAGTCTGCCCACAAGCCTAACATGAGTGTTTGTGTGCGTGCGCGTTTTTTTGGCAGGGCACATATGGCTGTGCCTGCACATTTTGTACTCCAAGCACCAGCTCTGATTCCTGTGTCTTCTTGCAATCCTGAGCTCATCTGAAGCTCGGATGTTTGAGGGCACAAAAGTGTTCCTGCAGAATGGATGGCGGGACTGAGGAAGCCATCTGTCTGTCCGTCCATGCAGGTGATGTGCCTGCCTATGTAGTACACGTTGTGCAAACTGTTTTCCTTGCAAATGCTCGCACTGGGGAATGCTGGCAAGGGGAGTGCGGCTGGTACAAGCAAATAGTATACTTGCTGCTTGTATAAACCGAGTAGATGAACGCGCGAGCGCTTGCTCTCCTGCTTATCTCGGTGTGGCTGAACCAAACGGCGACCACGGAGTGCAAATAGCTTGCGTTGATTAAAATCATTTTTTGGAGGTTATCTGGAAACTGCCTGCTTTTTCAATACACTGGAACAATAGCAATAAAAGCTGTAGAACTGTGTTCTTCTTCTGGCACCAGCCCACTGTAAACAGCAAGCTACCGGGCTTAATTAGGCAATTCTGTACCATTGCTTTTAATAACTGAATGTTTGTCTCCCGGCTATTCAGGTGGGCTATTAGTGATATTTAGTATTACTGGCAGTGTTGTTGCTTGCTCTGTGCCAGCGCTGGCAAGGAGCAATGTGATTCTTCCAGATAACAGGACTGCAATAGTATTTTTCTGGATGTAACTGAAAGAAAGGCCATGCACAAACTGCATGCTTTTACTCAGTTCTCCATTTTTTCTTGCACACGTTATTCCAAACACTGAAAGAGTTAAGCAAAATAATTGCAAGAATAAGCATGTTGGTTCTAGCTTCTGTTATGGCAAACATCAAAATGTATTGACACAAAAGGCAAATGTTGATTGAAGTGAAAAACTGACGTCAAACTCCAAAGCTCTCCGTATCTTGTTCTTTGGCACATGAATACCATCCTGTATGCATCGTGTGAAATACTTAGGCTGGTTTTAATTAGATGAGTGATAATCTGGTGATTGTGTTTCTGATTTCAAGCATAACAATTTTCTGCATGACTAATTCTTCTGAAAAATTAGAATTGTCAGCGGCAATCTGGAAGGCTGAGCTGTTGTTCCACAAATTATACAAATGGCTTTTTTAAAGAAAAAGGTCTCTACAATCTTTCCCAGCCTGCCCAAAGTCTTGGGGTGTTTTTTTTTCTGGATATTTTGTACCAGTATTTCCTCCCCTCCTGCCAAATCTGGTGACGAGGAGCTGTTTGAGACCAGATGTCCAGATCTCCAACCACAGCGACCTCCCTTTGTCCCCTTAGTACTTGTATAGCCAAGCCCAGCTTCTCCTCCATCATTCCTGAGACTTAACTGGGGCATGAATTCCAAAACAGCCATGGAGCTGCATGTTGTATGAATGTCCAAGAGGGCTCAATGCCATGCTAATGCTCCAGGTTATTTTCCTCTCACCAAAAAGCGATGGGCAGACTGGAGGACACTGATGGTGCAGGTGATGCTGTCACTAAGTCGGAAAGTTGGGTGAGAGACACAAGAGGCTTGCGTGCGAGCTGAGATGGAACCAAACAACCTACTGCCAGGAAATCTTTTATTTTCTATGGAAAATCTTGACTGCAGCAAGTATTTTTGCTGGTCCTGAGTTCCTATCTCTTCTCCTGTGTCCTCAGTTTTGTACAGACCTGAATTATCTCCTGAGAGCTAGGAGCCCTGGGAAAGCTGGCCAGCCGAGGAGAAGGTGGTAACAAGGTCCAGACCCATCCAAGCATCATGGTTGTTTCAAAGAGGTCTTGATGTACCTCAGAAGATGCTTTTTATCCAAGGCCATGTTTGGGGGACAAGGGAGGTGCTCAATGCCCCATGAGGGCCATTCCAGCTTTCCACCAGCACGCTAACTGGTAGATTCAACAACAAGGCATCGATTGTGTGCAAAATGGGAGTGAGTTGAATTTTGCCCTGCTTGCAGGGGTGGTCATGGCTGGTGGTGCAGGGGACGTGAAGGCAGCTCCTGCTCCCTGAGGTGAGAGATGGAGCTGGATCCCAGAATGCAGAGGCAGGCATGAGTGCTGGGTTGGAACCCAGGGACGTGGGTGACAGGAGATGGCCAGAAGCAGGGACTCGAGGGGTGTGAGGTTGGCACAGGATGGGGCGGTATTCCTGCAGTGCCACCAGTGGCCATGCTGGAGCAAACTATGTATTAGACTTGCAAATCTCCCGAGAAGCCCTTGGGAAAGCACATGACATTATTCATAGGGCTTCTCCCTGCATGCACTGCATAGTGGGCAAATCCTGACCAAACCCCTTGCTACCACTCTGGCAGGGATGACTTCTCCAAATGGAAAAATGCTCCTTCAGCCTCTGTCTCTGCTGCTCAGGCTGGTTGTTACATCTCAGTATGTCAATATGCATGGGCTTTGGCTTTTCTTATCCTCGGGGCATTGACTAAGGCTTGTGTTCATTTTTGTGAGTCCCTGAGTGTGGATAATGCAGTTCTCCAAAGAAGCACTGAGGAAGAGAATGGCCAAGTGAAAAAATGAAAAAAAATCAGTTGTTGGTTTCTTAAAGACAGATCTGACCATGTACGTGGGTTCGTGTTTGTTCCCCTCCTTTTTCCTCACATAGATACTTGCACTACTTTTTCCTCTCTGTTTTTAGGGTGTTCCCACATCCTGCTTTCAAGTTCTTTTTCTCTTTCAGAATCTCTAAAGGGAAGAAACTTTAATTAGAATGTTTTAATTAAATATAAAAGATGACATTCTCAAGCTACAGCCTACTTCTGGCAGCTTATGTGTTAAGACAGAGATTACTGGGCTACATTAAAAACACATAGTGTGTGCCTTTTGGTTTGCTTGGAAAATCCTCAAGGACTTGAAGAATTAAGCATGTTGACTTCTTTTCCTTGAGCCTTGAAGGATTATCTGCAGGTTTTCCTTTTAAAACAAGGGCAAGTGTTTTTCCAAATATTTTCAGGAATTAAAGCTATGTGGTAAAACAAGGTCTCCAACAAGCATTTTCTTCTGTTTTGCAGGGTTTCTTCTCTGTGTTAACCCTATTGCCTTCAGGGAAAAACGTGGCAGACAAGACTCACATTTAACAGAGGAAGCTTGCTGGAGAATCCCACCTTGTGGGGAAGAGAGAGAAAGCTGTTCAAGCTGAAAAGAAGCAAATTAGAGAACATGAATTTTCCCTCCTTTTCCAGGTGACTTCAAGCACTGCATGTTTTAGGAAGCCAATCTGTTGTTTCAGAGGGCTCTCCATGTGTATGGGTCTGGAGGGGGCCAAAACCTGATGCTTCAGAGGAAATTTTGTAATCCATGGTAACTCAGTTCTCTAATGTGGCACATGTGGGGTGAAAAAAAATGGGAGACCTTGTTTCCAAACCTTCTGCATCTCTCATCCAAGGACTGGCCATCCATTTGTTAAGAAATCATGGTGATGTATTACTATAATTTCCTAGTGTCATGTAAAGCAGAAATTGGGTCCACTGCATTTTAATGGCAGGCTTTTTGTAAGTGCTTTTGTGTTGATTATTGCAAGGTAAAGAGCAACAGGAGGCCATAGAATGAGATGCTTTAAATATAATGCAGTTGAAAATGAGGGCTCATTGCATGAGACGTGGCTTTTGCACTGTCACTGGGATCATCAGGCGTGAGCCCATTCCTGGAGTGGGGATGCTGGTGGGGAGGGAGTGATCCTGATCCCAGCCGCTCCACTGTTTAACACCTGACTGCAAGTAGCCCAAGTGGCTTAGTTTCACAGCCTGCTGGGACAAACGGGGGTGTCCTGCCATCAGTGTGTTCACGAAATCTTCATGGTGTCCCACTGGCTTGTGCTGACTGGGGTAAACAGCCTGGCTGAGGATGCAGAGCACACCAGGCTTGTTGCCTGTGTCTGGCCCTGCAAACGTATCTCAGTCACCGAAGGCATCTATTAAACTCTGACTCACCCCACGGAGGCACAGCCCGCAGAGGAAAGGTAGCTATGTTGCAGTCACTCTTCACAGTAAAACTGCACTTCAAGAAACCTTCCTGCTGATGAGCTCTGTGCTGGTGCTTCTTCACCTTGCGAATGATGTACAGGGTGTTGGCCCCAATGGCGAGTGCCTTGGTAGAGAAAACAACAAGAATGCTTCTCACAATTTGCCACTAGACCAGAGTTTCAAATATTTTGTTTACAGAGGGAGGAAGAGATGACTCATCCTTCTCTGGGTAGGGGGTGATGTTTCTCTTACCAGCCTGGGTATTCCCCTGCCTCCACCTACTTGCACTGTGAGGAACACATCACTCTTGCAGCTCCTCTTCCTGCCTGTGTTGCTGGTGTACATGGTCTTGCTTTTGGGACCTCCAGTGAAGCCACCACATGCTGGGGACAGAGTGGGGAGCAGCCTGGCCATCCCTGTGTGGCTTTACAAGGACTCAGGCTCTGCTTTGCTTCTTGCACAGAGACCAGGTGCCAGGTTACTGCTTGGCCAGCATGCCTTTCCCTTCCCTGCTCTTGCAGGAAAAAATTGGCAAAGCCACCACGTGCAGATCAGGTAGAGGCTTCAGAAAGAGATGTCAGGAATAATAGCTGGCTGACCAGCATTGCAGTGCTGGCTCTGCCATTGACTGCACGTCACAGTTTTGTTTGGAATAATTTGGATGGAGCTAACATGATTCGTAGCTGGGGTGAATCACGGAGCACGGGAGCTTGAACTGTGTCTTGCAGGGCAGGCTTTTCGCATTCTGAGCAACTCAGATGTGATCTTGTTCCAGGTTCTTTCCATGCTGTCATAAACGATGGTTCTGGATGATCCTGTGAACATAGAGAGTAATGGCTTGATCTTATTCTCTGGTTTTAAAGCAAATTGGTGCATTTTAAGAATTCTCACCCTAGCCAATTTCTGTCTATTCAGAATAATTTCCTCTTAGCCTTAGGAATTCATGCACTGTTGACTTGCTGCATATGCACTTACAAGACCGATACCCAGTGTCTTCTTTTGCAGCTGGACAGCATAAGGGGTCTGGCCATGGGAAAATATCCGCTTGTATGGTTTATGAATAAACCCCATTTGTGCTCTGTGGTGGATGCTTCCATCAACTCCGTAGCTGAAATAACATGCAATCAGTTTAATATTATCATGTAAATATTTGGGTTCTGCGTAACAGCTGGTATGGCAAAGAAACTGAGAGCCAGTCATGTTATTATACAACATATGAAAACCGAGTTACACCTGTATCTTGGGTAACGTGTCTATGTACACTTACACATGTATATTTGTATCTGTATAGTTAATTCTTGAGCTACACCTTCTGATGTAGCTGCACTTCCTGTTTTCTTGGAAAATAGAGAGCGGCAAAACCAATACTTCCATTCACCCAACAAATCGATTGATGACAGTAATGACAAGGTTGGTGCAGCCTGGTCTGCAGCTGAGTGCAGGGTGCCCATATTGCCAATGGTCCAAGGAACCCTAAAGAGCCCTAAAGGCTGTGCTATTTCCCAAGGAGAGCCTGAGGCTGCTGAGCCAGGATGGCTCAGGTCTGCTACTCAGTGGCAGATTCCTGATAAAAGCAGGACCATGCTCTGCACGTTCGTGGGAAGTCTTTTCACTGGACACTTTTCTGGGGCCTGCATCAGGGTGACTTGCTGGAGCTGCAAGGGTTAACTTCAAAACCACTCTTGTCATCATTCTCAGGGGACATGGTATCACATGTTGATGTAGAGTCCTCTCAGCCCCACGGGGATGGAAAATGGATATGAGAAATGATAGGTTATAAAGCTAGAACTCTGTCTCCCTTTTTCATTTCCACTGCCTCCTCTAGGCCAGCAGTGATGAAAATAAAATTGATAAGAAATTTTTAATGGGCTGTTTCTCTAGTGTCAGTATGCAAACTTATCTAGAGGAAGAGGAAGCACTGAATGCTTCACTGATGCTTGGGTTGGCTTAAGATAGCTAGCTGCTCAGTGTTTCCTTTTTGAAATTTTTTATTTTCCATTTTGAGAGATTTTCTTCTGACTAGAGCCTTCCTCTTCCCAGCATTTTGTTTCATTTCTTCATTTCCAGCAGGGCTTAATTCCCATCTATGACATGGTTTGCTAATGGCTTGTAGCTGTAGAATGGAAAAAAAATTATTTGACGAAAAAATATTTTCCTAGGCCTTATTTGCTATTGACCTTAGCTTTAGGCTCATAACAAGTAGCAAAAGTATCTAAAAGCTCTGAGATTGCATGTAGAATATCCATCTCCCTTGATAATTTGCTTGAACTGAGTGAAAAAAGACTTATTCCCTATGGAGAATAGGAACACTGGACACTTCAAGAGGCCAAGTGTGCATACTGTTGCGTACCAAACCACACCACTATGTGCAGAAAAAGAAAAGATGCTGAGGATATCTAGACAAGTAAAATCTAGACAGCTGAAAAACCCTGTTCTCATAGGAATGAACATGTGAATGAAAGTCAAATACTCTTGCTAGTTTGAAAATGCACATGCAGTTTTTATGTTTCGTTACAGGATCTTACATTTGCATCAAATCAATTTCATTATCTGCTTCTGAAGAGATCTTCCCAGCTGGAAAGCATTTTCCTTTTAAGTGTTCTTGTGAAGAGTTGATGAGTCCACACCTGGATAGATATTCTCTGATTACTGTATATGCCTTGATTTGTGACCCCCAGAATGTGCACCGTGGTCTCCAGTGTAATGGTACGGCTGCAGTGGGCTTCAGTCCTACTGCTCGCTTTGGATTAGCTTTTATCAAGTTACTTTACTGCAAGAGGCCTAGGGGTTATAACTGATATTAGGTATATTGTAAGACTGGGTTTGCAGGTAAGTGCTGCCATTAACCAGCATGGTGTTTTTGTTTTTCTAGCAGGTTGCATAGATTTATAATCCTGAGTTCCCTAGGTGTTGGCTGTTGGGATGAACTGTTGTGATGGCTGAAAAGAACAGTTGTGATACAAGGTTCTCTCAGGAAAGGCAATAACAGTATTGTCCAACAGCTCTCTATACTCTTCTGTTCCTCTACCATCTCTAAAACTTCTACATATGAAACAGAAGTAATTTTTACACCCCTCTTATACACCCTGGCTGTCTATAGAGGCAAATACATACTTGCATGCGTAGCTTATGGATCATCAAGTCTGCTTGGCACAGTCTTCCGTCCTGGGTATTTGCTATGGTATTGCAGCCTTTTGGATCTGGATTAGGATGTTATGACAATATATCTTAGAGATGGCAAAGCAAGGAAGGCAGTTTGCCTTCACATTCTGGCTCCTGGAAGAGGGATATGCAGAACAGAGGGAAGTTGGGGTTTACCTAAAAACAGGTGGAACGCAAACCACAGTGTGTGTAGTTCCACTCAGCTCCAGATTATTACATCAGCAGTGGATTTAATCCACAGAAAACATCTAAGGATTACACATACAAGGCATCTAGAATTAATATGTGCACATTAGCAGCAATTATTTTTTTCTCGTCATGATTACTGGATAATGGAGGTGCTACTAAGTAGTTGTTCTCCCTTCCAGCTCTCTAGTATGTGTATTCTTTTGCCTGTCTTGTTTTAGCAGAATTTTATTTCCTCTTTTTTTTTCTTTTTTTTTTTGTAAACAAGGAAACTGATGCCAGCGTCTGAAACCTATTAGAGATCTAATCCAAACGCCATGAATGTTCGTTATTATCTTGCCTTTGAGCTCAGCTGACTGTCAAGCTAATAGTTAGGAATGATTTTAAGCCCTGAAACAGAGATCAACTAACTCTTCCACACATTTATAGCAGTAATTCTGGCTACTCTTTTATTCATATGGACTGGGCAGTTGATCCTTTTCTTACCTCTCTTGTACCAAAGTGTTTCTGAATGGTAGCAGTATATAATTTTTAATGGCAAGCTGTGGATTTGGGTGAAAAATTTTATATGAGCTGTAGTTGTTCTTCTCATCAACTGTTGATGTTTTGTTATTGAAGAAAAAAATCAATACCTGAAAAGCTCTAGTTTACAAATTCTTCTGTATTCTGCCTGTTGAAAGCTGCTGTCTGTAGCTGTGTCATGTGCTCTCAACTCTTGTGCATCTTTCATGAATGGCGATGCCTTCATATTTGGTGCATCAACTCAATGCCACACCTAACACCTAAAATCCTCTGAATGGCTCTTTTATACCTCCTCCTATGATATGTTCTAATGTGTGTGGAAGTTTTCTGACGTCCTCAAAAAGTGCAAAATTTGACTCAAAACTTGACTCAGCAAAAAGGTTACAATTGTTTTTTGCTAGTGGAGATGGTGAATTCTGATTTGGGCTATTGAGGTCTATTCAGAAGAAGAACTAGTGAAAATGGAATCATAGAATGATTTGGGTTGGAAGGGACCTTAAAGGCCATCTAGTTCCAACCCGCTGCCATGGGCAGACACACCTCCCACTAGACCAGGTTGCTCAGAGCCCCATCCAACCTGGCCTTGAACACTTCCAGGGAGGGGGCATCCACAGCATCTCTGGGCAACATGTGCCAGTGTCTCACCACCCTCACAGGAAAGAATTTCTTCCTAACATCTAGCCTAGATCTCCCCTCTTCCATTTTATAGACATTAAAAAGTAGCTGTAATAGTACCTTTTTCTTCTTTGTGTTTGAAATGGAATAAAAAATTGCATATGTGTATGATTTAAAAATCACATCAGGCAGGGTCTGTAACTTTCTTTGGGAAGGCAACTGATTTTGTGGGTGTCTAGCACCTGCCCGATGATGAATCAACGAGACACTGAGGGCTGCCAAGCCAGACAGAAAGGAACCATCTATTTCAGATGTTATGTGGATCAGCCAATTTGCAACATGCAATAGAAATGTTTCCCTTTGGATTTAGGGTGAATCATGAAAATGTCTCACTGTAGGAAATATCAAAGCACTTTCTCTAATGGCCCCTATTTTGCAATGTTACTGCTTTTTCCATGCAAAGAGATGGCTTTCCAGCCACTTCAGTTAGCTAGGTTCTAAAAATTCACCTGGCTGCAGGAGCGACTCCTGTGTTATGGTTCCTACTGACTGGCATGAACATCCGCAAGCTGCAGGTGCCCACCCCTGTGTTTTGCCCTCTCTACTTGCCTTGCCAGGCAGAGAGCCCCACTGTGCCCCCACCTCCACAAGCTGTTGGGAAGCACCTTGGCCTGGTGGCCCTTCCCAGGCAGCTCCTCACCTCAGGAGTTGGCTTCCCCTGTCCACTGGCCACCCTGACATGAC
The DNA here is from genome assembly GCA_013399715.1 of Alectura lathami. Lineage (NCBI taxonomy): Eukaryota > Metazoa > Chordata > Aves > Galliformes > Megapodiidae > Alectura > Alectura lathami. The sequence goes on along the minus strand of VXAV01002362.1, from coordinate 455,290 downwards.
AGAGCTTACTGGAAAGCTGCTGTGTTGACAGCGGGGATGTGACAGACCTTATCCGGCCACAAGCGTGTTGGCACACGGCCAGAGTTACCTGAAGCGGTTACTAATTGTTTGGTGGTGACGCAAATAGCAGGGTCCAATTTCAGGCATGCTGTTGGCTCCCAGGCAGGAAAGACCTGCTCAGCTCTTCCTGCTCCCAATATCCTGGTGGCACAGAGGGCCAGAAATTTCTCTGGTGCTGCAGTCCTGCTGTAGGCAGGCGGTATTGAAAGAGGCATTTTGTCTTTTTGGGAGTGAAATACTCCTGTCTTGCTCTGATTTAGATCTGTAGATCTACACCTCTGTGTAGAAACTGTGTTTCAGGGACCTGTCTGAGCACCATTTCACAAACATTGACACCCTTTTATTATCCAAAATTATGATGCTAAAATCACATCCACTGACTTGAAGTCTCTCCTCTACAGCCTAGCCTAACTCTCAGCACATCCTCCATAATTGTTTCATCATGAGTTGTGTTCCCCCGCTGCTGTGTTGAACTGGAATTACTCTTTGCACCATTGGCAATACTTGTGGAAAACTGCTGTAATGGCGGCTTAGTAGCACTCGAGACGGTTTTATGTGTTTTTAAAGTTTTCACTGAATTCCCTTCTGATGTGCTCATTTACAGCAACCACCATCCAAGGTTGTTTACGTGGTGGTCGAAGCACTGGCTGTGCCCCAGGGACAGTGAGGGGAAAGGCCTGGCCGCAGCCCAGGCCTCTTGTCCCACGTGGCTGAGCACTTCGATGAGTCAACGGCCGTGCCTCAGCCTCCCCATGTGTGAGACGGGACAGCAACACGGGTGGATGGCAGAGCTGGCAGGGTCTGTCGGCCTGGCATCACCTGCTGATCAGTTCCTGTCAGGCGCGAGGCCAAGACACGGCATGGAGGCTCCTGAGGTCTCCAGAGAGCGCACCACAAGCACAGTCTCCACAGTGGGTGGCAGGGGAAAGGAGCCCCAGGGGAGGGGCAGGGGCTAGGCCCCAGTCAGCAGCATGGTATTTTCTGCATGGCTTTTTCACCCGCGTGGTTGTTTGGTTCTGCCGAATTGGAGAGAAAAGAGGAAAAAAGCTGCTTGTTTCTGATGGTAATGCTTATAAATAATATAAAACCATCCTCAGTGGCCAAACCACAGAAATTGCCATGCAGATCCAAGAGCAGGTGTGCCTCCTGGAGCTACTGGAACAGCATCAGAAACCTGCTGGATCCCCAGTAGAAAGTGTCCTTTTAATTCTTGGTCAAATTCTGCTCCAAATGTGGTTGAAAGCAAAACTCCTATTTGCTTTAATGCTCACCAGCTTTCATCTGTCTTTTTTTGGAATAAACTGAGATCAGATGTGAGGAGTGCAATGTACTTCTGTAAGGATGGTAAGCTGGTGCTACACTGGGAGAGGATGGGAATGAGCCAGGTCCCAGGCACAAGGCATTTTAGATTTTAGAAGTTAGACATGGCAAAGGATGCCCCAGGTCTACCAGCATGAAGCTGAGGCTATGGCTTTCCATCCTCCTCTCTTTCCCTTAATTTCACCTGCAGGGCCCCTTGGGTGGCTGCAGCCAAATGCCTGTGTTTGTGCCCACTGTGGTCGCTTCCATGGGGTTTTACTTTGTTCCGTTTGCCAAGACAACGGCTCTGAGGGAGCCAACCTTGTCCCTGCTGCCATAGTTGTGACCAAGCCAGCAAAGCAGCTCTGCACCTGCCATCGAGCACCTGTGCTGTCTTGGTGCTACATGTGGCCCCCACTTGCATACGTAAGTGCTCATGCTTAGCTAGCACATGGAGCAGGTCTTTAAGCTCCACTGTAAAACACCTCTACCTTCTTCAGCTTGGCACATGCAGAATTTCAGGCATTTTTAGTACTGTGGAAAGCATCCCATCCCATCAAGAACAGTAGGTTGTCTCAGAGTGTTTTGGTATTGCTACAGAAATGCGGAGAGCGCAAGTTATGTTGTGTAACACAGTGTAACACTGGCTGTGTTACTGCCAGTCCATTTTCTGGGTCAGAGTGGATACGAGGTAGTAACTTACATTTAATGCAGACATCCAAACAGATTGAGACCTTCCATTATTCTTTTCTCTATTCATACCCATCAAAAACTTCCATAGAAATAGTTGACTTATTATTCAGTGGGAGAACTCCTTTCCCTCCCTCTTGCCTCCCCCCTATTTCCCAAACCATTCCCTCTCGCTTAAAGCCTTCCAAAACATTTGAGACTTGATGGTCCAGCATGCTGAGCACCCTGGCCCTGGTTCAGTAGAGCACTTAAACTAGTAATAATTTCATTTGAAGTCAATGCAATTATTTGCATGATTTGGTTGCTTTGGAGTGAATTACTCCATATTCAATAGGGTGGAGCCCGTTGAGTCCTATCCTGGCTGTGCTGCTTGAATTTGCTAGAGAGAGAGGAAAGCTGCAGCAGTCCTTCCCAGTGCTTGTGCTGCTGGTGAACAAAGGGAAGCGGCATCTAGAAAGAGTATTTCTAGGCAGGCTGGGGTTGTGGTTCACTAATGCTGCATTGTAAAAACCTTGTTCTCATTGTACTCTTATCAGAGCCTGGGAGATTATTCTTATCAGACCCTGTAACATTATTTTTATCAGCATGAAAGATGATTCTTTTATATCAGGGCAGCTTTGAGCCGTGTAAGGCCTCTTCCTTTATTTACCTCTCTGCTGTTCTTCTCTGCCTCTCACCCACCAGCATTTGCCCGTTGATACGAAAGCTCACAGTTGACTGATTTTTAAATGTGCAGCACTGGACTGGAGGCATTTTACACTGGATGTGTGATTTAGACCACCATCTCTCTGTTCCCAGCTAAAAGTATCGCTCAAGCTAGGCTTCAGTGTCTGTTGGTCTGAGGAGATTTAGCTCAGCAATGCTTGTTCCCGACAGCACAGGCTGATGGCAGATCATGAGGGTGCACAGCGATGATTTTATCTGTGCTGCCTCAGGCTGCTTGGGTGTGCTCTGGGATGAGGTCAGCAGCTCTCTGGGAGAGGAAAGACTTACTATCTGGTGTGGAGTCCACAGAAGACTGGAGCTCCTGAATCCTCCTGGAAACCATCATTTATTATTGTTATTATTAATAATATTAAATCCTCTTTCACCTTCTGTATCAACCTTCTCAATCTGGCCAGTGTGCACATTCTTGTATTTTGGTACCCTAGTCTGGAAACCTCACCTGGTGATAGGATGGCACCAGTAGAAACTCCAGACCTGCCATTTCAGTAGGATCTGGATTAAGCCTTTAAGGTGGTTTGTATGGATTTTTAACAGAATTTAAAATCCAGTCTAGAAACGATATTGCATATTGATGAGATTTAAAAGGAAAGATTAAAAGTGAAGCCTTGTACTTCTTCCATCTCCAACCCAAACCTAAACCCTCCTCAACACCACGTTTTGTTGGGGCTGTGGTATCGGCTGTGCCATACTTTCCAGCACATTCTGGGTCAGGCAGAAATCCTAGCTCCTGACTGACAACAATTTTGGCAAAAGCCTGCAGTGTGTGTCTAGCCTGTGTGGTGCACCATGAGGTGCCTTGCCAGCAGAGATTTAGGCAGTTATTCAGGTCCTGGGTGAGTTTCACAATCTCTGGAAGCCCCTGGGCTGCCTGGAGTGCTCACTGGGTGCTGCAAGGGAGCGCAGCGCTCAGCAGCTTGCAGGGTGGAGCTCATCTTACTGCTTTCAGGCAACTTGTCATGAATGCCCTAGTCTGAGAGAAGAGGGACAGTGGGGCTTCCCAGTGCTTGTACCCAGGGGAATAAAGGGAAATGGGACTAGTGGGAGTCTTCAGAAGCCTCTTACTCACTGTAGGATCACAAATATCTTCAAGCGATTGCCCTGGGGTGCTTCTTAAAAAAGCAGCCGGGTTAAAGTGGCTTTGTTAAGTTTGTTCCCATGAATATGATTTTCCCCAGGCACGCTTTTTACATATACCTGTTAGATAAAAGCTACCACACAGTAAAATAAAAACCAACACACAACCCTCTTAATTAAAGATATGGGAGGAAGAAGGCTCCTCATACAAACAAGAAAGAGATGAGATGGTTCTGGTTTAAAGAGCCCTGAGAAATAAAGCTGCCCATGGCTGCTGTGGTAGTCCACCCAGGCTTCTGCACAGACCCTGGCCTCAGCGAGTCCTGGTGGCCAAGAGGTGTGCAGATGACCCTATGCCTTCCTCAACTCCGGCCATCCCAACAAATCCCTCATTGCCTGGCAATGGCAGGCATTGAAAAGCTGCTCCTGTTCATCTGCTCTCCAGGGCTGATCCTTCTGGTGGCCTTGCTTTTGTTATCTGCCTGCCTGTCCAGCTGGTGCTGGGATCGCAGTGCCCCCAGACTCCTGGAAGGTTTCCCAAATACATGGTGCATTTCAGAGGATGGGCTCCGCCTATGTAAGTGATGGCAGCATGATCCTGTCCTTTAACATGAGCACAGTGCTGCTGGGTGTCCCACCTCTGCTCTGTGCGTATCTTCCTTTCTCAGCACCCAGTAAAGGTGGATTTTCAGATCTCTCTTTTTCAGAGATGTGACCCCCAATGTGTGACACAGTGATTTTTATGTAGCTTTTCCCAGCTCACCCATCATGAGCTGCAGAAATGATCCTGCAGTGTTCAGGGCCTAGGAGTAATGCATAAGTTACTCACCAACAAAGCTGAGAGCGTTGTGCAGAGGAAATGGAAGCAATGACTTGTGCTGGTGGAAAAGCCAACTATTGGACATGCCTACTACGTGCTGGTAAATACAATCATGCTGAAGACTCGCTTTGATGTAAATTCACTCTTGTGAACAAGCCTGTAATCTTGTATTTGAAAGCCAGGAAGATTCTGTTGTTGAAGATCTGGAAGCTGTGAATGCTTTTGTTGGTATGTGATGACAGTAATACACAAGGGATAGGCTTTTCTAAGCATATTGATTTAAGACATTGTGGAGGGAGAAAAAAGATGGAAAGGAGGTGGGGAGTGCCTTCACCAGCTGTGGAGAGTTTGATCTGAAAGGCCCATCTGGCTTGGCAGGTGGGTTTTTGTGGTCTAAAGGAAATGGGCTTCACAGTGCTATGCTGACTATCCTACTGTGCTTGTGTAGGTGTTTCAGGAACTCAACGATGTGCTGAGATCCTCCTGAGAGGGCAATGTGATGGTGGGGATGCCAGGAGGAGCTGAGGCTGTGCGCAAGGTGACCAGCTGGTGGGGATGGATGGTCCTTGTGGGTGTTGATAATGTGGCCACTGGGTACTGTGCCATGGCCAACGTGGCCAGGGCTGTGACAGCAAAGGGATGAAAGCCAACCATGTCACCAGCAGCTGGGCAGCACTCACCCGTGGAGGAGCATGTGGCCATGGAGGTGGACACATTGGGCCCAGTGTTTGTTACAGGTATGAAAGCAAGAATTGGTCTAGCACCTCAATAATGGAGTCGTGAAACTGAACAAAACAATAAGTGCCAATAGAAGACAGAGCTACAACCATGCTGTGTGAGATCTAGAGGATAGTCTAGACCTAGCAAACCACTGTGAGAGCAACAGCAGGAGTTTATCTAGCACTCCCATCAGTCTGTTCATGGGAACCCATGCACTGAAGTATTTATTCAGAGGGCTAGTTGTGTAGGTGGCCTAGCATGTTATCACAGAAACAAAACGTTAGTCATGAGAGCATACTCGCCAGACATGCCTTCTGCATGCGCCTTCTCGTGCTGCAGCCGGCTTTATCTGCTGGCAGCATGTAAGTCCCTGCCAACTTGGCATGGGAACGCGGCAGGATGGGACTTGACAGGGAGCCTGGAAGACAAGGCTGCTCCACCAGCACTGGGTGCTGGGACTGTATTTCCATGTCTAATCAGTGTTATTCGCATTTGAATTAATGCAGTGAATATAAAGAAGAAGCTTATAGCTAATAAGCGGTTGTGGCTTTGTTTTTAAAATCTTTATCTCACTTTCTGATCAATGAAACTAATTCCGTGGCCTACAAAGTTAACGTATTACGGCTTTCCAATGTATGTAACTCCTAGGTTGGCTTGTTTTTTGGGTGCCCAACTTTGAGCAGCTTTTGGAAATGCAGGCTGAAGAATGATAGAATTGGGCACAGCAGAACAGAGGGTCCTAAATTACAAATGTCTTGGTTTTAAGTCCATAGGTCTGGTCTTTCCTTGCATGTGGAGGAAGACATTCTTAACAAGAGGTCATAGAACTCTACAACACTGCAAGCTGTGGTTTCATATAAGTGTAACTGAATCCAGAAACTTATTCCCAGGCAAGAAATAACAAGCAGTGTTATGTCAATGTAGTTGCAGTGTTGCTAAGATCATTTTTGCTCCGTCTGGATGTTCCAGTACAGTTAAAGCAATAAAATTCTATGTATAGATTTTTCTCTTGGACACAAGAGAGTGTTCCATGAAACCTATTCTGCTTCTAAGGATTCTGTACTTCCAAAAAGTATTGCTCTGTGGCAGACGTCTCTGGTCGGGATGTTGGGACATGATTTCTGCAGCTGATGATTCTTCAGTTACTCTATTTACAATATAAATCTCTTATTTCAAAGAAAAATATCTTGAATTTTGAAAACAAGATGGAAGCAGATGAATACAAGAAAGTTGTATTTATTGTACGATTTGGTTGTGGCAGGGGGATGGCAACTGGAAGGATTTTGTCCACAGAAGGTAAACAACACACTTTGCAGGAAGCCACTGGTCTCAGCCAGCCTTTTGGGGCCATATTCAGTAGCCTTGCTTCACAGTAAAACAGGTAGCTCGTACCGAGCTCTGTGTGACGTGACCTGAGGTTCCCAGGACATCCCTTAGCACTGCCTGCGTCTGCTGGTGTGTGTGAGGCTGGGGAGGTTTGCTGCGTGCTGTAGCAGAGGAGGAGTTAGCTCCATGCGTTACTTGCGAGCGTTGATGGAGTCCTCGGCGAGTGCTTCATCTATGCACTTTTTTGCAGTTGAGTGATTATTCCTGCCTTGAACATTGCAGAGCATTAATTAATGCCTTCCAGATAGTGCAGAAGTATTGACTGCTGCAGGGAGACCTGAAGGACGAGGCTGCAGGACCCATGGCAGGGCCATATGAAGGAAGCAGAGGAGGCTTGGCTAACAATGTACACCTGAGGCCTAGTTCCACCTGCACCCTGACTTGCAAAAACATTCCCATCCACCACCACATTGTTAATTTACCTGCAGCACAAGCTGCTAGTTTTTTTTTAACTACCATTTTCTTGATACTTATTGATTTTATTATATTGCCTAAAGGCACAGAAATAATTAGCAGAAGTCTTCCCATCACATTTGCCATATAGTTAATCAGAGGTTTTATCATATGGAGTAGTCATGTGAGAAAAACTGTGCTTTAGTAACTCAAGTATGTTTTTTCAGGTGATGTGAAACAGCAGATCTCCATTGACTCCTACAGGTCATCATCATTTTACAATGGCAGCAGAAAAAATGGTCCCGAGTGTCATGGCAAACACCGATGTCTGCAGTTTCATGCACACTTGGAGGTCCTGCAAGCACTACTGCTGTTAAGGAACCTGTCAAGGAATTAAGCTGACTTAATGCACATCAGTGCACCGTTCCCCCACAGTTTTCTTTCTGTCACCATGGGAGGGACCTGGCAAATCTGCAGCATTTCCACACTCTTCACAATCATCAGGTATTTAGGATACCAGTTTGCCCCCAGGCTCAGGACACTGGGCCTTGCCATGGTGATACTAAGCGCTGCTCAGAAGGTGGCCAGCAGACCACATGCCCTGTGTCTATCCTTCTGTCAGGGCCTCCCTGCAGAGCGTGGCCCATAGGTGAGATGGTGGTGTTGCAGGTTTGCATGCTGCCTTCAGATGTGATGGTCACCCATCAGCATGTGCACTGCTGAGTGTTTCTTGTTGTGACTGCAGATGGCAAGCTTGATGCTCAGGTGCTGCTGGGAGTGGCAGAAACTTGCTCTGATGGCATGCATTTTTGTGTGTACGCCTGACAGAGATGAAAAAGAAAATTGCACCTGCCAGTAGGCCATTTGAGTATTGATAATGAATTTCTCCCTTGTAACCAGGTGGCTTAAATCAGGCTCATGGCCTAGGGAGAATAATGTTTATTCCTGAAAAGAAAGCTCCTCAGCAGGATTCCCTGGCCACAGTCTAGTGCCTGACATCTGTTTCTTCGATCAGAATAGGTGAACATGTGTCCCTGAGAGAAACCAAGGTTGGTGGCTGCTGAAAGTGTAGCTCAGTCTCATGTCTTCCTGAAGGGCCTCTCCCCTAAAGCAGTGAGAGTTCTGTCCTTAGATCTTCACCTCTCTGAAGAGTGCTGTGTCAGGTGGTCCTCTGATGCTCCTGCATTTAAGCACTCGTTTCAGCTCGTGACAGAGAGCAGCTGTTCTCTGGTGGGAAATGCAAGATTGGCTGCAGCTGATTTTGAGTTGAGTAACGCTGGTTTGTGCTGAGGAGATGAGGTCTCAGGACTTGGAAGAGTGACTGAATATACAGGCTGGTGGCATTTCTTTGGAGGGGTCCTGGTCAGCAAAGCAGGGTGGGTGGAGGTGCAGAGTGGGACATCTCTCAGTGGAACCCCAGGGAAGGTGTCTGAGTGGAGATCAGGGTTGGGCAGGTTCTGCTTTTGGGTCCTCCACTGTGAGCTGCTGTAGGTGACGTGCCTTTTTATTTCTGCAGCCACTGCCCTACTTGCATGGCAAGCCCTTTGGGCCTGGGTGCTATTTGTCTTCCTACTGTGCCCTGCAGCCCTGGTTTGATGGTATGCTCTGCAGGCATCTGAGCTGTCTTTGGGGGCTGGGGTACAGGTGGAGAGCCCCCCTGGAGGCACATCACAAACCTGGGCTCTGGGGATGTGAATTGCCTTCTAGATACTCCACTGACTACCCAGGGCTGGTACAAGTACCCAGGGTGGATGCCTAAAGCTACCTAAGAGAGTGTGACTGTCCTCATCCTCTCTCCACATATGTGTTTTTATCCTCAAGCACATTTTTATACGGCTGATGTCTGATTCTTGTCCTGATCATTTCCACCCAAAGGCCCTTTTATGTACAGTTAGTGTTGTGGTGGCTTTTGCCTGGAAAACTAAAATGTGCTGGACATTGTCCTGTGGCTATCTTTGTTAGAGCCTGAAATGAGGGCTTGTCTACTGTTTGTGTGCCTCCAGATTGCAGTTTGAGGTTCGTGTTCAGTTTGGGTGATGTTAGAGTGTGTTTAAAAATGAAAATCATCTAAGTCTTTTCCAAACATTTCTGTTGCATAAGTACAAAAAGAATTTCTGCTTGCTCTAAGGTATCTGTCAATACCTTGCCTAGCTTTGATGAAATACCCACACCATAGCTTCAAGCTGTTATTGTGTTAGAAGTGAACTTCCCACCTGAGTCTTGCACGGAAGAGCCTATAACCTCAAAATAGCTGTAAGTGAATGAGCAGCAGCTGAGCTATAAATTGGTTGCTTCTTCAGAGATGGCCTTTTTATTTTCTCCTTTTTTAAATAGCTGGCCAAGGTATATTGCTTGCTCCTTTGTAATTTAAGGCAAGTTCACTCTCAGTCAGCTGTGCTAAGGGAAGACAGTGCCATCGCCTGCCTGCTTATTACTGCTTCTGTGCCTGAGAGAGGCAGCCATGAAAGTGTCAGACCTCTCTGCTGTATGGTGGAGAGATCCTCGTTGAGTGTTTCCCAGGCACAACCCACATGCCTCTGGCAAGCAGCTGCCTCTGGCTGTTTGAGGGCTTGCCCTCAGCACAAACACACCGGGCAGGCAACTGCGCAGGAAGGCAACGCAAAGACGCGACTAGATCTGCCAGCAAAACTGCTCGTTATCTGCACCCCGGTGGAGATGAAAGGAGCCCCATTTAGCTATTTAAACACTTTGAGTGTGCTGTGACTGAAGTAAACTAAGGAGGAAAGCAGGTTATGGGCTTGTAGGGATGTTAAGCTGCTGAGCTGACACAGTGAGATTGGAAGTCCCTCCACCCATGACCTCTCAGCTAGAGAGGGCTGCTGTGAGTGGCTGTGAAATGAACCCCCATTAGTTCTGGGCTGGAAACAAGAGAAGCTGCTTGCATCCCCTGCAATGGGAGGTTGCCTGATGGTATTTTTAAAAGGTGGAGGATGGAGAGAGCAGCAAATCTCTGAGTGCTGCGATTAATGTCATCCCTGAGCTCTCAGATAATGTAAGTTGCAGAACGATGCTGCATGTGATGAGAAGCAGCACTGGAGTCTGTGTTTTGATTTCAGTGGGCTTTGTGACAAGGCTTTGTGTAAAGTTAGCCAAAACCATTTTGAGCCTTGCTTATGATTTTTACTTACTAGGGTGATGCCTTGCTTCAGCATCAAACAAGAGATTTCACAATTCAGAGTTCCTTATCTCATACATAGGGAAAGTAGAGATTCTGCTACTGGAGAGCAGGGAGTCTGTAGTTTCTTACTATCGAGTACATTATTTCTGAGGTTGATCTTTGAGCCTTTAAAGTTGAAGACAACATTTTTCCCCAAAGTGATTTTCTTATGAGGTTTTGATGGGTAGATCTTAGCAGGAGAAAAGGAGGGGAAAAGGTTGGAATTTCCCTCTGCAATTAACTGTGGTCAGGACACAGTGGTGTCCTTGCACGCCTGCAGTTAACCTTCAGGTGGGAGGCTATTGGAGTCCTTTCCAATGAGCAGGAGATGTTGTGGTTGGAGTTTTGTCTTCCACTTAAATGTCATGTAGGAAGGGGTTTCCCTTCCAGCAGCTGCCCAGCATTTTGAAGCTCACTTTGAGGAAATCTAATTACTATCACTGCAGAAGACTACCCCACTTGTGAATTGAATTTGAATGAATTCTTCAGGCCCCTCCAGACAGCATCTGAGGGAGAGGCTGCACTAGCTCAACACTGTCGTAATGAATTTCTGGCTTGAGGATGAACTTTCCTCTTAAAACACGGTGTCTGCAAACACAACTGTGAATGCAGCATGTGAGAGCCTGGGATCCAGCATACTTCTTCAGATACAGATTGGCCTTGAAACACCAGTCAGGGCCTGATTCCTAATTCTCCTCACCAGATTTTCCAGTGGCTTTAATGTGTGTATGAGGCATGGGGCTGTGCCCAAACACAGCACAGAGAGGAGGGAGGAGTGGGAGCTGGCATCAGCAGGGGACAGGAAGAAGACAGCATGGTAGGAAACCGTACTCATCCCTGAACCATTTCTGATGGGGATGGCATTGGCAGGGTTGTTGAGGGACCCCAAGTCCCTCTCTGTGTGCATGCAATGTGAGTTGTGGGAGATGCCGATCCATACAAAGCCGGAAGACTGACCTGAGGAATCATTTCCCAAACATCCCTCTGACTTCCGACACGAGTGTTCTCGTGTAAACCAGGTTTACGTAGAAACAGGATCAGGTCTTGCAAAATGTTTAGTTATTGCATCCGATATGTCCGGGTAATTTGGCGGACAATAGCTGTATTCTCTCTCTAACAAGAGCTTCACTGATTGCCTAACTGGGCAGGGAGGAGAAACATGTGGAACAGGGTGCCAGGGACAGCAGCTCCTGGAGCCGTGAGGACAGTGGTGGCAGGGAGAAGGGCCAGGCATCCATAACGTGAAGGGAAAACCCAAGTCAGAGAGCCAAAGCAACTCTGTCAGCTCCTGTCTGCATTTCTATCTGACTTGCCTTAGCCAAGCAGACCCAGCAGGAGCCTAGGCACCCTGCATGGCACTGAGGTGGCAGCTGCCTCTGGACCACAGGTGCTGGAGGCTCCTTTTGGGAGACATCAGCTTCTCCCTTCCTCATTTCTTACACAGAAAAGGTTTTTATCCACCATTTTCCCCTGCAGCAAGGTGCATCAAGGGCAGTTTCTGTCTTGCTGGCAGACTTGTTCTCAAACTTTCTTGTTTTTCATCTTGCTGGCTTGGGACTTCTTCCTGCAGCAAGACATCCCTTCCACCCCAATTGCAGTGGGGGTCCTGGTGCCCTATCTGTAAAGTACTGACTTTGGCCTGGGCTCTTCTCTGCAGCAAGCAGGGCCTTACAGCCTCAGCCAGGGATATAAACACTACTGCACAGCTCATGCTGCTACACCAGGGCTGGAGGTGATAGCTGCTGGCTCACATGAGGGGCTCATTGCCCACTCCATGGTGAGCCGAGGACAGCGAGGGATGGGGCTTGGTGTCTGACCGAACCGCGCCGTCTCCTCCTGTGAGTGTGTGGAGCTGTTCCCACAGGTGTGTTGAGTCAGTCCTGCTGGCAGCGGTTGGCTGCGGGTGAACCTGTGCTCGAGGGCAGCAGACTGGCGTGACACGCAGGTGGGTGTGGAGGAGGAGGATCAAGCTGAGCTTGAGGTGCCAACCTGGGCATTGCCACGCGATAAAAGGATCGGCAGGGCTCCCACAGGGGGAGGATGGAGCTCAGACCCCGTGGCCTCTTACCACTATACCAGTGTCACTATTTTGCATGTGGCACACTAAACCCACTAAACGCAGGCTGGTTTGAGGACGTTTGTGCAGTGTTGCCCTTTCCGTTGCCTTTTTGTCTTGCTCTTGCACTTGTTTTTCTCTCCAATGAGCTGGAGAAGCAGGTTGCACCTCTCATTTCAGTGTGTTTATGTCACCTAATGATTCTCCTGTTCTCCTAGCCCCAGCTGACTTTTCCAACTGCAGCATCTACTGGCAGCTTCTTGAGGAAAGAAAAACACAAACTTCTGTGTTTGTCCCCTTAAAATAGGTCTTATGCTTCATTTTTAAAATGAGTAAATGCCTTCAAAAGAGGAAGTGACAACTGAGAAGGGGAAACCAGTGATTGTCAAGATGCTTGGCTCAGCTGAATCACTCAATCTGCTTTTCTGGTTAGCTTCCTGCACTGCCAAAAACACTTACAATAAATGCATTTCAGAATTAAAAAAAAAAAAAAAAAAAAAATGAGAGTGATCTCAGTTTCTCTGTTTCTGTAAAAACAGAAAGTGTTTTTGACAAGGAGATCACCATGTGCTATTACATCATGTGGGAGGCTCCATTGAGCTGTTTTCCTGCAAACTGATTTGAGGAAGAATTACTCAGCAGAAGTTCTCTTGAAATAAGTTCACAAATACGTGTTTCAGCTGCTTCCTGGAAGAAAAATGAGCCTGCACTGTGATTAAAAAAATCTGATACATTGCTAAGACTCTCCCTAGGGAAGAGTTACTCTGCTTCTTGGGGCTCCTGCTGGAAGGTTGCTTGTTTTGCCCAGGCCTTGCTCAGGCTGACCAAGGCTGAACTGCTGTAGCTGTAAGCCTGCACAGGGGTTGTGCTCACTGTGCAAATGGTAGCAGTAGCTCTGCCATCTGATGGATGCAGAGAAACGGATGGTGCTTCTGTGCTGCTGGTGAGCAAATGCAGCAAAGAGGAATCCTCTGAAATACAAGTCCTGCGGCGTGTGGGCGGGCTGCAGTCAAGGCAGCCACCACCCCAGCTTGGGAGGAGCTGGACTCTCCAGGAACAAGGGATTGCAGGCCATGGGCCATCATCCATACCTTCTTCTGCTCTTCAAAAAATGAACTTGGGCAGGGTTTAGGTTTTGTTTTTGGGATAGAGACTAGTCAGGGTTTTGGCGGATTGTTTCCTAACCTGGAGAACCAGGGAGAAGCCCATATAGGGAGCAAGGATGCTGCTGGATATTTACTTCAAGTTCCTGCTGTTTCCTCCTGTGCAGTGCCAGGCGTCTACACAAAGGACGTGACCTGTGGGACCTTATCAGTAGTGCTCCAATTTCTGTGCATACCCTTTCTGATGGCTGTCAGTGTGATTGCTTGGTGCACAGTGGCTGTCAGACTGCAATGGAACAGAAAGAAGGAATTCAGATTACCTCTGGTTTCCAGTAGTGTTTGTCACAGCCGTAGTTACCCATGAGGTATTCATGTCTTGGAGCTTCTCAGTATTAGCCCTAAGACCCACAGTAGCAATCCGTGGAACAGAAACTTTCCTGCAGCCACTGCTCCACGTGAAATGCTGGGAATGAGTCCACCTCTGATTCACCACCTATTGTCCCCAAGGCCAGATTTTTCCCAGCCAAAGGGCTCTCTCTCATAGCCTGTAAGTGGAGTGCAAAGGGGTCAGCAAGTCCCTGCAACTGTTTGTAAAGGAGAGGAGTGGAAACAGTTCCCAGAAATGCAGGACTATCGGAATGGAAAGAATTGAAAGGCACTCAAGGCTGAATCAGAAGCTGTCTAGTGTCCTGGGCTCAAAGCACACGTAGAAAGCATCCTTCACCTCTCAGACAGAAATGTTCACTGTTGATTGCTTGCAAAAAATTCTCTGGGTTATCCAGAATGCCCTTCCACATTTACTTGTAAACCTGATGCACTAAGAGGCAGAAGTAAGCAAGTAATGCAGACACAAATAACATTCACTTCACTGTCACTAAGCCCACCAAATTTTACAGGAACATTTAAGATAGCAAAGGACCTTTGAGAAGAGCCATCAGGTCCAGTAGCGTGGAATGTGGCCCACATGTAGGAAAACTATCTAAGTTTAAAAAAAATATATATATATAATTATTTTTATGTTCTTACTGAAGTAATTTTTGTGCACTGATCCTGTCAAATTTTTTCTCTTAGTGAAAGCTTTATAAAGAAATAACTGATTTAAACTTTAAAGTAACTTTTTTTCTTTTTTTTTTTTTTAATGCACACAAATATTTTTCCTGACCAGCTGCTGAATATTTCATAGTGTGATGTGCTCTGAATTTCAAGTATAACGGAAACGACTTCAGTGAAACTGAAAATGTAGAAATAAGACAAAACCTTGTCTTTATGCAAAGGAAAGCAAATGAAAGACTGCAAAAAAGGACTTTCCCAAGCCTTTTCTATTTTTTCTTTGATGTCATTTCATCCGATATTTATTTGAAAATCTAAACATGGGAGCACGTGTACTTCCTGTGCCTGACACTGTTTCTATTTCTGAAGTAAAGGAAATGATTATTTTCCAGTTCTCTTACTTCTTTTGTACTGATTCAGCCACAGACATTAGTTGTCCTTAACTGGATAAAGATCTGTCCAGGCTTTTCTGTTTTGCTCCAGTGAAATCGTGCATGCACGAATCCTCTCCACCTTTTTGTTTTCCCAACTTGTATTTTTGTTTATGGTCTGGAGCACACAGACTTATGCTGTGTGCCCAGAGACCACAACGAGTGCGAGTGTGGAGCGGCAGCAGAGCACACCATACTCACATTGGTATTTTTACGAAGTTAGGCTGGTCATTTTCTAGAACCCTTGCCAGCACAAGAAGATGACTTCTTGTGTTGTGATCATACCAAAAATCCCCTGACATTTTTAGCATGAATCAGCTCAGATCTGTTCCTGTTCGAGATGCAAAACCCGCATCCCAATGTCCATATTCTCCAGTCAGAGGAAGCTGTGTGGGCAATCCCACTGCGCCCAGACCCACAACCAAGCCACCTCCAACCTAATGATAAAGGGTTATTTTTCTCCCAGTCCTGTTCAAATGATACTGGTTATGCAGGAAGCGTGCATGGGTGGTCTGGTGGTGGTGCACAGCGTATAGCTTGTTGTTCAGCTTCCTGACCTGTTTTTTCTAAACAAGTACTGTAGCCTTCAAAGATACTTAACCGTGTGCTTAACTGTGTAGTCCGAAACTTGAGTATTTATATAACGAATAATTGTTCAAATTATTTCCCCGATTCTGTTGTTTAGCTTGTTCAGAATTTGGTAATAGATCTCCAAGTCCTGTCTGAGAGGTGTAGATTTGAAATGAAGACCTATCCTGTTGTTGTTCTGTGCCAAAAGTTAAACTGCTGGCCCATATCTGCAGATATCCTGTTGAAGCATACGCTTTGGCTGACAAGTTACTATGGGAATGCCTACCAAAAGTATACTGGTATGTTTTATTGCATATTTGTGGGAATAGTTCCTCACCTCCACAGAAAGCTGTGCATCCCTGCTGATTCATGCAGGGTAAGGAGCCGTCCCGTAATTTTGGTACAAGGCCTGCAGGGCAAGGTCTTAATCTGAGGAATTGTGCTATGCCCGTCTTTATGGTTCATAAAGGGCTTTTCCTCTTTTGATCTACTTTGCTGTGGGCCAGATAGGGTGGCAAGACTTACAATGTCATGTAGCAGTGGTACCAGTCCCCTCTCATCTTTTATTTAGGATTAGGAGGGTGGTGAAGAGCAGTTTGATTTCTGGAAGAAAGCTCTTAGGCTTTTTTCAGAGCAGACTGCAATCCACTTGATGACAGCACGTTTTGGGAGGCTGGGATGCTTCTTGTTCTGTAAAGTGGTACAAACAAAAGGAGTGTCTGCCTGTAGCAAGAATCACTCCTGATATCTTGCAATGTGGTGCCATCCCCAGCATGGCCAACATGGACCAGTGTGCTGGGCACTGGCCCTTCCAGTGCATACAGAACATGCTTAAAACTTCTGCAAAGAAGGATTATGACAGACAGTCCAAGGTCACAAAGAAGGACAGGGCAAGAAATGCAAAGTGAATCTAGATCTTTATGCACCACTGTGTCCATGTTTACCACACCCACCTTTCTCCTCTCTTTCCTTGGATTGAGTTAGCTCACTTCTTCCTTTGTAGTTTAAAACGTCCTCCATTGCAGCTGGCAGAGAACATTTCATTCTGCACAGAGCTCTGAAATTGTGGTATCACTGATGAAGATCACTAAGTGATGTCTCTCCCTAGCTGGGTGAGGCTGCCCGTGAGCACTCTCTCTCCCATTTTCGGCCAGAAGGGTGAGAAGCATCCCAGTTTTACTTTGTGTCCATTTTGTGGTGAATCTGATGCCAGCTGAATTCTGGCTGTTTTTCCACCAGCATGAACTTTATTTTACTAAATGCTCTAACAATCTGTGTATGAGAGAAGTCACAGCTGGATCTTTTCAGGAGGTTTTGATGAGGGTGGGAAATGCTACTCTGCCTCCCCACAGTGTGCATCAGGGAAAAACTTGTGATGTGCTGAAACAAAACATGATCTCAGGGAGGGAGCAGCAGCTTCTTCCCTGAAGGCTGATGGAGGATTAGGAGTGCATGCATGACCCATAAAGAGAGATGCTGGGTGCTTACCTCTGTCTCGTCTCTGATGCAAACCCACTGGGGCTAAAGGTGTGTGGGGTTAATTAAGCACAGCGATATGTGCTTCAGGTGTCTCCCCAACAGCAACGGATCTAAATACTCTCTACAGCGATGTCATTGACTGGAGAAGAGAAATGGGATGACTTCTCATGACTTGTGGCCATTGGGAAGCCATGCCTGCTCCAGATTGCTGATGCTAGGTCAGCTCTCCTGGAGCTACTGCTCGCAACCAGAGGGATTGCGCAGCACCTGGACAGAGGAATGCTACGCCACGCCTCGGGCCTCCAGACATTGTTGTCCTACAGACAAATAACAGGGTTTGAGCTGCTGACATTGCTTGCAACACTGTGAGTCAGGTTTTCCAAAGAGCACGGTGCCTAATGTGCTGAGCTGGGGGAAAAACTAGCCTCACATTTAGGTGTCTGCTGGCACGCCGTGCTCTTCAAGAAAACTTGGTGCTCTGCTGCGGGTGCTGTGTTTCCTTGGGTACTGTGGCTCACCTCTTCTGCTTGGGCTTGAGGGTACTTAGCCTCACTGATCCCGTGCTGCTTCCCTTGCTGGGATACCCCAGCTCTGGCTGGGATCATGCTCGTCCAGCACCTCATCTTTGGAGACCTGCAACAAACCTTGTTCCTGGAGAGGCAAAGAGGATCCTTGCCCTCACTGACTTTCACAGGTGAGGCTGTTCATGCTCCCTGCAAAGCCTGGGAAGAGCCAGGCATCACAAGAGGCATCTTTAAACTGAATAGAGAAGGATGAGTCTTTGTTCAAGGTTCTGTTCAGCCTTGGAGCAAAACAAATCCACTGGAGGTTGTTAAATACAGAGAAACTACTCATGGCTCAGGAGGTCCCTGAGCTGTACGGTGTTGGAGGATGGGACTGTACTCAGGGGAAACACTGCAATACGTCTGTTCTCCTCTTAAACTCTTCCAAACTGGCACCTGGCTGGTTTTGAAGGGTGGAGACGAAGCAGGATGGGCTTCGGTGCCACCTTGGGACTCTGCTGCAGCCCTTGCAGTGACACGTGGCTCTTCTTAAGGGCAAAGGTGGCCCCTAGGGGGAAGCTCTGGCCTACACAGCTAGGGGAGACCAGGCAGACTCTGCTTCATTGTGCTGTGGGCATTTTCTATTATTGTTTAAAAAAAAAAAAAAAAAAAAAGGAAATACAGCTGTATGCTCTCCTCACTGCATCGATACTAAGAAAAACCACAGAGATGAAACCGTCACAGGATAATCCCCAGACTTTCTCAAAGAGATTCCAGCTGTGCTTCTCTTTTTGCATAACATTGTGTCCTGTTGGCTCAGCTACCTTTCAGATCACTCTTTTGGCCTACTGTGCCTTCCTTCATCCTGTATCATTCCTATTCCTCATTTTTTATTTATTTTTTTTTTTTGCAGTGACCTTTAGACATTGGTGTTGGTTAATGGATAATGCAAGAATCCCTTCTTCGCCTTTTTTTTTTTTTTTTTTAATGTGGTTTGAATATTCCCCCCTCCCCTTCTTTCCATTAACACTGCTAAGGTGATCTACAGTGCAGCTGAGAATTGGATGGTGGTTTTGCAGAGACATTGCCAGGACCTCACTGTCCTCTGGAAACAGGTTTCAGTGGTCACTCAGTTTAGGAAGCTGTAGGTCAGCTATGATGGCAGCTGTGAGACCCTCCTCATGCCCCACCTCTGCCCCAGAGACAGCAGTAGCTCCAAGCATTGACCAAGGAGAGAAATGCTGATGTGTCCAGCCTGCCTTCCTACAATGGTGCCTATGTCACCTTGCAAGCTGTCCATGGACCCGTGTGCTTGGCTTTTGGGGAAAATTGTTCTTTCTCTGGTCTGAGGAAAAGACTCAAGTCCACGTGGAAGCATTGTGAGGCCAGCCAACCAGTCCTTGCAATTTAAATGAAATTCCTGTTTGACTGGCTGCCAGGGCAGCTGTTCCTTTGAAGCTGAAGCTTCTTTTGGAGAGAAAAAAAAAAGGTGACCATAAAAGTGTCAGTAACCATACAAGGCACTGAGCTATTTGCGATACCAGCAGCTAGGGATGTTGAACTGTGTGTGCCTGCCTCCTGCATTCTCTGCAGTCCCTGCCTGGGGCCAGGCTGGACACCCAAATCCTGCTAATGGAAGGTGCGAGAATTTTGATTTTTTTTTTTTTTTTTTTTTTTTTTTTTTTTTTCCCCAGAGGTCAAAACTGTTTG
Source organism: Alectura lathami (assembly GCA_013399715.1). Taxonomy (NCBI): domain Eukaryota; kingdom Metazoa; phylum Chordata; class Aves; order Galliformes; family Megapodiidae; genus Alectura; species Alectura lathami. The sequence continues at coordinate 436,042 of VXAV01002362.1, read as the reverse complement.
AAAAACAGGACTTCAGACTACTCCCTTCAAACTTTCCTTCTGAGAAAGAAAATAAAACCCTTTAGTGTTGTTTGGATGGAGTAAATTGTTGTGGTTTTGGTTTGTATCTCAAGATTTTATAATTTATTATAACCTATTTCTAACAAAACTAAATGACAACATATTGAAACATCATCCTTTTGAAAGGGGGGGGGCGTGGTTGGGGTTTGGGAACTTTTGCCCTACAGTCATTTGTACCTGACCCACGGTATTAGCAATACTGATGCTGAGTTGTCAAATGGAAAAGCAACTCCATTACATCTTCCCAAACAAACCTTGTACTTATCTTTGCAATGTAGGAGTGTGGGAAGGAGATAAATCTTCATATCTAATAGAAGCAGCCTACAGACTGTATGGCCCAGCCTGCAGGCCTGCTTAAGCCCTTAACTCCTATCGATTTCTATGAAAATGCCATGACTAAGCATCCTTTGAATGCCAGGGACTAATCTTAATGCAAAGAATGCAGAAAGCTTTTGTCAGTGTGAGGAACTAACCGTCCTACCTGGTGAAGGATTGCAGCCAAGGCATGGCTGCAGTACTTGAGTGACAGACTCCAACGGAAGACGTGGCTAAGGTGAGAATCTGTGCTATGAGGACAGGTCAAATGAAAGTAGGAAATCACCTGAATTGCAAAAAATGCTGCTGAAAGGGAGAGAAGAGTGAAAAGTTTTATAAGTTAAACAGGTGTATCGTATTTCATGGAAAGAAATGTTAGAGCACAAAATGTTGGTGAAAGGTGAAATATGGAAGGTAAAATAGTGACTTATCCTGTTGGGAAAACCATGGAAATGAAATGTGCAGGTGCTGGAGCTGCCACTAACAGGCCTACAGTGGCTTTTCATGAGAACATCAGTGGGGAATGTCACAAGTCCTTAGTGTGTGATCCTGGGATTACAGCACAGCATTGAAACGGCATTCTGAGTCCATGTGAATTCAATCTAATGCTGAAGCTACAGGAAACTATTTGGCAAGATGAACTGTTGAACAGTGAAACTATCCTGTTGTTGGAGAAAGATGCATTTCTGCCAAATTCATATTTTCTTCTGTTAGTATTTTATTTTTCAAAAATGCATGAAAAAAGTTTAATTTGCAGGTTAAAAGTTCAGCTTATACATATTAAGGAGGCAAAATGTCCTCAAAGCAAGATACTTGTGACTTCATGGTTTTCATTCATGTTATTTATAACATTTATGTTAGTTGTGACATGATATTGTTTCTAAGATGCTCAATTGCTCAGCCAGGAGGCTAATTCTAAAGTAATCCATCAGCCCAGTCAGGAAGTTACCTCTTCTGCATCCTGTCAATGTAAATTTTGTTAGCATGAAGAGTGTAATTGAATGCAATGGACTGTTAATGGAGAGAAATGTTAATTTCTCAACTAAAATCATTTTTGTGTTTGCATTTTTTCAGGTGATCTGCTAAGCTGACTTGTCACATGAATGTGCTTATTTTTTGTCACACACAAAAAAAATAGAATAAGAATAAATAAAGAGCCTATGAAATTAAAAGAACTTTTTT